>OY856409.1:507813802-508256302 GCA_963693085.1 Alisma plantago-aquatica
TGTGTACACAAGGCATGCGCTTAGTAGTGAATGAGAACAAATTGAGTGTCAGTATTTTCATTCGTATGAGAGTAGGTTTTAAAGTTGTAAATAGCACTGACGAGATAGGATGACTAGTTAGCATCTTCGTTCGTTCCCTAGCGGGCAGATTTACCACCTCCAACAGCCACATGAGGGCATGTCTACATTCCGTATGTCCAAGCCTCCTTATCTCGATGTGATCCTCATGCGGTATCCGCAATAATTCGAATTGGATGCTCAAATAGCTCCACGGTAAGTTGGGATGCGTCCGGTTGGTTTTATTTCTCAACGACGAGGTAGTGATTTTTCTGCGAGTTCGTGTAGGTAATGTCTCAGTACTCTTGATGTTGTTTCCAAAGCGTTACTAGCTAGACGGATGGCATTGTTGCCAATGATGGTATGGCATTGTTGCCAATGATGATTTCTACAGACCGGACAATTTTGCACTTGTTAGTTGGTTGAACGAGTGAGCCTCATTGGTTTGTTGGCTTCAAATTGCTGATTCAATTTCCTATTGGAACATCTAGATAAGATGATGCGAGATTTCTAGCAACATATAAATACTCAGCTTCACGTGATAGAGTTGAATTTCTTACTCGTGATCCTGATAATAGTTATTATAAAAAAAAGACCAGACAACTTTTTTTTTTTGGTCGGCCAAAACTCTGATGCTTTTTTGATTTTCAACTTTGGTAATTACAGAACTTGTTGGTCCTCAAAACAAGAACCAACCAAAAGAAAAGAACAAACTTTACATCAAAGATAAAGAAAGTGAATGAAAAAAGGATTCATTCAGCCTGCAGCGCACCCAAGGCAAACGCCCAAAGAAAAGATCCTCAAAACCTTTGCATCCAAGGCAACAGCAAGAGGAAATCCAAGATACAAGCAACCAAGAAGGAATATCCATAAAGCTCCAGAAAAAGAGAAGGCACAACCCTCACTCGCGAAGACAGAGGGAACTGCAGCTGACACCACATAGCAGACCAGCAGCAACTCAGGCCAGCGAGTAGAGATATCAAGGATCATCCATCAGCTGAAACCAGCCACCACGCAGGAAGCCAGAACAGAGGAACCATCCAGACCCAAACCATAAACAACACAAACCAAGAAAAGTAGGAGAAGCACAACAGCTCACCAGCCAGCACACGTAGGAGAAAAACCAACAGCAGTCCAGACCACAACAAAAAAGAATCAGCAAGAAACCAGATCACCACTCAAGCACAAGGAACAACAATCATCCAGAGGAAAAAGATATCAAAAGCAGATAACAGCAACCCCAGACCAGCCAACCAAAGCACAGGCCGTCCATAAAGGAGAAATGGAGCAGCAGTCACCAGAAAACCAAGAAAACCAACTAAGATAACCAGCCAACAACAGTCATCCAAAAAACAGAGAAAAAGGACAGAAAAGGACTCATCAGTCCGCAAGAATCTGAAGCTCCTCCTGAACAATTTTCCAGATATCCTCAGGGATTTGGCTTTTATCATCATGGACTCTTCTATTGCGCTCATACCAAGAATTGTAGAAAACAAGACTTATCATGGTATTAATCCTATTATTGTTGGATGAGCAGAGAGCATCCCAATCTACAGGAGAGGATAAATGGGGAAACATAGATCGCCCAAGTTCCCAAATCCTTAGAACAAAAGGGCAGCCAAACAGCAGGTGATTCACATCTTCATAATTCGATTTGCAAAGAAAACAAACAGAGACCAGAGGAATGCCCCTTCTTCTCATAAAATCAGAGGTAGGGAGACGATTATGCCTCGCTTTCCATAGATGGATAATAGCTCTTTTATGTGATTTGATATTCCAAAGCCAAGTGAACCCTTTGTCAATAGTACCATGTTGTCTAATGATCTCCCAGAAGTCTTTAAACTTAGGAAACTTCAGGTTAGCAAAGAAAATGCAGTCCTCTTTTAAAGAATCAAACTTTTCTTATTTAAGAGAATTCAGAATATCCTCCTGAAATCTATTGGTACATTTAGGCATAACCCAGTCAGAATCTTTAATGGTAATAGCCACCTTCGCATTCCAAGGTAATCCAGACAAGGGAACAATGTTACTGCCAACATGATCACCAAGGAACTTGCCATTCCTGAGCCAAGGGTCCTGCCACAACAATGTATTGTGACCTGACCCAATGTGAAAAGTAACATGCTTAACCAAGATATCTCTAGACCTGATTATATTATTAAACATCCAGGAAAAGTTAGGCGAGACATTAATCAGCCATAGAGAAGATTTCTTTAAATATTTCTCAGAAATCCACTTAACCCAAAGCACATCCTTCTTGCTAGCAATATTCCAAGTATTGAGAAGAAGGCAAGCAAGAGACATGTCTCTAGATTTCTTGAGTCCGAGACCACCTTCCTTCTTGGGTTCAATGACATTATCCCATTTCACCAAATGGAGATTTTTGTTAGAATCAGAACCACTCCAAAGAAAATCCCTACAGATTTTATCAATATGATCAAGAACCGAAGCGGGTATAGGAAAAGAAAAGATCCAATACATATGCATATTACGAAGGGTAGATTTCACAAGCTCCAGTCTAGCAGCCATAGAAAGAAGTTTAGCTTTCCAAGACTCCAACCTATTTTTAACTCTATCAACAAGGTTAGAGCAAAGCCTTTTAGTCAACTTCCCAGTGAACAGAGGAAGACCAAGATACTTAGACGGAAAGGAGCTCTCTTTGAACTTTAGAATATCAAGGATAGGATTTTTATCAACGCCTTTACTAAAGATAATCGAACTTTTCAGAGGGTTGATACACAAACCAGAAATACTTCCAAACTCTTGAAAGATCTCATTGATGGAAGCAGCATCATCCACATGTGACTTCGAAAAAACCATGAGATCATCAGCAAAGATAAGATGGGAAATAGTAAGATTCTTAGAAGCTTTAATAGGAGAAATCCTCCCAGCATTTTCAGCAGCAGTCATCAGCTCAGTAAACCCCTGCATAGCAATAACAAAAAGATAAGGAGCAAGGGGGTCTCCTTGTCTCACACCATTCGAAGGCTTGAAAGATTCAGAAGGTTCACCATTGATAAGCACCTGATAAGACATGGAATTAAAGGTCTCCTCAATCCACTTAATCCAAAGAATAGGGAAACCCATCTTCATCATGATATAGAAAAGGTAACTCCAGCTAACAGAATCATAAGCCTTGGTAATATCAGCTTGAATGCACATCATATTAGGACATTTATGCTTCTTAAAGTCACTAAGAATTTCGTAAGTGAGGAGAGTGGCATCTCTAATACTTCTCCCCTTGACAAAAGCACATTGTTTTTGGTCAATGATGAAAGGAAGAAAAACCTGAACTCTATTCACCAAAATTTTAGAAATAATCTTATAGAAGACATTGCAAAGCGCAATAGGACACCAATTCTTTATGTCTGAAGAATCACCACCTTTAGAGATAAGAGTAATGAACATTTTGTTGGCCTCCCTTAGAAGTCTCCCATTAGCAAAAAAACTCCAAGACGGCTGCAGTAACATCGTCACCAATAATAGGCCAAGCCTTCTTATAGAAAACATCATTGAAACCATCAGGGCCTGGAGCCTTATCATTTTTAAAGTTCTTGACAACATCATCAATTTCCGCTCTAGTAACACTTCTAATAAGAGAAAACTTCTGAGCAGAATTCAGAGTTTTGCCATTCCAAGACCCTTTCCAGCCATGAGAACCCAAGGCATTAGAATTGAACAAGTTACTATAAAAGGAGAAAATGTATCTCTTTATCTCAGAAGGGCTGTGAGAAATAGTATCTCCAATATGGAGCTTCTTAATAGAATTGAGATTTCTCCTAACTTTCATCGAAGAATAGAAAAAGGAGGTATTCAAATCCCCTTCTTTGAGCCAAGAAACTCTAGATTTTTGTTTATAAAAAGCTTCTTGAACCTTAGCACAGCTGCTCGCCTCTTGCCTTAAGTTTTTGGCTTTAGCACGAAGAACTTCATTTGAAGGGTTCAGATCAGCCTCTTTTTGAGCATGGAGAGCATTAAAAGCTGAGATCTTTGCCTTATCATTCACATCCCCAAAAGAGGTTTTGTTCCACTTGGAGAGTTCAACCCTCAGCAGAAACAACTTTTTATATAACCTGTAGGTAGCAAAACCAAGCACCTCGGTGCTCCAAACTGACTTAAGAACATCAGCAAAAAGAGCATGATCAGTCCAGGAATTAATGAATCTGAAAGGAGATTTAATTTTCCTAGAATGACCCACAGAAAGAGAAATCCTTTTATGATCACTAATGATATTAGAAATAGCTTCTCCAGAATAATCAGCATTAACAGAAAGAAAGTCAGAATTATAAAGGATTCTATCAATTCTCGAAGTGGCAAACCCCAAACCATCTTGATTATTGCTCCAAGTAAAGAAAGGCCCTTGTAAGTCCAAATCAAAAAGGCCACAGTTCAGCGCACAATTGTTGAAACAATCCATAAAACTTCTAGTAGGTTGCTGCTTACTAATCCTCTCGCTAGCCTTCCTGATGCAGTTAAAGTCGCCCATAAGAATCCAAGGCCTATCAACCTTAGAAGCAAAATTCTCAATGGAATCCCAGAGAGACTCCCTATCCTTGTCCGGATTATGACCATAAACAGCAGAGATAAAGAAGGAGGTCTCACCAATCAACACTCCCATGTGAATGACTTGGTCATTTTCCTCTAACTTAGTAATCTGAACACTATTTTCTTTCCAAATAACAACAACTCTACCAAGAGGATGTGAGTCATGATTAGAGATCCAAACATAGTTAGGAAAATTCTTAGACATAAAACCACCCATCTTTTTACTTCTCAATTTAGATTCAACAATGATAAAAATGTCATTTCCCGACCAGACAACTTTTATGAAATGGCATAACAATAGTAACAATATTAATGGAACAAGAGCCCAATCAAATAAAGGCATGCGATAGTGGAAGAAAATGTAGTGCATAACTATGGCATTTGACAGAGTGGATTTGTCCTTTATGGAGGAAATGTTGAGAAGTATGGGTTCATTGGGAGAGGGCATGGTGTGATGATCATGAATATAGCTAGAGATGCTTGTGGCCCTTAACTTAATTAGCAGTTGCAATATTCTTTTCATCATCAAGGGTTATTGGAGGGAAGGGAATCATTTGTTGATGACAATCTCTTATGTAAGAGTTGTTGGGAAGGATCATAAATAATGTAGTGAAGAATGAAGAGATCGCAAGGTCTAAACTAAGAGGGAGTGGGGAAACCAAGTTACCATATGCTCATCAGAACCTGATCTTCTTTATGTGAATGAGAGGGAGGACCATGATATGTGTGGATGATGTTTTACAAATCTATGTTAGATTCTCATGATAGGTGAATGATCAGTGAAAATTAGATTTCATGTTGGAAAGTTTCTAACCAAGGAGGAAAGATGAGATCGAGGATGCTAGGGGGTGTTTAGATAGTAGGTATACCTCTAATTATTTAGGGGCATTTTTTATTGAGGGGTAATCTCCTAAGATAATTTGATGGTACCCTTGAGAAGGTATTAAGGTTCATGGTGAGTTAGGCATGTAGGATTCTTACATTAATAGGTTGGCTAACCTTAATAAAATCAATAATGTCATCAATAATTATCTACAACCTTACAACATGTGTGGTGCCCATGGATCGTGGCGGTGTCGGGGAGGGTAAAGTAAGGCTTGGAAAAGTTTCTTTGGAAATGCATAAGTTGAGAGAGAAGAAATTGTATTATCTAGGACAAGGTGACAAAGCCATTGGAGAACGAATATTTGGGGGTAAACTCACTCAAGAAAGTGTATTGAGTATGAGGATTGTCATTCTGATCAAGACCCTAACATGATTATCAGGATAAATTACCCTGGTAAGAACCCATCTTAGACTCGAACACAACAAAACTTGATAGTGAAGAGAGTAAAAAGTTGAGCAGAAAAATGTTTTTCCAATTAAAGTATGCTTCTTAAAAATCCAAGTAAAAGAGATTAAATCAACATCATATATATATGTTGATGCCTCATTACCAAACTAGGAACAAGTCATGCAATCATGAACTTAAGACCCACAAAACATACTACCAAGAAGCCAAACCATCATTAAACTATGCATAACACCATTAAGGAAATTGGGGGTAATGGAACACCATAGTGAGCCAACAGTCTGATAGAACTAGAAGAAAAATTATATTTGCTAATTTTGACATGTGAACTACAAGAGGTTTATATATAGAAAGGTACAACATTGTCTGCAATCCAAACTAGTTCATAATTTAAATATACAAAAAGTGTAGAAAGCATCATTCCTCAAATCAGATCATTAACTAACCACCCAACACTAAGGAAGATGAAGGTGTAGAGAAACTATAGACTAAACATTATATTCATGTTTAAGTGTTAATATTAGCCTTTTTCTACTTTTTTTAGACCTAAAAACACATGCAACAACTGTGTAATATTGAATAAGAGTCTCATCTAGAGAAAAACTTCCATGGAGATAGATAAATGTACATACAAGTAAATGACTCAAATATGAAACGGATAATGCTATACCTGATGTCCAAATTTGAAATAAAATGTTTGATATGGTATCTGATTGAATATCCAATTGATCCAGTATTATTACACAAGATGATTTTTTAAGTTTGAAATAATTTAAATATCCTTAACAAATCATGTCAACCATAAAATTAAGGACAATTCACTATGATCAAGGTATAGTAATGTTCATGACCATATGAATCTCCCTTACTAATAGGATTTCACCTCTAAAATCCTAAAGTAAAGGTAGAAGAGAGAAACAACAACTGGATAACTCTTGTTATAGCTTTTTGGTACTGATAGATGCTCTTTGATCATCATTCATATATTATTCATGAATTTTCTACTTTAAGCATTCATTGATAAAAAAAATTTCACATTTTTTAAGCTCTATATTCATATGCATCTCTTCTAAAATGTCTAAGATGTTGGTACTCACATAAGGATTTCATGTTATCATCAATATTTGTTTTCCATTTTCACTTCTTCTTTATCTTTCTCAAAATACCCTTTCTATTATTACAATTATTAATTATCCATAATGAGGTTCTCATAAATCATATGTTTCTCTTCAAGTCTTTATTCTTTTATTAGATAGTGACACTTAGGGTTCCTTGCATTAAGGAGGTTAGTTTTCATATTCTTGGGACTTATTCGCTTAAGCAATACTTGAAACTACAATCCCATCCCTTCCTCCCTATTAGCAAACTTTGACCCAAGTCAAGTCATCTTGAGACTTATTTGTGTTTCTCCCACTTGTACTCTTTATTATGACCATCTTGACATTGTTAATTGATGGATCATGTCCTCTCCCATCAATCCTTCATTCCAAGACCATCTCATATTTTCATATGATGATCTTATTATAATAATGACTTAATCATTAATATAGTTTTACTTTTGTATCACAAACAAATTCCCCATTCTAGATGTTTATTTTATGATCTGAGTAGCGTTCTCCTTATGTTCACCTATATAGGAGTGAATTGTTTGTTGGCTACATGGAAATCTATAAAATCCCTTTGTTTTGATTATGACAAACATTTCATTCCTATTTATCTGACGAGCTACTTGAGTGTGCAGGATGACAAAACTATAAGGGAAATTCAACAAGAAGTATTTATATTTTCATGCAAATGTAATCATTGTAAAAACTTGTACAGAAATATAATGTACAAGTACTTAGAATCGCATGTAAATCAAGCATTGGATTTTTCCTAGCTAAACACCTTAGTCATCCATTCAATAGGATCACCTATGCACACTCACACACATAATTAATGCCTAACTTGAAATCTTAAAACAGGATCTATCTCGGTCGACCAACTCCTCGACCGAGACACTCTCGGTCGACAAACTCCTCGACCGAGAAAGATCCAAAGTAGCCGTTAGACACAACTGACAAGTTAGTTGGCAGTTGTAAATAGACATTGATCTAGAGAGCCTGTCGATCGACAAAACTTCGATCGAGTAGGTGTCTCGGTCGACAATTTCTCGACCGAGACGATCTCTGACAGAAACTGCAGAGTAAAGTAATTAGCCGTTGCAAAAGCAACAAACTTGTACCTAACGGCTAGTTAAGCACTTAGAAACCCCTAGAAGTTATCTAGAACGTCCTTAAGCATACTTAGGCCATTTCTATAAATAGGACAAGCCATAGGACACTAAAACTCACTTGATACACTTGCTATACTTGAGAAAATACTTGAGCCCTCTTGTGCAATCTGTTGTGAATTGAGCATTGTGATAAATTGGCCACTTTCCTCTTAGCTCAAGCTCGTCCTATAGGCTAGATTTTCCTAACCCTAGCAATCACAAGTCCATCATCTTGGCTAGGAAAATCCAAACGCTTGATCTAGGCAAATCAAACCTTGAGCTTCAAGGATAAGTTGTATTTTCTCTTATTTCTTTCTTGTTCCTAGTATTATTTGTACTCTCCTTGCTACTCCAGGTAGGAGGCTGCGGATTGGAGAGGGTGAAGCTCTTCGTGGTGAAGAGGAGGAACTTTGGACTACTTCAGAAGGCTGTCTTGACGGGAAGCTACTTCGGGAGGAAGGCTACTTCAAGGGGGAGCTTGAAGTTACTTCAAGGAAGGCTGCTTCGAGGTTGGCAAGACTACTTCAAGGCGAAGGCTGTCCAAAGGGTGTTTGGAAAGTATTGTAAATTTTATGTAATATCCTTGAGAGGTAATAAAATTTAGTACTTTCAAAATCCCGGTTGGGTAAGCAACCGGGTAGTGGACTGACTCCTTAGTATTTGCTAAGGTGGAACCACTCTAAACACCTGTGTTCCTCTTCTTAATCTTTATTTTGGTTGTTTGAGTTTAAATTACTTTAAAATCTCTATAAAACTCTATTCACCCCCCCTCTAGAGGTTTTCAATTGGTATCAGAGCAGGGCTTCAAGGAACCTTAACACGGTCTTGAAGAAATGGGTGATGGAGTGCTCAACCACCTCAACATTGAAGGAACGCTCGTTGCTAGACCTCCGGCATTCGACGGGACAAACTATCAATACTGGAAGAGAAGGATGCAATTCTACTTCCAAGGAATCAACTGGGATCTTTGGAGAATGGTATCTACACCATACACACTCCCACAAGACGATTTCGCAGTATGGGATGCTAATATGGTAAAAATGGCCCAAATGAATGCAAAGGCAGTAAGCATTTTATATTGTTCCATTTCAGTAGGTGAATTTAATAGAGTATCAAACTGTGATACCGCATATGACATTTGGCATAGATTATCTATAACATATGAGGGTACTGTTCAAGTTAAAAACTCTAAAGTTAGTTTTCTTAAAACCAAGTTTGAACATTTTCGTATGGATCCAAACGAAACTATTAGTGAAATGTATTCAAAATTTTCTACTATTGTTAATGGTTTGAGTGCTTTAGGGAAACCTGTTCTTGAGGAAGATCAGGTATCAAAAATACTTCGATCTCTTCCTCCAAAGTACAAACCAAAGGTGACAGCTATTGCAGAAGCAAACGACCTCACTCGCCTCAAAATGGAGCAGCTCATCGGAAACTTAGAAGCTCATGAGGCAGACCTAGAAGAGGAAGAGAGAAGAGAACATGAGCATCAACGTGGGCCAAAGAAAGACGTGGCTCTCAAAGCATCAAAAGCTCTCTCACAAGAGAGTGAGGAATCCAGTGAAGAAGAAGGAGAAGAAGCATTGATAGTCAACGGTAAGAAATACAGAAGGTTTAAATCTAATAAAATTTCTAGTTCTTCTTCCACTCCCAGGTGCTTCGAATGTGGAAAGAAAGGACATTTCAAAAATGAATGTCCCAAAGCTAAGAAGGGAAAGAAAAGCTCACATAAGAAGAAAGAAAAAGCTTATAAAGCAGCATGGGATGAAATGAGTGAAAGTGAAAGTGGGGATGAAAATGTGGAATGTCTAATGGCAAGAGAAGACGATGAAGACTCTCAAGAGGTAAGCCTCATTGATCTTCCTAAAGAAGAGTTAATTACTAGTTTACAAGAAACTCATGATAAGTATATTGATGCCAAGAAGAAACTAAAGAAAGCTATAAAATCAAATAATGAGCTCATTGCTAAATTAGATGAACTTTCTTATGAAAAGAACAACATTGATCTTGAAAATGTATCTTTAAAAACATCTTTAGATGATTGCACTAGAAAGCTACTCAATTTGGAAACTAATGTTGATCTTCTATCAAAAGAAAAGACTGATTTGCTAGCTAAACTACAAGATTATCAAACTCAACCTATCTTGTGCAACCATTCGGACTATGATAATATTGTGAAAGAAAAAGATTCATTGTTTTCTGATTTAGACCAAGCAAGAAAAGATATACATAAGAAGATGAATGACATTGCTACGTTACAAAGAGAACTTTATAAGTTAAGGAGAAAAGATATTCTTGATAACATATTGAAAGTTGGAAATGTTTTCAATGGAAGAAAAGGTTTGGGATATATTCCAAAGAAAAACCAACCCAAAAAGACTCAAACTATGTTCGTACCCAAGAACACAATAACTAGAAAGAGAAATGAAATTGACTCTATTACCTGTCATTTCTGCTTACGTCTTGGACATTATTGTTTCTCATGCCCCTACAAGACTAAGGAGTCCGATTTAGTTTGGATCCCAAAACCCCAAACTTAGAAGAGTGGAATGTAGTTGAGATATGACCAAATGATTAATTTTGCTATTTATATTGTCTTATCTCAACAAAAGGTGCTATGCTTATTGTTACTATTTTTCTGCAATTGCTGAAACAGAAACTCTGTCGGTCGAAGTATTGTCGACCGAGCTCTAGGTCGGTCGAAGTATTGTCGACCGACTGAATGTCTTTAACAAATCAAAAATTTACAGCACTTATTTCGGTCGAAAATTGGTCAACCGAGAAATTTTCTGTGTTTTTACTTGAGATACAGTAACCTGCTCGATCGACAAATTGTCAACCGAGACAAAAATCGGTCGAACAATTGTCGACCGACTGGTTTTCTGTATCAAAACTTTTATACACATAAGCAATTAAAAAGTTTCTAACCTTATCGGACCATCACATGGGTACCAAAATCTACATTCTAATGCAGGAATGGGTAGTTGACAGTGGCTGCTCCAAACATATGACCGGAAACAAGGATGCATTTCAAACTTTTGAAGAAAAGAAAAGTGGAACGGTCACCTTTGGAGACAATGGTAAGGGCAAAATCGTTGGAATAGGTAATGTTGGAACAAATCTTGAAATAAAAAATGTTCTACTTGTTGACGGATTGCATCACAATTTAATTAGCATAAGTCAACTATGTGATAGTGGTTATGATGTGTTATTTAAAAAAACCTGCTGCAAGTTGTTGATAGAAAACACTACAAATGTCATTTATGAAGGAAATAGAGTTGGAAATCTTTATATCCTTAAACCAAACTCTATGAAATCAGTAATAGGCAAATGCTTGCTTGCAAATGAAAATACCTTACAGCTATGGCATAAAAAGCTAGGACATGTTAGTTCACACACTATTAAAAAGTTAGTGAAATATAATCTTGTTCGTGGATTACCTGCTCTGTCTTTTGATCAAGCTGAAAACTGTGAACCTTGCACAATGGGAAAGCAAACCAAAACATCTTTTAAATCAAAACATGTACTTAGCACCAGTAGATCCTTAGAATTAATTCATATGGACTTATTTGGACCAATGAGGACACAATCTATTGGTGGTAAAAGATATTGTTTTGTTATTGTTGATGATTATAGTAGATTTACATGGGTACATTTTATTGCAACTAAAGATGATACTATTCATGTCTTTATGCAATTTTGTTCTAAGATTGAAAATCTTTTACAACATAAAATATGTACCATTAGAAGTGATCATGGTGGCGAATTTGAAAATCATGCATTTGAGACCTTTTGTACATATCAAGGATATACTCATAATTTTTCTGCTCCACGTACCCCACAACAAAATGGTATAGTAGAACGGAAAAATCGATCCCTACAAGAAATGGCTAGGACCATGATGCTTGAACACAACACACCTAAAACCTTTTGGGCTGAAGCCGTAAACACTGCTTGTTATGTTCTTAATAGAGTAACTATTCACTCTCATTTGAAGAAAACTCCATATGAAATACTACACTCTAAGAAACCTCGAGTTGACTACTTTCATACTTTTGGCTCCACATGCTACATTTTAAATACCAAAGATGATAGAGACAAGTTTGATTCTAAATCACACAAAGCATTCTTCTTGGGATATTCCACTTCTAGCAAAGCCTTTAGAGTATATAACACTATATCTAGAAAAGTTGAGGAATCCATTCATATTTCTTTTCATGAAGAATCAAAATCTGAAAATCTAGATATCATTGATCTCACTAATCAATTCGAAAATACAACCATTTCCAATGATAGTGAGAAAATTCCTATATCGGAACCCCAAGTTGAAACACAACCTACACCTAGGCTTATCAAGGATCATCCCCAAGAACAAATTATTGGAGATCCAAATGATAAAGTCAAAACTCGGTCTTCCTTCAAAGATGTTGCAAACATGGCTTTCGTTTCTATCATTGAACCTAAGAAGATATCCGAAGCTCTTAAGGATGATTACTGGATAATTGCCATGCAAGAAGAATTAAATCAATTCACTAAAAATGATGTATGGGATTTAGTTCCTAAACCACAAGACAAAACCATCATAGGAACTAAATGGGTTTTTAGGAATAAGCTCAATGAAGCAGGAGAAGTCATAAGGAATAAAGCTCGATTAGTAGCACAAGGATATAATCAACAAGAAGGAATAGATTTTGATGAAACATATGCACCCGTAGCTAGACTTGAAGCTATTAGGATGTTACTAGCTATTGCTGCCCATAAAAACATTAAGCTATATCAAATGGATGTCAAAAGTGCATTTATCAATGGCATCATACAAGAAGAAGTTTATGTTGCTCAACCACCGGGCTTTGAAATACCAGGAAAAGGTGACCATGTTTATAAACTTAAAAAGGCACTTTATGGTCTAAAGCAAGCACCTAGGAATTGGTATGAACGGCTCAAGACATATCTTTTTGATAATGGTTTCTCTATTGGAAATTCAGATTCTACTTTATTTTTCAAAACATATGCATCTGATTTCCTAGTTGTGCAAATATATGTTGATGATATTATTTTTGGAGCTTCAAAAGATTTATTATGCACACAATTCAGTGACATTATGCAAAAAGAATTTGAAATGAGCCTTATGGGTGAATTAACATTTTTTCTTGGTTTTCAAATTAAGCAAACGCCTGCAGGAATTTTCATAAGCCAAGAAAAATACACTAAAGAACTTTTAAAACGCTTTGGGATGGATCAATGCAAACATGCTACTACTCCTATGGCTACTTCTATCAAACTTGATAAGGATGAAAATGGGGAACCTATTGATGATTCCTTATATAGAGCTATGATTGGTAGTTTGCTATATTTAACTGCTTCTCGACCGGACATTATGTTTTCCGTTGGTCTGTGTGCTCGATTTCAATCCCAACCTATGCAATCTCATTTTCTTGCGGTCAAACGAATTCTTCGATATCTAGCTGGCACTACTTGTTTCGGTTTATGGTATCCAAAAGGACAATCCTTGGATTTTAAAGCATATACTGATGCGGATTATGCTGGTTGTCGCCTTGATCGCAAAAGTACTAGTGGTGGATGTTTCTTATTAGGAAGAGCCTTAGTATCTTGGTTTAGTAAGAAACAGAATACGGTTGCCCTATCTACAACTGAAGCTGAATATATGGCAGCCCGGTCTTGTTGTGCTCAAGTACTTTATATGCAACAGGTTTTAAGCGATTATGGTTTTAAACTTTCATCTACACCTATTTTTTGTGATAACACGAGCGCCATAAACTTAGCACATAATCCTATTTTACACAGCCGGGCAAAACACATTGAAATCCGTCATCACTTCTTAAGGGATCACATATCAAAGAATCATGTTTCCCTTCATCATGTTGATACGGAAAATCAATTGGCTGATATTTTTACAAAACCGCTTCCATTAGATCAATTCAACAGCATTAGGAAGCAACTGCTTATTACTCCTTTGGAAGATGTTTTCTTTGATATCTGCGGTTCTTAACACGAATACTTGTTTAATTGCATCATTTTGGCTTTTCAATGGACATTTTTTAGATTTGATGGGATATCTAATTAAGGGGGAGCTTTTATTAAAACGGTTATCTTTTTGAAATGACAAAGGGGGAGAGATATATACAACTATAACTTAGTATTTATGACAAATTCAATCAATGAGTTTCATAAATATACTCTTGGCTTTACATTGAAAATTGCTATATTCCCATATGAACTGGATTTCATGTTCCATAATTCATTGGGAATAATAAGCACACATTTTATAAACAAGAGGAAAAGTTACAAATGGCAATCTAAAGGTATGACATTTATATGTTTTATATTTCCTTTATTTATATTTTGGAAATGTTTGTCATCTTCAAAAAGGGGGAGATTGTTGGCTAAATGGACATCTATAAAATCCCTTTGTTTTGATTATGACAAACATTTCATTCCTATTTATCTGACGAGCTACTTGAGTGTGCAGGATGACAAAACTATAAGGGAAATTCAACAAGAAGTATTTATATTTTCATGCAAATGTAATCATTGTAAAAACTTGTACAGAAATATAATGTACAAGTACTTAGAATCGCATGTAAATCAAGCATTGGATTTTTCCTAGCTAAACACCTTAGTCATCCATTCAATAGGATCACCTATGCACACTCACACACATAATTAATGCCTAACTTGAAATCTTAAAACAGGATCTATCTCGGTCGACCAACTCCTCGACCGAGACACTCTCGGTCGACAAACTCCTCGACCGAGAAAGATCCAAAGTAGCCGTTAGACACAACTGACAAGTTAGTTGGCAGTTGTAAATAGACGTTGATCCAGAGAGCCTGTCGGTCGACAAAACTTCGACCGAGTAGGTGTCTCGGTCGACAATTTCTCGACCGAGACGATCTCTGACAGAAACTACAGAGTAAAGTAATTAGCCGTTGCAAAAGCAACAAACTTGTACCTAACGGCTAGTTAAGCACTTAGAAACCCCTAGAAGTTATCTAGAACGTCCTTAAGCATACTTAGGCCATTTCTATAAATAGGACAAGCCATAGGACACTAAAACTCACTTGATACACTTGCTATACTTGAGAAAATACTTGAGCCCTCTTGTGCAATCTGTTGTGAATTGAGCATTGTGATAAATTGGCCACTTTCCTCTTAGCTCAAGCTCGTCCTATAGGCTATATTTTCCTAACCCTAGCAATCACAAGTCCATCATCTTGGCTAGGAAAATCCAAACGCTTGATCTAGGCAAATCAAGCCTTGAGCTTCAAGGATAAGTTGTATTTTCTCTTATTTCTTTCTTGTTCCTAGTATTATTTGTACTCTCCTTGCTACTCCAGGTAGGAGGCTGCGGATTGGAGAGGGTGAAGCTCTTCGTGGTGAAGAGGAGGAACTTTGGACTACTTCAGAAGGCTGTCTTGACGGGAAGCTACTTCGGGAGGAAGGCTACTTCAAGGGGGAGCTTGAAGTTACTTCAAGGAAGGCTGCTTCGAGGTTGGCAAGACTACTTCAAGGCGAAGGCTGTCCAAAGGGTGTTTGGAAAGTATTGTAAATTTTATGTAATATCCTTGAGAGGTAATAAAACTTAGTACTTTCAAAATCCCGGTTGGGTAAGCAACCGGGTAGTGGACTGACTCCTTAGTATTTGCTAAGGTGGAACCACTCTAAACACCTGTGTTCCTCTTCTTAATCTTTATTTTGGTTGTTTGAGTTTAAATTACTTTAAAATCTCTATAAAACTCTATTCACCCCCCCTCTAGAGGTTTTCATTGTTATCCTTACTTACCATTATATCACATCAAACTTCAAATCTAATTTTATTTATCATCATTTATCCTTAGCTCAAACTAATTTAAAGTTAGATATAAGTTTTCTCCTTTTCAACTTGATTTGAACTCACTTTAGTTCCTTTGTATTGATTATAATGGAGTATCATTTCCTTAATTTACTAACAATGTCATATTATTTACAGCTTATACTTTCTTAACTAAGTTTTACATATGTTATTTAGAGTAAATGTCATCCTTACTAACAATTTCATATTATTTGCAGCTTATACTTAATTAAATAAGCTATATATATTATTTGTAGCATATAATTTCTTAACTAGCTTTACATATTTGTAGCTTATACTTTTCTTCTTTAGATGTTTGCTTTAATATATCATAGGTATTTTCTTAAACCTTCCATGGAACTTGTTTTACGGTATGAGAAAGTCTTAGACTTATATGCTTCTTTTACATCTCATCTAATTGAATCTTCCTTATTTCATTGATTTCTATCATGTGTATGGGTTCTTTGCCTTCAATGTTTCTCAAAATAGGCTATCTATGTGAATTTCCATGTAAGACCTATGACCTTCCTTAAAGTGTTGAACATTCTTATTTACCATATTGAGTGCCTCAAACCATAATATAACCTTGTGATAAGTTTTGATATCATGTGTCAAGCTTATGTTTCAAATTTGGTCTAGTTTGGACATTGTTTGAGCAAGTTATCCAATTTTATATACATTTTGGACTTCTCTGCAATTTGTCCACATGGAAGGTATTATTAGAAATTTGTCACATTTAGTATTTTTCATATATGTTATATTATCATGCTTGAGCTTTTTGATCCATGGGGCACTTAATTCAACCTTGGTTTGATGGTGATTCTCTTTTGTGGTGAATTAGGGTTTACCCCTTCATGGGTGAGCTACCTTTAGGAGCCATCAACCACTGTTCATGTTAGGTTTTAGGAGAGACATAAAAGGAAGCAGAAACAAAAAAATTCTTCTCCCAAACCCAGAATAAAGGAATCGTGTCAACGTCTATACAATAGGAAGGATGGTTTGTAGAGGCGTACCTTGTCCCAAGGCTTGCTCGGCGACGTTACCTCGCAGCTTGCGCGGTCTTCACCTCCAGTCTTGGACGGTGTCTGTGTAGCTCCTGGTCTCACCGGGACTTTCGAGATTGAAAGTTGTCCTTTGAGCAGCAGAAGTCTCCCGCCTCTGTAGTAGTCCACACGGACCACCTGGAACTCTGATCTCCTTGTCCCACAAGGAATCAGAAGGAGTCGCACCCTCCTATCGGCATACTAGTCACCGAAACATTCTCCTACAATCAGTTGCCTTTATGCAGTTGTCCTTCCCTTGTTGTGCCTCACTTATTGGGTAGCACTTGCTCGGGCTCTCTCGGTTACCACAACCAGAGAGAACGACAACTTTGCAGAGCAACTGGTGTTCTAAGTTGTGTTTTGAGAAGCCCCCAATACCCCTATATATATAGGAGGGTCATGGGACATGGTTCTCTACCCCGGGCAATGCATGATTATAGCAGGAATAGAAGGGTTCAAGATTTTCTACAAAACAATCAACTGCACCAACTGAACCGATCGTTTCAAGCATGAACCGATCGGTTGGGGACCTGAGCCGATCGGTTCACACCTGAACCGATCAGTTGGGACATCTGAGCCGATCAGTTCAAGCATGAGCCAATCAGTTCGTGGTCCTAGTCCATCTCAAATTGACTTTCATGTTTGTTTCTGATTAATCAAATATTAGTCCTTGTCCAAATCAAATTTGTACAAGTGAAACAAATATGTTTTTGCAAAAATAGTCTTCTGACTTCCCAAATGATCTCGGTTGGTTACATGAATCGACTAGTTCAAAAATTGAGTCGATCATTTAATTGACACATGAGCCGATCAACTCACCACTTGAGATGATTGGTTCACCAACCTGGGCCAATTGGTTCATCACATGAGCCGATCAGTTGGGAGTACAGACTGTGCAAAAATCAGTCAATGCAGTTTCAATCAATCTGATACTCTAATCAATTGGTCCAACACCTTGAACACTATGATTTTAAGCTATCAATCAACTGAGTGTTTAATTGAACTACTAAACTCCTTAAGTAATCAATCTAAATATCATTTGTGGATAAACTCCTTTTCCAGGTTAAATCCTATGTGTGTGACCCTGCAGGTCCATTTCACGTTGGCAGTGAAAGTCCATAACACTTATGACTTCACAATCAAAGAGCGGTGCCTAGTCGCACACGAGTGCTACCCAAGTGAAATAGAAAGTTGGAGAACAACTTTCAATCCTACAATCTGTGAATGGTGTTACAGTGAATGTATAATTCCTTTGTCACTAATGTCCTAAATGAACTCAAGGCATGGTACAAACATCCTTTCAACGTTCATCCATTTCCTTGATCTCAGAGCAGATTGGGTGAGATGTGTGTGACATCAATATCACATGTTGATTCACACATTCATGCACATGCCTTTCTCGATCCTAATCATCATGTGGCCATGGACATCAAACTCCCTTAGGAGGGACAAATCCCATATCTATCACTCACCCCTCAAAAGCCCCATGTGTCAAAGTCACCAAATCATCACCTTTATAACAACCCATGTTTCAGGACTGTGTTTGATGATGTCAAAGTGTACACTACTACAGAAATAGCATTCAGTGTCACTTTTCTGGGCGTCGGTTATTAAGGAAAACCGACGCCTAACATATAAGGCGTCGGTTGTTTAATAAAACCGACGTCTATATTCGAAGACCAGCCAGACACAGGTACCGCTTTGTATTAAGCGTCGGTTTTTTATAAACAACCGACGCTTAAAGTCGCCCGCGAAATCCATTTTTCGATAAAAAAAATAGTGTCATTTTCAGCGTCAGTTATCCCTCTCTAACCGACGCTGAAGGTGGTTCCCGCCAAAAATTTCCATGAAAATATCGTCCAATAGGACGTCGGTTGTTTCAACCAACCGACGCTAAAGCTGTTTAGGCGTCGGTGGTTGTAAACAACCGACGCTATTTGGGAACTTATAACCCCCCACGATCGCCCGACTCTTCCCCTTTCTTCTGTTTCATTGCTACCCTATTGCGGCGATTTTCCCTGTTGCGGCGACTTTCCGGCGCTTCTCTGCTGCTGCTGCTCTCCGGCGCTTCTCTCCGGCGCCCCATCTCCGGCGTCCTTCTTCTCCGACGCCCTTCTTCTCCGCCGCCCCTGCTACTGCTGCTGTCCGCGCGTCGCCGCCGGTCGTTGCCCACCGCCCCTGCTCTCCTCTAGTCGTCGCCGCCAGTAGAAGCAGCTACGGTGCTGTCGTCGTCACCTCCGCCCCCGCCGATAGAAGCAGCTTTACTCGTGCTGTCCTCGTGCAAGGTAACCCACAAACCTTCACCACCTTTTTTGTCCTCTGCCTTGCTTTTCTCTGCCGCCGCCAACCTAGAACTCACGCAGGTAGCGCCTAAGTAGGTTCCAGGGCACGCCTAGGGTCCCAAGCCCAGGTGCCCTGCCTAGATAGGCCTCTGGGAAGATGCTTGGGCGGCGCCAGGGCACGTCTAGGCTGCACGTCTAGTGGATTTTTTGCTAAAAGTTATTTACTGATTGTGTTTATTTAATAATGTACTGATACATATGTGATATACCAATCTGATAGTCCATGATAGAACAAAACATAATGATGTTGACTGCAACTTTGTGTGTCATGCTATTCTTAATTAAGTGTATATTTACTTCATAATTGAATGTTTAAGTAAGTTATAGATATCTTGATGATGAACTGTAATGCACACATGTGACATGTTTGGAATGTAAATGATGAACTGTAATGCACACATGTTTAACTTATTTTATTGTTGAGTATATTGAGAATCCTAATCACCCTTCTTGCTTAATGATGAACTGTAATGCACACATGTGAATGCTTGGAATTTAAATGATGAACTTTTCCCTAAATTGCCAATCATACTTTTAAAGACATCAATAATCACCCTAATTTGAAGAACTAGGATTTTAGGTATAAGAATGACAACACATTATTTGTTGGCCTAGAAACCCGTCCAAGATTTACTCATTAGGAGTAAATCTTGGATAGTCCCCGGTTTGGGACTGTTCTTGAACACCTAATCTCACTTAGGATGTAAGTGTATAATGTGTATTGAGTTTTCGAGAAAATTTTGGTAGCATTTCCCCGTTTGTTCTCTAAGTACATATGTACTTAGAGAACAGTGGGGAAATGCTGCCGAAATTTTCTTGAAAACCCAATACACATTATACACTTACTAGTGAGATTAGGTGTTCAAGGATGGGATAGGTGGTACACATTTATTATATATAAGAATGACATCACATGTGTTTGTTGGCCTAGAATGTGAACAATCATTGTTTTTTATATTACTTGTACATTGATATAAATTAGAATGAACAATCACTAAATTATATACTGTTTGTATGGAGTCCGGCTTCATTGTAGATATCTATTATTGTGTTTGTTGGCCTAGAAACCCGTCCAAGATTTACTCATTAGGAGTAAATCTTGGATAGTCCCCGGTTTGGGACTGTTCTTGAACACCTAATCTCACTTAGGATGTAAGTGTATAATGTGTATTGAGTTTTCGAGAAAATTTTGGTAGCATTTCCCCGTTTGTTCTCTAAGTACATATGTACTTAGAGAACAACGGGGAAATGCTGCCGAAATTTTCTTGAAAACCCAATACACATTATACACTTACTAGTGAGATTAGGTGTTCAAGGATGGGATAGGTGGTACACATTTATTATATATAAGAATGACATCACATGGGATAGGTGGTACACATATATAAGAATGACATCACATTGATAAAAGATCACAATTTTAGAGACATGTATGTTTATACAAATGCTAAATGTTTTCCTTATTCTAGTTGATACAAATGCTAAATGTTTTCCTTTTTAATGAAATTTTCAGATGGCTCACCATGATGAGAATGATGTCCATGATGAGCATGAAGTCCATGATGAGCATGCTGTCCATGATGAGCATGGCGAGGATACCAACGTAAGTTCTAAAAACATATCCCATATTTCTATAAAATTCATTATCTTCTAGTTATGTCATATATCCTGTATTTCTATATTGGCTTAATTCGGTGTGTTTATTTTTGTCAAATTTTAGGTTGATGATGCACAGCTACCCACTGAAGCAATTGAGCAACTTGATGCGCAGCAACAAAAACTTAACAAGAAAAGGGGTATCACTCTGTTGAAAAAGTTACTTGCGCTGAGTGGCAGTGGATCCAAATTGGTTGTGGAGTTTGATAATGGAGGGAATGCAATTGGAGTGAACCGCAATAATTTTATAAACTATCTTGGGGTTGTCACTCGAAGCCATTGTGGTGTTAAATATGATAATTGGCATAAAGTTCCTCAGGCGAAGAAAGACTTGATATGGAAAGATTTATGCGTGAGTTATTATTATTTGCAATTCTATTTTGTAGATTACAAATTCTATTATTTGCAATTATATTTTTGGTACTAGTTAATAACATTTCTATTTTACAGAATCTGTTTGCATTGGATGAGATGTTGCATCGTAAAAGTGTGATGCAACACGCTGGAAAGATGCTTAGGAATTACAGGACAAATCTGAACAGAGAATACATAAGACAGGGTGATAAGAAGAAGAAGTCAGCCCTTGAACAATGGAACTTCTTGGACAAAGAAGATTGGGACAATTTTGTTGCTTCAAGAAAATCTGAAGAATTCAAGGTATTAGGCGTCACTCCCATTTTAATTAATATACGTTGTATTCACCTATTCAAGATTAACATTTAGTGCTACTAACCTAATTATAAATGTGCATACTAACTAGGCCCTCAGTGACGCACAAAAAGCAAGGCGTGCACTGAATGTACATGACCATACTATGGGTCCAAAAGGCTATGCAAGCATTCGCCAAAGACTACAGGCGGAGTCTGCGGCTACTCAGGAGTCTGCGACTACTCAGGAGTCTGCGGCCACACCCTTCCCTCGCCATGATATCTGGATAGCTGGCAGGAAAAACAAGAAGGGTGAAATAAAGAAGCCCGAAACTGCTGAGGCGGCTGCAAAAATGGTAAAATACAACTCTTAGAGCAATCATTTGAATATTGATTATTTGTGGTGTTAACTTACCAATTTTTGTTTATGGTGATTAGCGGGAGCTGCACGAGCAGAGAAAACAAGGCACGTTCATCCCTCAGGGCACAAGGGATGAATTGACAGTTGCTCTGGGTAACCCAGAGCATCCTGGACGTGTTAGAGGTGCTGGCGCTGGTGTGGGCATCAAAGCATTCTTTGGGCCATCCCAGCGCAAACCCAGAGCGGGACTTTCTCAAGAAGAGGTAACATATTCTATTTTTATAATGTTACTGCAAAAGGAAATTCATTAATAAAAAGCTAATATTTGTTTTATCCATGTATAGGAGAATAAGAGAGTCGAGGATATAGTTGCTAAGAAGCTCAACGATGTGGTTGCTGAGAAGGTCAAGGAAGAATTGCTGCGGTGGCAGGCATCTCAGGCTTCCAATCAGCCTATGCCGACCCACTCTTCTCCTGGTGCATAGACTGCAAGTAATCCTGGAGACCCATCGCCTAACACGTCTGCTGTAAGTATTGTTTATGACATTGTAGCTAGTCTTTTCAAGATGATATATTTTCAAGATGATATGTATATATGTATAACATTCTTTACGTAAATTTGTAGGCATTGAAGCCATGCCGCTTAAGAATGGAAAACTATGTTGTTGCAGAGGCGCAAGCTTACCAGTCCCTTCCTGGGGCAACGTTTCATGGGACTCCAATGCCGCAGGGCTACATTCGTGTGAGCCCGATACATGTATTACCTGATTGGAGGGAAGTTGAGTTGCCATATGCCCACCCAGATATTGATACACTTGGTGAGGCAGAAAGCGGGGTCATATTGTGGCCCAAAGCAGATGTCCTCTACACGACTGAAATTGTAAGATAAATTTACATTGATTTAGACTGTTAATGTGTATATATGATGTCAACTGATCTGAAATTATATATACAGGTTAAAAAGAAGACACTAGGAGCACCTAGGCCTCCACCTCCAATTCCCGCATTACCAACTTGGGTTCCAACTGACCTACAATGCCCGTTAGGTCCTGCTTGTAGGGGAATGGCATGTTGGCTACGGGCACATAATATACTTTGCCCTATAATTGTTTCTTTAGATGCAGATTATGCAGGTCAATCATACGACAGCTCTTTATTTATACAAGTTATTATTGAGCTGTTTATGTATGATTGGTTGAATACATCAATGATAGAGACATGGATAAGGTGAGATCTTGTTTATACATCCATATACCTTGTGTAAGATCCGGTGATCTAGTTTCTTATATATTAATGCATACGTCTATATGTTTTGCAGCTACTTAATCGAAGATCATTGCAAACAATTTGCATATGATCATGTGGGATTTTTGATTCCATCATTGATTAGTATGGTAGCTAAAGACCCTGATAGTGTTCAACAATACTGTATAGATGCTTTTACAATTTTTGGTCATCAAATGAAGACGATAATAATAGCTCCATTCAATGTCAAGTAAGTTTGCTTTATTTATAATTTGGACTTAAGAAAATTCCATTATTATTTTGCATTTTGAGTTATTAATTGTTAACTTTTTACCTCTAGTGGTAGACATTGGGAGTTACTAGTTATTGTCCCCGGGACGTTCACTGTTTATTATCTAGATCCCGCAGGAAGTACATTAAACACTAAAATTGGACACGTAATGAGAATGGCATTATTCTGGTGAGAAATATTTCATTTTTTATATCCGTTAACATCTTTTATTACATTACTATTTACTTATGCAACTTAGTGTGTTATATTAACATGTAGGGGTTTAGATGCATTCAAAAATGCTGGAGGAAAGGTCCCAAGGAAAAAGAACCAGCCATTGTCTTGGGAGAACGTAAAAGTAAGTTCCTGACTCCCCGACTCCAATGTATATATTATTGATGTGAATTTTGCTTAGTTGTATTAATTTGTATGTTTCAATTTATAGTGCGCTACACAAGACAATGGCTGGGCATGCGCATACTATGTGATGCGATTTATGCAGATGATTATCAAACATGTCGCATTGGACATCGATACCATACATGAGGTATTATATATAGTCTCATTAGTTAGTATGAAATATATCAATCTTATTTTTATATTATTACTTATATATATACATCATTCTCTTTGCAGGTGTTTAAAACTGACCACACTATAGGCAAACGCTTAAAAAATGTACATGCTCCATATACGAGGGAATCATTAAATGAAGTAAGAGAAGAATGGGCAATAGCTGTACAAACAGTGGCAAATGTAAGATATAATTGGGATGTTGATAGTGATGATGAATGATACTTTGTAAATGAATGTTTCTGAATGTTAAAACATGTATTTGAATGATTCTATATGTGTGAACGTGACAATTGAATTGATGTCTGAATGTATCTACTTGTGTGAATCTTTTTATGTTAATTTTGCAGGTTTGTGGCCTGTTTGTAGGCTGATATCAATGGATGTCGTAAACCTGCAGTTCAGTTCTCATCCTGCTGACCAGCCACAGCAGGCCTACAAACAGATTTATAAAAAAAAAAATAGATATAGGCGTCGGTTATTTACCGATAACCGTCAACACAGACTTACAGTGTCGGTTTTTTGTTGAACACCGACGCCAAAAGTGTTCACGCTACAGGAAATGGGAGTCATCTAGGACACTTTTCTGCGTCGGTTGTTTAGTATATAACCGACGCAGAAAGCGTCCTAGATGACGCTGTTTTCTGTGGCGCGAACCCTTTTGGCGTCGGTGTTTTATAATAAACCGACGCCTTGATGTTAAATAGGCGTCGGTTTTTTAACCGACGCTGAAGTGTCCAACCTTTTAGCGGCGCCCACATAGGCGTCGTTCAGAAACCGACGCCAAAGGGGGTTAAACAACTGACACTAAAAGGCACTTCTGTAGTAGTGGTACCTAACGAAATGTGTTGAGTGTAGTGATTTTAGGTCGAAGAATCACACTCATCACCATCACTGTGAGAGATAAATGTGACTACCAAAATCATGGTTCCATGTGTCACTCTCACGGTGGGTCTTTCCGGTACACTTGTTCTCTAACAAGTACCTATGTGCTTGGTTTGATATCACTATATCATGACTAATGAGATTTCTTCATCAACCAATACACAATCTAGTCTTTAGTGTTATTGATGTCTATGGTTATTTCCATAATAACAACCGACTAGGGACAAAACAAGAATGTATACTCTTAACATTCGTATGATCTCGTCGTTTAGGTCCTGAACCTAAAAGCATATGACATTGAGTAAACAATTCTTTAGACATCTATCATGTTACACTATCATCTCAGAAATAGTTAAAATATGTAGATCGGAAATTGCCTTTATTATTATTATTCAAATCATTTACAAAGTATCCCATTACAATCATCACATGACTTTCTCTATGGGCATACATACCAACAAACTCCCACTTTCACTTAGAGCCAGTCACCTAGGAACCTTAGTCCTTTTTACCTAGCATGACCATCATGCTTCTGCTGAGAAAGGGCCTTCGTTAGTGGATCAACTATGTTGTCTTCAGTTGGTACTTTGCAAATCTTCACATCTCCTTGTTGTACGATCTCTCGTATGAGATGGAAGCGCCACAATATGTGATTGGACCGCTGATGTGATCTGGGATCCTTAGCTTGAGAAATAGATCCATTATTTTCATAATAAAGCTCAATTGCATCACAGCTACTAGGAACTACACCAAGTTCAGTGATGAACTTCTTGATCCACACAATTTCCTTTGTTGCATGTGAAGCATCGATATACTCAGCCTCTTTAGTAGAATCCACACAGCTCCATTGTTTAAGCAAAATATAAATCCTGATTGTGATCTGTAATCATCTTTGTTGGTTTGGAAGCTTGCATCAGTGTAACCCTTTACTACCAGTACTTCCTCACCGCCGTATACAAGGAATTGATCCTTAGTCTTTCGCAAGTACTTGAGGATGTTCTATACGGCTGTCCAGTGAGTATCCCCAGGATCTGACTGGTACCTGCTCGTCATGCTGAGGGCATACGAGACATATGGGCGTGTACACAACATAGCATACATGATGGATCTGATGGATGATGCATATGGGATCCCATTCATACGCTCCCTCTCTTCACAAGATTGGGGACATTGAGCTCTAGAGATGGTGACTCCATGTAGCATGGGGATGTTTCTTCTCTTTGAGTTCTCCATGCTGAACCGCTTCAGCACTTTATCAATGTACATGCTTTGACTTAGGCCGAGAAGCCTTTTAGATCTATCTCTATAGATCTTAATACCTATAATGTAGGATTCTTCTCCTAAGTCCTTCATTGAGAAAGTATTCCCAAGCCAAGTCTTTACCTTCTCTAAGGCTGTGACATCATTCCCCATCAATAGTATGTCATCTACATACAATATGAGGAATGTGGTCATTCTCCCACTAACCTTCTTGTACACACAAGGTTCATCATCATTTTGAATAAAGCCAAACACTTTGACTTCCTCATCAAATTGAAGATTCCAACTTCGAGACACTTGTTTCAATCCATAGATTGACCTTTTTAGCTTACAGACTTTATTAGAATTCTTTGGATCTACAAAACCTTCAGGTTGTGCCATATACACATCCTCATTTATATTCCCATTAAGGAATGTAGTTTTAACACCCATTTGCTAAATCTCATAGTCATAGTAAGCCGCAATAGCAAGCATGATCCTGATGGACTTAATCATGGCAACTCGAGAAAAAGATTAATCATAGTCAACACCTTGAACTTATCGAAAACCCTTCGCAACCAATCTTCCTTTATAAGTTTGCACATTTCCATCCATGTCGGTCTTCTTCTTGAAGACCCACTTGCACCCTATGGCTTTTACCCCTTCAGGCGGTTCCACCAAAGTCCATACTTTGTTGGAGTACATGGATTCCATCTCGGATTTCATGGTCTCAAGCCATTCTCAGAATCTGGTCCCTCCATAGCCTCTAGATAGGTAGTTGGATCATCATCTATGATCAACTCACCGCCTTCCTGAGTCACAAGGTATCCAAACCTCTCAGGTTCAAGGTGTGTCCTACTAGATCTGTGAGGTCCTTGTATTGCTTGAGGAGATTGAGATTCCACAACACCTTGTGAATCTCTATGTTCCTCTTGTACATCTACTGGTTCAATATTTTCTTGTTGGGCTCGAACCTCTTCAACCTCTATTTTCCTCCCACTGTTTCCTCTGGAAATAAATTCCATTTCTAGGAATACATCTGTTCTAGCAACAAACACTTTGTTGTCAGTAGGGTGGTATAAATAGTATCCCCTTATTTCCTTGGGGTATCCAACAAAATAACATTTATCGGACTTGGGTCCAAGCTTATCAGGAAACATTTTCCTGACGTAAGCCTCACAACCCCAAATATTAATAAAAGACAAATCGGGATGCTTCCCGTGCCATATCTCATATGGTGTCTTTTAAACCTATTTAGATGGTACTCGGTTAAGTGTAAACGTGGCGGTTTCAAGAGCATGACCCCAGAAGGAAATCGAAAGATCAGCAAACTCATCATTGATCGCACCATATCCAATAAAGTGTGATTCCTTCTTTCAGAGACACCGTTATGATGTGGTGTTCCAGGCGGAGTCCATTGTGATACAATACCACAGGCTCGCAGAAGGTCCTCAAACTCCATGCTTAAGTATTCTCCACCTCGATCAGATCGAAGTGCTTTAATACTTTTATCAAGTTGGTTTTATACTTCATTCATGAAATCCTTAAACCTTTCAAGAGTTTCTGGCTTATGTTTCATCAGGTACACATAGCCATACCAACTAAAGTCATCAGTGAAGGTAATGAAGTACTGACACCCATTTCTAGCATTAGTTCTAAAAGGCCCACATACATCAGTATGTATGAATCCTAATAGATCACTAGCTCTCTCACCTTTACCTAAAAAGGGAGTCTTAGTCATCTTGCCCAGCAAACAAGATTCACATGTCTCTATTGATTCATAATCAAAAGAGTCTAGATAACCATCTTTATGGAGTCTACAAATGTGCTTCTCATTTATGTGTCCTAGACGACCATGCCGAAGATACGTTTTTTTGAGTTGTTGAGTTTTTGCCTTTTGGTGTTTACGTTGTATACACTTGTCTCTAGATCTATCAAGTATAGACCATAAGACATGGGGGCAATGCCATAAAAGATCCCATCTTTTGAAATGGAACACTTTCCATTCTTAATAAGAAATTCAAAACCATCCTTGTCCAAACAAGAGATAGAAATGATATTCCTATTTTTGGCAGGTACATAATAGCAGTTCTTCAACTCTATTATTAGACCACTAGGTAGAGTTAACTCATAGGTTCCTATGGCACTAGAGGCAACTCTTGCCCCATTGGCAACACGTAGTTCAACCTCGCCTTTCCCCAAAGGCCTACTTCTCTTAAGATCCTCCACATTTGAACAAATGTGAGATCTACATCTGGCATCAAGTACCCATGACAAAGAAGTAGTAAAGTTAATCTCTATCACGTATACACCAGAAGTAGATATCTCTATATCTCGCTTCTTCTTACATAGTTTCTTCCATCCTCTCCATGTTTTGAGCGCAGAAGATTCTGACATTGGTTTGGAGAGAGAACCCTTCTCTCCCTCACCTTTTTCCTTAGACTTTGCTCCATTGATCTCCATCAATGAACTATCCTTCTTCTTAAGCATACATAGAGTGGATTCAAAGGCTACCGGTATATTTGGATTGTGCAGAACACTTCTCACAATCCCCAACCAGTTATGGAATTTATTCTCAATTAATTTACCCATTTTAAAAGATGATTTTTTTGCCATTCTACAAGAGAAAAAATTGCATTTGTCAAAACTCCTTTTGATTTGAATAATATTTGACAGTAGTTAATTAGGCCTTCAATTAATTACCGCTCCCACTATTTTGATTCAATTTGACAGCCCTCACCATCAATTCGGAAGATTGCAGTGTACAATCTCCTAGTGGGTCAAGATCCTGAAATCCTCTGAGTCATGGACCAGCTAGGGTTGTTACCCACAACTCAGATCTTCCAGGTAGGCAACTTTTGCCAATTGCATCATATGCAACTCTTGAAAGATGTCATATGCAACTCCTTGCCATGATCATCTCCATGCCTCAAGGTGCTAGATCCTATTTAGGTCACCTTGTTAAGTCTGACCCAAAGCCAACACAATCAATATGCACCCTACTAGGGCAGACCCACATATCCATCCTTCACACTTCCACGAGATAGATGGTGCACCACGCTAGGGCGTTCCCATACTTGGACGATCAAGCTTTTCACGTGTGTCACATTTGGAAGGCATCTAAAACTTTAATATTTAATGAGGGATTTGGTTTTTATAGGTACATATACATATCAAATCCCCACCATATAGTAAGTATCATATACATGCTATATCCCACAGAAAACATGCAAAATGATAAAAGCAATGATTATGGCCATCCTAATGTGATACCTCGAGCCAAGAGGAATCACAGTCATGTAGGTCCACATTACATGCATCATGTACAAGATGAACTCTGTGATTTGTCTTTCTGGGTTTGATCAACTCATCTCCATGATTGATCGGCTTGCCATCAGACCAATTAGTTGGGTGCCACCATCCGATCGACTGGTGCCTCCAGCCGATCGGTTCACTGGTCATCATGCATCTCCTCAGGCTGCCACCGCTCGTCTCGCTCCTCAAACCGGTCATCAAAAGTATGACATTCTTTGACATAATAGGAAATAAAAATCTATCCTATTTTACATTTGAAAAAGAAAACCTCGAGTCACATTCGGGGGGAGCAAAGGTAGGAAAGAAATCTTGAGTTATCTCGAGTTACATCAGGAATATGAGATAGGGGATCGGTGCACAGACCAAGATGCAAGCAACCACATTCAACCAAGCACACATACATAGTTTTTATAGGCCATAACCATGCTATACATCCACCACAAAACTCATTTAAGGGCGACGTGTATCGAGTGCATTCATATCACATATCATATATGTATATTGGGATTCGTGGACAAGCAAAAGCCAATTTTATTCACATTGTATGCAATAAATGAAGGTGACAAACCAAACTTAATCATATCGACAATCCTAAAGTATAGAGCAGTTGACATGGCTCTAATACCACTATTAGATTTTAGGGGAGACAGAGAAGGCAGCAGAAACAAAACATTTCTTCTCCCAAACCCAGAATAAAGGAATCGTGCCAACGTCTATACAATAGGAAGGATGGTTTGTAGAGTCATACCTTATCCTGAGGCTTGCTCGGCGATGTTACCTCACGGCTTGTGCAGTCTTCACCTCCATTCTTGGATGGTTTCTGTTCAACTCCTGGTCTCACTGGGACTGTCAGGATAGACAGCTGTCCTCTGACCAGCAAAAGTCTCCCGCCTCTGTAGTAGTCCACACGGACCACCTGGAACTCCGATCTCCTTGTCCCACAAGGAATCAGAAGGAGTCACACCCTCATGTCAGCGTACTAGTCACTGACACACTCTCCTGCAACCAGTTTCCATTCTGTACTTGTCCTTCCCTTGTTGTGCCTCCCTTATCGTAGCACTTGCTCGGGCTCTCTCGATCACCACAACCAGAGAGAATGACAACTGTGTAGAGCAACTTGTGTTCTGAGTTGTGTTTTGAGAAGCCCCCAATACCCCTATATATAGGAGGGTCATGGGACAGGGTTCTCTACCCCGGGCAATGCAGGATTATAGCAGGAGTAGAAGGGTTCGAGATTTCGACAAAACAATCAACTGCGCCAACTAAACCGATCGTTTCAAACATGAACCGATCGGTTGGGGACCTAAGCCAATCGGTTCACACCTGAACTGATCCGTTGGGACACTTGATCTGATCGGTTCAAGCATGAGCCGATCGGTTTGTGGTCCTAGTCCATCTCAAATTGACTTTCATGTTTGTTTTTGACTAATAAAATATTAGTCCTTGTCCAAATCAAATTTGTACAAGTGAAACAAATATGTTTTTGCAAAAATAGTCTTCTGACTTTCCAAACAATCTCAGTCGGTCATACGAATCGACCAGTTCAACAATTAAGTTGATCATTTCATTGACACATGAGCCGATCTACTCACCACTTGAGTTGATTGGTTCACCAACCTAAGCTGATCGGTTCATCACATGAATCGATCGGTTGGGAGTACAGACTGTGCAAAAATTAGTCAATGTAGTTTCAATCAATCTAATACTCTAATCAATTGGTCCAACACCTTGAACGCTATGATTTTGAGCTATTAATCAACTAAGTGTTTAATTCAACTACTAAACTCCTTTCATAATCAATATAAACATCATTTGTGGATAAACTCCTTTTCCAGGTTAAATCCTATGTGTGTGACCCTGCAAGTCCATTTCACGTTGGTAGTGAAAGTCCATAACACTTATGACTTCACAAGCAAAGAGCAGTGCGTAGTCACGCATCAGTGCTACCCAAGTGAAATAGAAAGTTCGAGAACAACTTTCAATCCTACAATTCGTGAATGGTGTTATAGTGAATGTATAATTCCTTTGTCACTAATGTCCTAAATGAACTCAAGGCATGGTACAATCATCCTTTCAGCATTCATTCATTTCCTTGATCTCAGAGCAGATTGGGTGAGATGTGCGTGACATCAATATCACATATTGATTCACACATGCATGTGCATGCCTTTCTCAATCCTACTCATCAAGTGGCCATGGACATCAAACTCCCTTAGGAGGGACAAATCCCATATCTATCACTCACCCCTCAAAAGCCCCATGTGTCAAAGTCACTCAATCATCACCTTTATAACAACCCATGTTTCAGGACTGCGTTTGATGATGTCAAAGTGTACCCAACGACATGTGTTGAGTGTAGTGATTTCAGGTCGAAGAATCACACTCACCACCATCACTGTGAGAGTTTACTGTGACTACAAAAATCATGGTTCCATGTGTCACTCTCACGGTGGGTCTGTCTGGTACACTTGTTCTCTAACAAATACCTATGTGCTTGGTTTGATATCACTATATCATGACTAATGAGATTCTGTCATCAACTAATACACAATATAGTCTTTAGTGTTATTCATGTCCATGGTTATTTCCACAATAATAACCGACTAGGGACAAAACAAGAATGTATACTCTTAACATTCGTATGATCTCATCGTTTAGGTCCTGAACCTAAAAGTATACGTCATCGAGTAAACAATTCTTTAGACATCTATCATGTTACACTATCATCTCAGAAACAGTTAAAACATATAGATCAGAAATTGCCTATATTATTATTATTCAAATCATTTACAAAGTATCCCATTACAATCATTACATGACTTGCTCTATGGGCATACATATCAACAGTTCCCCCTACTTGGTTGACATCCTATGATGAAAAATAGGTGGTTACAATTGATGGTCATCCTAGATGCCCTTAGTTCGATGGTTTTCTAGTTTTGGTTCACTTGGACTGATGGTTCACTTAAAAGTGGTGGTTAACCGATGGTTCACCACTTAAGTGACTAGGGTTTCAAGTGGTCCAGAAGACTCCCATAACTGGTGGAGCTTCTGCTTGCATGGCCATGGAAGTTTTAGGCCATGGACACAAGGAGAGCTACTAGAACACCTCAAGCTTCCTCTCTCCCTTATCCTTAAGCTTTATATACCTATCCTTTGTTACGAAACATTTGGTCCATTATCTCTTTCCATCTATTAGATCTTCATATTTTCCCTGATTAGTGATGGGGAAGGTGCCCAAAGTAGAAGAAGACACCCAATCTTCTTACTGGAGCTTCTAGGGTTCAGATCTACCCTCATCTAAGGTTTATTAATTTCTCTTTTGGTGATCTTAAACTAAACTAGTAAGTATCTCCTTCTCTCCATTGTTTCTTTTGTTTTTCTTCTTCTTGATTTCTTCCTAGAAGGAACCATGGTTTTCCATGGTAAACTTTCTATAAATATCAAAGAACCTACCTTTCTTGCTCCTTCTACTTAGGGTTTGCTTCTCTTGTGGAGAAAGGTGCTACTTGGCCGAGTTCTGAGGTTATCCAGGGTTTTTCTTACCTCCTTGGTTGAGTTTTCCTACTTTTTGGGTTCTAATCTTCTTCCTAGAGGAGAGTGTTATAACCTTCTTCACTTTTATTTCTTACTACAAGTTTTCTTACTCAAATTCTTGCTTTAAAACAAAGATCTAAGCACTTAGAAGCTATGCTTGCCTAGGGTTTCAATTTTAGGGTTTCAATTTTTATACTATTTCTTGCCTAGTTTCCATCTCTAAATGAACCTGAAACTATGTGCATGTTCTTCCTAAGATAGTGGAAGATTTAGATCAGGTTGGTATGGAAACTAATGGTGTTAAGCACCTATTTAACATCAGTCTATACTTAGGTTTCTAAGTTGTTTTCTTCTTTACACATGAATCGATGGCCATACTTTCATAACAACCAATGGAGTTGTCTTCATCACAATGGATGGTGATGAACAATGGTGAAAACCAATGGTGTCAACCGATGTTCACACCTTAGGTCAATTATAGGCTCTTTTGGAAGCCCAACAATTGATGATTTAGTGTCCTAAAGATGGTATCAACCGATGGTGACATTTTCTCAACTCCGATGGAGATAAATGATGGTAGTACTGACCATATCAATAGATGGTGACACAATGTCTCACAACTGACAGTGGTTTAGGTTACCACAACTGATGGTGAGTCATGGTATTAAATATGGCTTCATTTAATCCCTGAATTGATGGTTTCTTGGGTCAAAAGATTCAAGGGTTAGACCACAATTGATGGTTTTGAATAATGAACATGACCCACTGATTGGGATTGGATGTTTCAATATCTAATGGATTAGAATGAATTATATGGTATAATATGTTGATTTTTATGGTGAGAAATTTGGTGGTTCAAATGCCTTTAATTTGTAATCTTACCTTTGCCCTCGTATAAATATACTTGATAAATCACAATAATAAGTGGATTTCTAAATTTAATGAGATCAAGCTTGTTACACCTAACCCTAATGTAATTAAGTGATGATGATTGATTGTAATCAGCCCTCTTGAAATATTAAATGTGACAATGAAATACCCTCTTCTTATGAAATATTAAATCCGCCCTCTTGTTATGATTGAACCCTAATATGATGCTATTTTAACATTATAGTTCCTTGCTATATTAATCTTATATCTCACATATGTGATTGATGACCAGCTGAGCCTTGTTCTAAGGCATTGAAAGATAATGATGATCTTGTAGGGATTGATCTAGTGTCTTAGTGACCTAGGGCATGGTTTATCCCTAATGGAGGTATAATCCTCTTTATGATATTATAAGTGTTGGAACCCTGGAACAATGTGATAAGGGTTTGAATCCTATGGTGGTATGATGACTAGTATAGTCTCATGAATGGAAATGAAATAGTAACATGTGGTAATTATGGTTAATATTTGTATCTTATATCGAGTTTTATATTTTCTAGAGTTGTTATACTTATACCCTTGCTAGAAATGAATTAGGGTTTGTATGTACACTTGTGTGATGCATCCTTAATTCGCTCAATTGGTGATAAATAATCAAATGAAACCCTAATCATGTAGTTGTGTTTTGTCATAGATCCATTACAATGTCAGAATTTGTTGGATGGTGAAACGAGCAATACCTATAGGAAACTCATAGCACATATTTTTTAGTATGTAGGGGATCAAGTCAAGATTATTTCCATATGTACACATTTTTAGGTTATGGCGGATGGTTGTGGCCATACCTCGAATATTTGTGATATGTGTGAAAGGCAACTGTACAATTGCAAGATGCCTTTTATAGAACGGGAATGTGTGAAATGTTCTCTAGCATCATGACCTATACCAAGATGGGCTAGTGTTTTCATCTTGACTATATATCATTGTTGGCAGCGTACTGTTATGTGTCTACATTGTCTCTCATACTGTTCAAGAGTTTTTGGTGAGATCATGGAGTCCAACTCTTCCATAGATCTGGTATGGCACTGATTTCAACTTAGTAGTGGTCAGTTGGATTTGGGTCATATGACTCAAAATTCCTCAGGGCATAATAAAAGAAGTAATACAAGCTGTGTAGCATATTTTCTAGGGTTGAATACATTTCACATTGGTTGATTAACCTTACCATGTTTTTATACTATAGTTCTTATATGATGAAATATTATGAAATCTGAATAATTATACTTGTTGACAGGCTTTGGGTGGTATGACTCAAAATTCGTAAGGGCATAATAAAAGAAGTAATACAATGTGTGTAGCATATTTTCTAGGGTTGAATATGTTTCACATTGGTTGATTAGCCTTGCCATGTTTTTATACTATATAGATCTTATATGATGAAATATTATGAAATTAGAATAATTATACTTGTTGGTAGGCTTATCTATTTACTTAGTTAGTATGCTTAAACTAATCAATCTTCTCAAATTTCTTATTCAATATTCAAATTGCCCAATCTTTTTATTATTAAATAATCAATTGTAATCAATATTTGTTGGAGAGATATTTATCATTCGTCGGGACATGGGTCTCACCTGTGGGTCTCCACAACTTTTTAGGTGGTCGCCAACAATGTGGTCAAGATCGTGTTGCAGAAGAGAAGTCTGGTGATCAATAGATGCATAAGTTTGGATAGTTGTAGTGGTTAGTAGTAGAGTCCTATTGTCATCTGTGTACTCTTAGGTCTAGGTATGGGATGTGTTTTATAGATGATATACATGTATCAACAAGAGTTTTTGGTAGTATGCCAATGTTGTGTATATGGTATGTACATGTGGAATATCTTTTGTATATAGGATGTGGTCCATAACACTAGATACAAATGTAATTACCTATTATGGTATATGAGAATGGAAAAGATGGACCTTTATGTAAATATTTAAAAACTTGTTCATGATGATGAAATCGATTTTAATTCTTACACTTTTCTAACTATGTGATTAGTTAATAGTTGATCGTGTTTTATGTTTTGAGTAATCTCATTTATCATGATGAGGTTTATTAGTTAAGTTGGTATCAGAGCTCTAGGTGTGTTGAGTCTACATTTACATATGACTTAGGTTTGAGTCTGTTCTTATGTATCCAACATATCTGATCATAGCTTATGCTTATGCAAATATGTCTAGAGGATGTAAACAACATGTTGACATAAGATATGTTGCATTAGGAGGAGGTAATAGGACGTAGGCACACAATGATAGAGTTCCAGAAGTGGGGCCGAAGCAGCTCGTGATGCCTCAGTTTGACCCAACAACCATGGCACATCCTGCGATTCAGTCCATGTTTGGACAGATTATGACCACGATTACACATTTAGCGGATAGGGCACCAACATCATAAGCTAGGGCAGTTATCCCTAATATGGAATCCCAAGGTGTCGGGAAGACGTTTGAACATCTTAAATGTTTCTGGGAGATCAAGTATGTTAGAACTACATACTCGACAGATGCGAACATGTGGCTAACAGAGTTGGAGAAAGCATTCAAGATTCTAGAGATCCCTGAAGAGGACAAAGTTAAGCATGCAGTATACCTATTGAAGGGTAGTGCAGGCCACTGGTGGGCAATATAAGAGGAGAAAAGGCTAGGAGTTGTGATAGGATGGGAGGAACTTTGGTGAGAGTTTGTCAGTCGATACTTCCCAGAGACATATCTAGATGAGAATATTGCTCAATTTTAGAAGATTCGTCAAGGAGCGATGAACATCAGTGAGTATGAGTCAAAATTTATGGAGCTTGTGATGTTCCACCCTCACATGGAAGCAACAGATAAGGAAAGGATATGTAGATTCAAGAAGGGTCTGAATATGGAGTTGACTACTATGATACCAGCTTTGGAGAGTAGAGAAAGGTTCCACCTTTGTGGAGTTGGTAAGGCAGATTCAGAGGTCTATCATTGAGAAGCACAAAGTTAACACTAAGAAAAGACCGGTCCAGTTCGAAGACAGTCTTGTGGAAGCTTTAAAAAGTCGAGGTTTTCTTCACCACAATCGCAATAGAGGTCAAACTTTACTGAGAAAAGGTCACATACACAATCACAGTGGTACCTGAGTAGGAGCAGAGATCACAGTTTTCCGCTAGTAGGAGCTTGTAGTACCTCAACAGTTTTAGTGATAGGGTCGTCTAGGCCATGGTACAAAGATAAGACTTGTTTTAAGTGTGGAAATGTTGGGCATAAAAGGTTGTATTTCCCTATGAAAGATGAGGAGGTGACTCAACAATGAAGGCAGAGTTAGCAAGGTTTACAACAATGATAGTTTAGAAGTGGTGATGGAAGAGGACGCGGTCAGGCATCCCAGGCAGGTTCCTCTAGACAAGCTAGCAGAGGACATGGACGGCAGCATGCGATGGATAGGTTCTGTTCCATGAGTCATCGAAAGTAGTGGTCAATACATGGGTCGTGACATGTTATATGGAGTTATTATATTCTGATTTGTATATATCTTCTTTTGTATATGTACTAGTTGAATTGGGTGCGACACACTATTTTATCACAAGAGAGGTGATAAATAGTTGTTATCATCCTGTTAGTAATAGATATGATAGTCTTCAACTAGAGATTCCTTTGGTTGGTTCTACCAAATTACGGGAAGTATGTCTCTCTTGTGTTATTTCTTTTTTGGGACACATCATTCAAATGGACTTAATGCCACTTGACATGCATGGATTTGATGTGATCTTAGGGATGGATACCTTAAAAAGTACAAGGTAGTGTTGAACTATAGTTCCAAGATAGAAACATTCCATGATGGATATGTCTTATGGATCTTTCAAGGTGATAGGAACTTTCTTCCTACATGTTTGTTGTAATCTATGATAGCAAAGTAGTTAATGAGACAAGGGTGTGAGGCTTTCTTAGCCCATGTTGTGCATATCAAGAGGAAGAGTCCTAGTATCTTTGATGTGCCAATTGTTCGAGAGTTTGAGGATGTTTTTCCTTAAGTAATTTCATGATGTTTCCCTTCCTAGAAAGATTGACTTTGAGATCGATCTTGTTCCTGGAACACAACCCATAGCCATAGTCATTATATAGAATGGTGCCAACAGAAATGCAAGAGTTAAAGAAATAGTTGCAGGAACTATTAGAAAAGGATTTAATCAAGATGAGCACTTCCCCTTGGGGTGCTCCCATGTTGTTTGTTAAGAAGAAATATGGTTCAATGAGGTTATGTATAGACTACAGACAGTTGAATAAGGTGACAATAAAGAATAAGTATCCTTTGCTAAGGATTAATGACTGTAAAGAAGTGAAACCACCTCTCTACTAAAAATTTGAACAATAGAACCTCCAGTCAAACACACTCAGAAGGTATGATGGAGTGGGTGTAAAATTTTCAAATCTTCATATAATGGTAATCAACAGACCAAAGTATAGAAGTGGAATAAAATCATGACTATATTCAATTATAAACAAGGGAACATCTTAAGCTTACAACTTAAGGATACATGTAGAGGAAATCTACACCACCTCAAGATTGTCTCCAAGATTTAACTTCTCAATCTAAGTCTCGGTCCACATGTCAAGCCATCCATGTCCTCCACCTAGGGTTAGAAGCATACCCCAGCAAAAGAGAAAAAGAAAATGAATACATCAGCAAAGGTTGGTAGGTGCATACTTAAAGAAAACATTGAGCCATTTATAAAGATTAAGGGACATCAAAAATAAAATGCTTCCCATACAAGAGATAAGTACCACCCAAACGGGTATCAAGAGAAAGGAATCATAATAAAAGGGATACTTGCCAAAAACAAATAAATAAATTTGTGCAACAAAAGCACATAGATGGGTAGTAGGGCACACACCCCACAATCATCGAACATGCATGCATGTGAAATAAACATAGTCCTAGAAAAATATAAAATACAAAGGCGGCCAAGGATTCACATCCTTGAAAACCTGATAGAGAATGACTCACCGTCAAACTCCCAATATATATAAAAGTTGAGCCAAGGCTTCACATCCTTGAAAATCTGGTATGGGGCACCACCACCACCATCCCATAAACAAAAAGGGCACACACCTAAAAACCAAAGTAATTGACATTATTCTAGTGCTACTGATTCACATTACATGTAAATATAGAGGCAAGTAAATAGTTTAGTCAGAAGATGATACAAATGTTGCCATCACACAATGGACAACACAAACATATAACATCCACTTCAAAGTGGAACATATCAATATAAGAGACCAACATGCACCAAGGCATAAGAGAGATATCAAGAAAATATATAAGTCCATAATAATCAAGATAGTTCACACGAACCATGATATCAAAAGATAAGACATATTGTGTAGGCCAATTTCAAGAGAATGAAAATTTAGGTGAATTTCTCAATAAAGAATAATTGTGGATACAACATACCTCAACTTTAGATTCAAACAATCTAAAGCCACTTCTAGGTCCAAGCCTAGGCTTCTAAAGCACCTATTAGCATATATGTGGAATTAGGGTTAGGTTTCCATTAATATACAAAACCCTAAAAACCACCTTTTTATTATTATGTGAATTAGGTTTTCAAAGTCATGCCATATTTTAGTATATGTCATTAGGATTCCAAAACATATTTTATTATATTTTTATGACTTATAAATATTTAGTTATGATTTTTTCAAGTTAATATTCATTAAAGAAAATCCATTAAAAACGCATGTTATTAATCAGTGGATTTAGTTATCAACACATGTACCATTAGATATATCTTATTTTTCTGATTCCAACGAGTATTTTTGCATATTTTTCTGACCATTAATGAATTAGTTATGAACTTTTTAAGCGTCGACCAATCAGGAAATTGCAAATAAGAAAACCAGAGGCAAGAGAGAGGGAGAGGGCCGCAGCTATGAGTTGGCCCAATCAAATTCGGCTAACTCGGCTGGCCACTCAAACACATCAGTCGATCTAGGTGCAAACTCAAAAGAGAGAAGACCCAACGAAAAGATGAAAATGCCCCTAGACGAAAAACTAATGACAGAAGAAAAGAGGAAGGGTAAGGAAGGAAAACCATACACGACCTTGTTCTCCTATGAACACTACACGAAACCAGTACATAGTGAGGTGATCTTAGAGTTCCAGAACTCGATCCAAGGGAAACCAGGCAAAGGTGCCCAAAGGAACTTTGTTCCAAGATTCTGTTGGACTCAACGAGCCAAACCGCAGAGAGGACGGCCATCTACAGCCAGAGATAGGCTCTCCGCCAAGAGCAGAACCGGAGAAAAATAAAAGCTACTCGGGCTACAAAACATCGACAACCAGAGACCCAAGAAAGAATCGTGGGAGGTCCATGAAGCATATAAGGTAAAAACAGGGGTTGAATGACCACCAAACTAGCCCAAACGGTAACCGGAAGAGCAGCTTCACTTGAACTATAGGTCTGGGTGAACGTCAGCACAAAGAGGCCAACCAAGAAAAGGAAACTCCACCCAGAAGGCATAGGAAGCTTACCGACTTATCGATTGCACCCATGACAGTGGAAAGCATGCTGGAGAGAAATAGTTTGTCAGAAACCGAAGTCGAGCAAGTTCGACATCACCATGAATTGAACGACCAAATTGAAGTGAGGAAAGCAACAATTTTGGGTTGAGGATGCTTCAGGGTATCATATATAGAGAGGAGGAAGGGTGAAAAGCCGACTGTGAAAAATGACGGGGAGAGAGAAATTGTGGGTTTCATATATATAGGGCTTGAGGGGTCGATCGAGGGATCACCGGGTTCGGAAACGAAAAAGAAAACCAACCGCGAAAGAATTTCGGGAAACCGATGTCTGTTGACGGAGAACGGAGGAAGAGAAAATCTTCTTTACTGTACATAGAAACAAGGAGTTCGATCCAAGGTAGGAGATAATCTCGCTACCCTTGGATTCAGATCTAATGGTCACAGTTGAGTCTGAAATCTGAAATAAAAGGAAAACCAGTGTGACAAAACTGATTTCATTTAATAAAGTGATGTTGCAATATTATTCCTTTTCTCTTTCCTCTGTTGAGGGTGCAAACGAACCCCAAATTAGGTAAAATTTGCATAGAGGCTAATTAAAGCATGTAAATTTCGAATATAAAATTAGATTTGCCTTTTGGGGACTTTTAATGTGTTAAATAAATTAATTTCTATTTTCTCTTTCCTCCTTCATTAGTGGCATTAGGATTATCCAAAAATTATAAAACTTGACCCACAAGTCATAATTAATGTGTTGGATACGAATTTGCCATCAATTTTACATTTTGGGGTTATTTGTGTATTTATTTAATATTTTGAAGGTTCTACACACTTTCTCTCTCCTGATTTCACCTTTTAAGAAAACTTTATCCAAATTGGATGAAAATTTACCCAAAGGCTATGTTTATTATGTATATTATGAATCTATGGTTATTTTCTTCTTTTGGGGTAATTTATTATTTTATTTGATATTTAAGGGAAAACACACATCTTCTTTTCCAATTTGAATTAAATGAATTATTATTGTGTGAATAGAGTGAAACTTGACTCCCAAGCTAATTGGGACCCAAGGAACACGATTTTTTACTTAGATTTCACTTTTGAGATTTATTTTTATGAGATATGCCTTATGGCCCACTAATGGCCCATTAGCTACATTACTTAACCAATTAAGTTCTTTAATTTCTTAATATCATCCAAATGAATTATATGACGTATTATATTACATTATTCACACATTAGATTATTAGGATCATTCTAACCTTAATTCTATTTGGTCAAACTCAAAAGGTCAAACTTCTAGGGTAGGGTCCAAGATCTGGTATGTTACAATGACCTTTTTGATCATTTGATAGGTGTCACTATGTTTTCAAGGATAGACCTCATATCATGTTACCACCAGCTTAAAATTAAGGCAGATGATGTACCCATGTCATCTTTTAGGACTAGGTATGTTCATTATGTGTTTGTGGTTATTTCGTTTGGGCTAACCACATTGATGGATATGATGAACCAAGTGTTCAAACAATATCTAGATCAGTGTGTAGCCGTGTTCATAGATGACATCTTGATATACTCTAAGGATAGCCAACAACATGAGTAGCACCATCACTAGTTATATTCTAAGTTTAGCAAGTATGAGTTCTGGTTGTCTGAAGTATCTTTTCTAGGTCATGTCACAATAACTAAGGGTGTCTATGTTGACCCTAAGAAGGTTGAGTTTGTTTGAGAATGGGAACAACCAAAGATACCAACAGTGATTTTGTAGTTTCCTAGGTTTTTCTGGCTATTACAGAAGGTTTATAAAGAACTTTCATTCTATAGAATTATCCCTAACTAGGCTAACCAGGAAGGATGTTCCTTTTTCTTGGGATGACAAATGTCAGCATTCTTTCCAGCAGTTGAAAGAGAAGTTGAGCAGTGCACGAGTGTTAGTGCTACCGAAACAAGGGAAAGGTTATATTTGTTGGGTTTTGGAGGGAGGCAGAGAAGGCAGTGGAAACAAAAATTTTCTCCTCCCCAAACCCAGAACAAGGAAACGCGTCAACGTCTATACCATAAGAAAAGATGGTTTGTGGAATCATACCTTGTCCCGAGGCTTGCTCGGCAATAATACCTCGCGCCTTGCACGGTCTTCACCTCCGATCTTGGACGGTGTCTGTGCAGCTCCAGGTCACACCGGGACTGACGACTCCTGGTCTCACCGGACTGTCGGGATTGACAGTTGTCCTCCTGAGCGACAAAAACCTCCCGCCTCTGAAGTAGTCCACACGGACCACCTGGAACTCCAATCTCCTTGTTCCACAAGGAATTGGAAGGAGTCGCACCCTCCTTTTGGCGTACTAGTTGCCAACACACTCTCCTGCTACCAGTCGAAACTACAGTTGTCTTTCCCTTACTGTGCCTCCCTTTTCGGGTAGCACTTGCTCGTGCTCTCTCTCGGTTACCAAAACCAGAGAGAACGACAACTTTGCAGAGAAACTGGTTTACACTGAGTTGTACTTTGAGAAGCCCCCAACACCCCTATATATATAGGAGGGTCATGGGACAGGGTTCTCCATCCCGGGCAATGCGGGACTAAAAGCAGGAGTAAAAGGGTTCGAGATTTTCCACAAAAACAACGAACTCGCAACCTGAACTGATCGTTTCACAACTAAAACGGTCAGTTGGGGACCTGAACCGGTCGGTTGACACTCAACCGATCAGTTGGGACCCATGAGCCAGTGGGTTCACTTTCTGAATAGATCGATTCGTGGTCTTGATCTGTTCCAGATTGACTTTCCTTCTTTTGTTTCTAATTGGTAACAAATACCAATCCTTGTTCCAATCAAATTCGGTAAGTGAAAACACAAGGAAAATTCTCACCAATCCTACTTTCCCAACTTGCTCGATTGCAACAGTTGAACCGATCATTTCAACACTTGAAGCAATCGTTCATCCTGTCCATGAGCCGATCAACTCACAACTTGAGCCGATCGGTTCACCAAGCTCATCTGATTGGTTCACTAAGCTGAGCCGATCGGTTGTGAGTGCAGATTGTGCAGAATCAGTCAATTGCGATTTTAATCAATCCGATACTCCAATCAATGTGTCCAACACTTGAACATTATGATATTGAGCTATCAATCAATTGAGTGTTTAATTGAACTACTAAACTCCTTTAGTAATCAATCTAAACATTGTTTGTGGACAAAACTCCTCTTCCAGGTTAAATCCTATGTGTGTGACCCTGTAGGTCCATTTCACGTTGGCAGTGAAAGTCCATAACACTTATGACTTCACAAGCAAAGAACGGTGCCTAGTCACACATCAGTGCTACCCAAGTGAAAGTAGAAAGTTGGAGAACAACTTTCAATCCTACAATCCGTGAATGGTGTTACAGTGAATGTATAATTCCTTTGTCACTGATATCCCGAATGAACTCGAGGCATGGAACAGTCATCCTGTCAACGTTCATTCACTTTCTTGATCTCAGAGTAGATTGGAAGATATATGTATGACATCAATATCACATACTGATTCACACATGTGTGCACGCCTTTCTCAATCCAACTCATCAAGAGGCCTTTCTCAATCCAACTCATCAAGTGGCCATGGATATCAAACTCCCTCAGGAGGGACAAATCCCATATCTATCACTCACCCCTCAAAAGCCCCATGTGTCAAAGCCACCCAATCATCACCTTTATAACAACCCATGTTTTAGGACTGTGTTTGATGATGTCAAATTGTGCCCAACGACATGTGTCGAGTGCAGTGATTTCAGGTCAAAGAATCACACTCACCACCATCACTGTGAGTACTGACTATGACTACCATGTCATGGTTCCATGTGTCAAACTCACGGTGGGTCTGTTTGGTACACTTATTCTCTAACAAGTACCTATGTGTTTGGTTTGATATCTCTATATCATGACTAATGAGATTCTATCATCAACCAACACCACAATCTAGTCTTGTGTGTCATTGTTGTCTATCTACCTTCCATAATGACATCCGACTAGGGACATAACAAGAATGTACAAACTCTTAGAATCCGTATGATCTCATCATTCAGGTCCTGAACCTGAAGGCATATGTCATTGAGTATTGTCATTCTCTAGACATTCAATATGTTCTATCACTATCTCATATGACTGAACCAGAAAGAATTGGAAGCTTGCCTTTGATGTTTATCAAATCAATCTTAATGCATCCCACCAATCATCCCATGATTGGCTCTCAGGGCATACATACCAATAGACTCCCACTTGCACTGCGAGCCAATCACCCTTCAATCATATTCATAGTGATTTTTAAACATGTCCCACATGTTACTGTGCTCTTGTGCCAACATAGTGAGTTATGGCAACACCTTGCCAAATTCAGTATTAATTGCATGTCTCTCATCTCTTTGTTGTACAACATACGTATGAGATGGAGTTGTCATAATATGCGATCTAGTATTCCTTTGCTAACCTTTAGCCACATTGCATGATCAAGGATTCCATACTTGTCATCAATGAGCGGAATATCAATAAGTATATCTCATGAACTTCCAGATCCATATAGTATCCACTGCTGTTCTCTAACACATGGATACTCGGCATTTCCTTTTAAATAGTTTTATTGGAACACTTCCAATTATCAACAAACTTTCACTTTTATATATCCTATATATATTTTGCGATTAATGTTCTGTCCTTTCGGAAGTTCGCATCAATGTAACTCTTTACATTGAACTCTTCCTTATCTCCATAGAACTAGTACTTCCCAAGTACTTATCAAGTTCTCATGGTTTCCAGTAACCGTTACTGGAAGTAGACAGACATCCACTCGTCATGTCCCACATACGAGTTATCAGGATGAGCACATCATATTGCCATGTCCTACATACAAGATGATGAATGCATTTTTGTTCTTGCCATGTCGATACATGCAAGATAATGGTATGATTACATACATGATAGATCCATATCTATTCTTAGTTTTCCCATTCTTCATAAGAATTGGACACTTGGCCTTGGGATACTAACTCCATGTAACATGGACAAGTTTTCTCCCACTGAATCTGTGTACACTGAACCCTTCAGTACAGATTGCCATCGTATGCTTTCTCTTTTCAGGTCAAGAGGTTTTTGAGAACTATCTCTATAGATCTCTATTCCTATCACATAGGAAACATCTCTATCTTCCTTAAGGATAATTTCCACTTTTAGATTTCCATTCTAGAACATATCCATTTCACATCAACATGTGGAATGTGAACATGCTCCCACTAAATCACAAATCCCTTCTTTATCTTTGACATATCAGTCAAACCCTTTGACTATATCATCAAAGTAAAGATCCAATTCTGAGTTGCTTGTACTCAATCAATCACATTGATTAGTCCATTGTAACTTATAGACTTCATTTGCATTAGTGGATTCATAAACCTTATAGGTTGTTTCACATACACATCCTTGTTTTATTCCTCATAGGAATGCAGTTTTAGTATCCATATGCCAAATGTCTTAGTCATTAAGTTGCAATCAACAAGCATCATCCTTCTCAAAATGTTATCCATGTGTCTTAACACTTAAGACTCATTTTCACTTATGGATTTCATCCAATGGGTGCTACCATCAAGGTCATACCTTATGGTTCACATGGATGTCATTTAGGATGTAATGGTCATATACCATAACTCAAAATCTGGTTCCTCATATTCATCTAGATAGTTGACTCATCACATGAACAACTCATCACATAAATAAACGAGGTGCATCTGTCAAGGATATAAGAACTTACAACTCACTACTACAGAAACAACATTCAGTGTCGCTTTTATGGGCGTCGGTTATTTAGGAAAACCGACGCCTATAACATTCAACGTCGGTCATCTAGGTCATCCGACGTCTGTATCCAAGACACGGGTACCGCTTGTATTAAGCGTCGGTTTTTTTGGTAAAAAACCGACGCCTAAAACTGCCCGCCAAAACCAATTTTCGAGCAAAAAAATATGTCACATACGGCATCGGTTATTTACCTCAAACCCGACGCCTATTTAAGATGAAAATTTGCGCGAAAATTTATAGCTTAGGTGTCGGTTATCCTTAGATAACCGACGCCGATAGTGGTTCCCGCCAATTTATTTAGGGCAAATTTTTTCTAATTGGACGTCGGTTTGTTATTAGGAACCGACGCTGAAGACCTTAGGCGTCGGCGTTTTAGATAACCGACGCCCTTTGTGCACTTATTAGCCGCACGATCGATCGACTTTAGGTCCCCTTTCCTGTTTCATTGTCTTCTCCGCCGACTTCCTGCCCCTGCTCACCGACGACGCCGACGACGCCGCTGCTCACCGACGACGCCGCTGCTCACCGACGACGCCGCTGCTCACCGACGACGACGCTGCCCGACCCTCCGCTGTGCGCCGCCGCCGCTTCCTCTCCTGGTCCTTCTCCGCCTGCCTGCTTCCTGCTCCTTCTCCGCCTGCTTCCTGCTCCTTCTCCTTCTGCCGCCGCCGCTTCCTGTTCCTTCTCCGCCGCCTTCCTGCCCGCCGCCTCCTGCCGCTCCCTGCTGCTCACCGGCCATTGCTGCTCACCGGCCACTGCTGGGAGCTCGCCTGGAGCTTGCCGGTCACTGCCACCACTGCTGCCCTGCCGCCTGGAGCTTGCCGGTCACTGCCACCACTGCTGGGAGCTCGCCTACTGGTTAGTATTACTTTAGTGATTACTTTAATTCAACAATTCGTAGTTTGTTATTTACAATTACTCATCTGCTTGCCGATTTTAATGATTAGAGATACTGATTAATAGTAGGTATTGATGAATACTTAGTTAATTACTGATTTGTTGATTAGTGTTGAAATGAATGTATTGATTAGTGTTGAAATGAATGTGTTGATTAGTGTTGATTAATAGTAGGTATTGATGAATACTTAGTTAATTACTGATTAATAGTAGGTATTGATGGACCCTAATGATACAAATTTTTTATGTTGTAAATGAATGTATGTTTCAAGTGTTGAACCTAATGTTGGACAATGAACAATGAATTTATGTCCCATATAATCCACATTGTTCTTTATATTACTTGTACATTGGTATAAATTAGAATGAACAATCACTAAATTATATATTGTTTGTATGGAGTATGGCTTCATTGTAGATATCTATTATTGTATTTGTTGGCCTAGAAACCCGTCCAAGATTGACTCATTAGGAGTAAATCTTGGATAGTCCCCGGTTTGGGACTGTTCTTGAACACCTAATCTCACTTAGGATGTAAGTGTATAATGTGTATTGGGTTTTCGAGAAAATTTTGGTAGCATTTCCCCGTTTGTTCTCTAAGTACATATGTACTTAGAGAACAGCGGGGAAATGCTGCCGAAATTTTCTTGAAAACCCAATGCACATTATACACTTACTAGTGAGATTAGGTGTTCAAGGATGGGATAGGTGATACACATTTATTATATATAAGAATGACATCAAATGTGTTTGTTGGCCTAGAAACCCGTCCAAGATTGACTCATTAGGAGTAAATCTTGGATAGTCCCCGGTTTGGGACTGTTCTTGAACACCTAATCTCACTTAGGATGTAAGTGTATAATGTGTTTTGGGTTTTCGAGAAAATTTTGGTAGCATTTCCCCGTTTGTTCTCTAAGTACATATGTACTTAGAGAACAGCGGGGAAATGCTGCCGAAATTTTCTTGAAAACCCAATACCCATTATACACTTACTAGTGAGATTAGGTGTTCAAGGATGGGATAGGTGGTACACATTTATTATATATAAGAATGACATCAAATGTGTTTGTTGGCCTAGAAACCCGTCCAAGATTGACTCATTAGGAGTAAATCTTGGATAGTCCCCGGTTTGGGACTGTTCTTGAACACCTAATCTCACTTAGGATGTAAGTGTATAATGTGTTTTGGGTTTTCGAGAAAATTTTGGTAGCATTTCCCCGTTTGTTCTCTAAGTACATATGTACTTAGAGAACAGCGGGGAAATGCTGCCGAAATTTTCTTGAAAACCCAATACCCATTATACACTTACTAGTGAGATTAGGTGTTCAAGGATGGGATAGGTGGTACACATTTATTATATATAAGAATGACATCAAATGTGTTTGTTGGCCTAGAAACCCGTCCAAGATTGACTCATTAGGAGTAAATCTTGGATAGTCCCCGGTTTGGGACTGTTCTTGAACACCTAATCTCACTTAGGATGTAAGTGTATAATGTGTTTTGGGTTTTCGAGAAAATTTTGGTAGCATTTCCCCGTTTGTTCTCTAAGTACATATGTACTTAGAGAACAGCGGGGAAATGCTGCCGAAATTTTCTTGAAAACCCAATACCCATTATACACTTACTAGTGAGATTAGGTGTTCAAGGATGGGATAGGTGGTACACATTTATTATATATAAGAATGACATCACATGTGTTTGTTGGAATTTCCCCGTTTCTTCTCTAAGTATATATGTACTTAGAGAACAGCGGGGAAATGTTGCCTAATCTTTTCCTAATATATACTTGTTTCCTAATATATACTTGTTTTCTCTGATCATAGAATGGATAGATCATGGATGTCGATTCGTAATCGTTGTACCCCAGAGTTTATATCTGGTCTTGATCAGTTTATTAGATTTGCCGAGGAACATAGGAAAAAACCTACAGATAGGTTCTACTGTCCATGTAGGCATTGCGGTAACAACTTGAAAGTCAACACTGGTGAGGAAATCAAAAGTCATGTCATGTGCAACGGGATTGTACAAGGCTATACAGAATGGCACTGGCATGGAGAAATTTCAAAATCGAAACCAGTAGATGTCGATAGCAGTGCTTGGGTGGAAGAAGAAATTGCCTCTGATGACGTAAATGTGAACGAACCAGTTCCAGCAGACATCGTTGATGCGATGCTGGATAGTTGTAGGGTAGAGCACACCGATCCACCTCCTATCTTTACAAACATTGTGCATGATGCTGAGATACCGTTATACACAGGTTGTGCTAAGTTTACGAAGCTTAGCGCTGTCTTGAGATTGTATAAGTTGAAAGCTAACAATAGATGGAGCGACAAAAGCTTCACTTCATTGTTGACTTTGTTGAAAGAAATGCTTCCTGAAGGAAACGAGCTTCCAATCTCAACATACCAGGTAAAGAAAATGTTGTGCCCAATGGGAATGGAGGCCAAGAAGATACACGCATGCCCGAATGATTGTGTATTATTTCAAAAGGACTATGTAGATTTGAAAGATTGTCCAAAATGTGGTGCGTCACGGTATAAATTGACGACTTCGGGGGAGTTCAAAACTGGTTCTCCTGCCAAGGTGTTGTGGTATCTACCTATAATATCACGGTTTCAACGCTTGTTTGCAAATCCGAAAGATGCGAAGAATCTGAGGTGGCATGCAGATGTTAAGAAAAATAATGATGGGATCCTACGACATGCGTCTGATTCCCCACAGTGGAAGAAGATTGATCTATTGTACCCTAAATTTGGTGAAGAAGATAGGAATCTAAGACTTGGGCTTTGTACAGATGGGATGAATCCGTACGGGACATTGAGCAGCCAACATAGCACTTGGCCAGTCATGCTTGTTATATACAATCTTCCTCCCTGGATGTGTATGAAAAATAAGTATGTTATGTTGTCATTGTTGATATCGGGCCCTAAACAACCCGGAAATGATATCGATGTTTATCTTGAACCTTTGATTGATGACTTAAAGAAACTTTGGGCTGAAGGTGTGATGACCTATGATGCTTCAGCAAAAGAGACATTTCGTTTGCACGCTATGTTGTTTTGCACTATTAATGACTTTCCAGCATATGGGAATTTGTCTGGATATAGTGTCAAAGGAGCTAAAGCGTGTCCTATATGTGAAGAAAACACTGATTCAATAAGACTAAAACATGGCGGCAAGACTGTATATCTTGGTCATCGAAGGTTTCTTTCAAAATTCCATCCGTATCGTAGGAAGCGCAAAGCATTCAATGGATGGAATGATGAACGAAGTGCACCTAAACCTATACCAGGGGATGTTGTTTATGAAAGAGTAAAAGACATTGTCAATGAATTTGGTAAGAAATCACAATGTAGTATGGCCACACGGAGTGACAATTCTTTATTCAAGAAGAAGTCAATATTTTGGGATCTTCCTTATTGGAGTTCTTTGACAGTCAGGCATTGTATCGATGTAATGCACGTTGAGAAAAATGTCTGTGATAGCATCATTGGTACTCTATTAAATATACCAGGTAAGACTAAAGATGGGATAAAATCCAGACTGGACCTACGTGAAATGGGAATAAGGTCAGAATTAACAGAATTACGTGAAATGGGTAATAAAAGAACATACTTACCTCCCGCTTGTTACACGTTGTCTAGAAAGGAGAAGAAAACTTTTTGTGAATGCTTGGTAAATGTTAAGGTGCCACATGGTTACTCATCCAACATCCGTAGATTGGTATCAATGAAAGATCTGAAGTTGATAGGTCTTAAATCTCATGATTGTCACACTCTAATGCAACAAATATTGCCTGTGGCAATTCGATCTATATTGCCGAAGCATGTAAGGTTTGCGATTACCAGACTTTGTTTCTTTTTCAACAGTCTATGCAGCAAAGTTATTGACCCTGATACTCTCGATAATTTGCAAAGAGAAGTGGTTGTTACCCTATGTCAGCTTGAGATGTATTTCCCTCCTTCGTTCTTTGATATCATGGTACATCTTGTTGTCCACTTGACTAGGGAAGTGAAAATGTTGGGACCAGTTTTCTTGCATTGGATGTATCCCTTTGAACGATACATGAGCGTTTTTAAAGGTGATGTTCGAAACCGTTATCGGACTGAAGGGAGTATTATTGAAGGTTATGTGGCGAGAGAGGTTATGGATTTTTGCAATGACTTTCTCAGTGGTAATGACACTCCTAATAATGACAAGAATATTGACGAGGGCAAAGGAATTTTGGGATCACGGGTGAAAGTAATCAGCCGTGAGCAGTTGGAACAAGCTCACTTGTATATTTTACACAATATGGAAGAAGTGAGTGTTTATATCGAGGAACATACCAATTTCATAAAGAGACAACATCCTCGAGCAAGTTCAATGTGGCTTTCTAGAGAGCATAATAAGACTTTTACTAAGTGGTTTGAAGATAAAGTCTTACATCAACTATCTCAAACACCAAATGATATTACAGAAACTATCAAATGCCTCGCCTTTAAACCAAAACCGAATGTTATGTCTTATGAAGGGTTTGACATTAATGGATTCACATATTACACAAAGCGCCAAGATGATAAGAGTGTCGTCCAAAATAGTGGGGTCACTCTTCAAGCGTCGACTATGTACTTTGCAAGTGCAAAGGATAAGAGTCCACGTGAAGCTAAAATGTCATATTACGGTGTCATTGAGGACATTTGGGAGTTTGACTACATAGATTTCAAAATTCCGCTATTTAAATGTAATTGGGTTGATAACACCAAAGGAGTTATAGTGGATGAATTGGGTTTCACTTTGGTGAACTTTGAAAAGATCGGCGAGAAGGGTGAACCATTCATATTGGCATCACAGGCGAAACAAATATTCTATATCGATGATCCTGCAAATGATAAATGGTCGGTTGTTCTTCATGGTAAAAGACAGTTCATTGAAGATCCTATAGATGAAGAAGAGTACTATGATAAGTATGATGACTCCAGTCCATTCTCAGTTGGGTTGCCAACTTCACAAAATATTGAAGCTAATGATGACTTATATGTGCGCGGAGATCACAATGAAGGATTGTTAATTGATAAAAGATCACAATTTTAGAGACATGTATGTTTATACAAATGCTAAATGTTTGCCTTTTTCTAGTTAATACAAATGCTAAATGTTTGCCTTTTTCTAGTTAATACAAATGCTAAATGTTTGCCTTTTTCTAGTTAATACAAATGCTAAATGTTTGCCTTTTTAATGACATTTTCAGATGGCTGACCATGATGAGCATGATGTCCATGATGAGCATGAAGTCCATGATGAGCATGGCGAGGATACTAATGTAAGTTCTAAAAACATATCCTGTATTTCTATAAAATTCATTATCTTCTAGTTATGTCATATATCCTATATTTCTATATTGGGCTAAATTAGTGTGTTTTATTTTTGTCAAATTTTAGGTTGATGCACCTGTACCCACTGAAGCACTGGAGCAACTTGATGCGCAACACCAGACACTTAACAAGAAAAGGGGCATCACTCTGTTGAAGAAGTTATTAGCGCTAAGTGGTAGTGGATCTAAATTGGCGGTGGAGTTTGATAATGGAGGAAATCCAATTGGAGTGAACCGCAATAATTTTGTGAACTATCTTGGGTGTACCACTCGGAGCCATTGTGGTGTTAAGTATGACAATTGGCATAAAGTTCCTCAAGCGAAAAAAGACTCGATATGGAAGGATTTATGCGTGAGTTATTATTATTTGCAATTCTATTTTGTAGATTACAAATTCTATTATTTGCAATTCTATTTTGGATACTAGTTAATAACATTTCTATTTTACAGAATCTGTTTGCATTGGATGAGAAGTTGCATCGTAAAAATGTGATGCAACGCGCTGGAAAGATGCTTAGGAATTATAGGACAAATCTGAATAGAGAATACATAAAAGAGGGTGATAAGAAGAAGAAGTCAGCCCTTGAACAATGGAACTTCTTGGACAAAGAAGATTGGGACAATTTTGTTGCTTCAAGAAAATCTGAAGAATTCAAGGTATTAGGCGTCACTCCTAATTTAATTAATATACATTGTATTCACCTATTCAAGATTAGCATTTAGTGCTACTAACCAAATCATTAATGTGCATACTAACTAGGCCCTCAGTGACGCACAAAAAGCAAGGCGTGCACTGAATGTGCATGACCACACTATGGGTCCAAAAGGCTATGCAAGCGTTCGCCAAAGACTACAGGCGGAGTCTGCGGCTACTCAGGAGTCTGCTCCTACTCAGGAGTCTACCACACCCATTCCTCGCCATGATATCTGGATAGCTGGCAGGCAAAACAAGAAGGGTGAAATAAAGAAGCCTGTAACTGCTGAGGCGGCTGAAAAAATGGTAAAATACAACTCTTACAGAAATCGTTTGAATATTGATTATTTGTGGTGTTAACTTACCAATTTCTGTTTATGGTGATTAGCGGGAGCTGCACGAGCAGAGGAAACAAGGCACGTTCATCCCTCAGGGCACAAGGGATGAATTGACAGTTGCTCTGGGTAACCCAGAGCATCCTGGACGTGTTAGAGGTGCCGGCGCTGGTGTTGGCATCAAAGCATTCTTTGGGCCATCCCAGCGCAAACCCAGAGCGGGACTTTCTCAAGAAGAGGTAACCTATTCTTTTTTTAGAATGTTACTGCAAAAGGAAATTCATTAATAAGAATCTAATGTTTCTTTTATCCATGTATAGGAGAATAAGAGAGTTGAGGATTTAGTTGCTAAGAAGGTCAACGATGTAGTTGCTGAGAAGGTCAAGGAAGAATTGATGCGGTGGCAGGCATCTCAGGCTTCCAATACGCCTATGGCGACCCACTCTTCTCCTGATGCACACACTGCGAGTAATCCTGGAGACCCATCGCCTAGCACGTCTGCTGTAAGTATTGTTTATGACATTGTAGTTAGTATTTTCAAGTTGTTATGTTTTCAAGATGATATGTATATATGTATAATATTCTTTACGTAAATTTGTAGGCATTGAAGCCATTCCGCTTAAGAATGCAAAACTACGTTGTCGCAGAGGCGCAGGCTTACCCGTCCCTTCCTGGGGCAATGTTTCACGGGACTCCAATGCCACAGGGCTACGTTCGTGTGAGCCCGATACGTGTGTTACCCGATTGGAGAGAAGCTACATTGCCATATGCCCACCCGGATATTGATACACTTGGTGAGGCAGAAGGCGGGGTCATATTGTGGCCCAAAGCAGATGTCATCTACACGACTGAAATTGTAAGATAAATTTACATTGATTTAGACTGTTAATGTGTATATATGATGTCAACTGATCTGAAATTATATGTACAGGTTAAAAAGAAGACACCAGGAGCACCTAGGCCTCCACTTCCAGTTCCCACATTACCCGATTGGGTTCCAACTGACCTAACATACCCGTTAGGTCCTGCTTGTAGGGGAATGGCATGTTGGCTACGGGCACATAATGTACATTGCCCTATAATTATTTCTTTAGATGCAGATTATGCAGGTCAATCATACGATAGCTCTTTATTGATAGAAGATATTATTGAGCTGTTTAAGTATGATTGGCTGAATACATCAATGATAGAGACATGGATAAGGTGAGATCTTGTTTATACATCCATATACCTTGTGTAAGCTCCGGTGATCTGGTTTCTTATATATTAATGCATACGCCTATATGTTTTGCAGCTACCTAGTCGAAGATCATTGCAAACAATTTGCATTTGATCATGTGGGATTTTTGATTCCATCATTGATTAGTTTGGTAGCTAAAGACCCTGATAATGTTCAACAATACTGTATAGATGCTTTTACAATTTTTGGTCAGCAAAAGAAGAAGATAATAATAGCTCCATTCAATGTCAAGTATGTTTACTTTATTTATAATTTGAACTTTAGAAAATTCCATTTTTATTTTGCATTTTGAGTTATTAATTGTTAACTTCTACTTGTAGCGGTAGACATTGGGAGTTACTAGTTATTGCCCCCGAGACATTCACTGTTTATTATCTAGATCCTGCGGGGAGTACATTGAACACTAAAATTGGACACGTAATGAGAATGCCACTATTCTGGTGAGAAATATTTCATTTTTATATCCGTTAACATCTTTTATTACATTACTATTTACTTATGCAATTTATTGTGTTATATTAACATGTAGGGGTTTAGATGCATTCAAAAAGGCTGGAGGAACGGTCCCAACGAAAAAGAACCAGCCAATAAATTGGCAGAACGTAAAAGTAAGTTCCCGACTCGAATATATATATTATTGATGTGAATTGTGCTTAGTTGTATTATTTTGTATGTTTCAATTTATAGTGTGCTACACAAGACAATGGCTGGGCATGCGCATACTATGTGATGCGATTTATGCATATGATTATCAAATATGCCGCATTGGACATCGATACCATACATGAGGTATTATATATAGTCTCATTAGTTAGTATGCAATATATCAATCTTATATTATTTTTATATTATTACTTATATATATACATCATTCTCTTTGCAGGTGTTTAAAACTGACCACACTACAGGTAAACGTTTAAAAAAAATAAATGCTCCATATACGATGGAAGCATTAAATGAAGTAAGAGAAGAATGGGCAATAGCTGTACAAACAGTGGCAACTGTAAGATATAATTGGGATGCTGATAGTGATAATGAATGATACTTTGTAAATGAATGTTTGTAAATGAATGTTTGTGAATGTTAATGCATGTATTTGAATGTTTCTATATGTGTGAATGTGAGAATTGAATTGATGTCTGAATGAATGTACTTGTGTAGAATTTTGCTTGTGACTTTTGCAGGTTTGCGGCCTGTTTGTAGGCTGATATCAATGGATGTCGTAAACCTGCAGTTCAGAAAACTGAACTGCAGGTTCTCATCCTGCTGACCAGCCACAGCAGGCCTGCAAACTGATATGAAAAAAAAAAAATATAAATAGGCGTCGGTTATTTATCGAAAACCGTCAGCAAAGACCTACAGCGTCGGTTTTTTAATATAACCAACGCCTTATGTGGCCAAAGCAGTCCTGGAATTGGCGTCGGATATTCATATCAAACCGACGCCTATTTAAACTGTAGGCGTCGGTCGTTTAGTAGATAGCCGACGCCAAACAGGGTCCGCGCCACAGAAAATGGCGTCAGCTAGGGCACTTTCTGCGTCGGTTTTGAGATGAATAACCGACGCAGAAAGTGCCCTAGCTGACGCCATTTTCTGTGGCGCGGACCCTGTTTGGCGTCGGATATCTACTAAACGACCGACGCCTATAGGCTAAATAGGCGTCGGTTAAAAAACCGACGCCGAAGTGTTCGACCTTTAGCGGCGCCCACATAGGCGTCGGTTGGAAACCGACGCCAAATGGGGTTAAACGACCGACGCCAAAGGCCGTTTCTGTAGTAGTGACTCCTTTTGATTCTTAATGTCCTTTATTAGTGTGGGGTATTCTTTTATTAAGAAGATTTTAGTTATTTGATAATCATTCTCTAACTCCTTAGAGTATGATTCCTTCTTGATTTAGACATCACCATGCCTTAATCATGAGTTCTCTTATGATACACTATCATAATCACTCATAAGGATATCAAACATTTGGTCCAAGTAGTTCATTCATTGATCTCATCAAGAATTAACACTTTACCAAATTTGTACTTCATCAATGATAATCTTGAACACTTCAAGATATTCATATTGGTATGTTTCTAAATACCATTTGAAGTATTAGCATTTGTTCCAATAGGTATGTAAATACATCACATGTATTATACCTAATTGGATAATCATTCTCCCACTACCATTAGTGAAGATTGATTAATCATGTACAAGAGATTCATGTCTCTTACTGGTTCTCAAACCAAAAGAGTCTAGATTTATCCATCACATGGAAACTAGAAATGAATTTCTCATGATTGATGCTAATTTGATTGTTTGAGTTATCAATAACTTTAGGTATCATTTTATCTTATGCATACCAAGATAAACAAGGAATTTCCACAAAGATCATATCTTTATAATTGAAACATCAACTTTATTAATTGCCATCATTGTCATACAATATGCAAAAATAAAGTGTTTCTATCTATTGGCAATATATGAAATAGCAGTTCTCAACTCTATTTCATGCCCTTTTAGGCTGAAATAAACTGAAAGATACTCCTATCTATGGTAGCAACACTTGCTCCATTGATGGGTACTTCTTTCTTGGTCCTTTCACAAAGGCCAACACTTCTTTGCGGATCTTGCATATCATATATGATAGATCCATATCTTGGTATCATATACCTCAGATAAAGAAGAGGTTCATTTCATGATACCTTAGGTGGAGATCTCCATCCCCTCCTTCATTTTCTTTTGTTCTTCCAGATGTAGAGGGAAATTCCCTCATACACCCTTTCCCCATGTTCCTTGAGGCTGAAGATAGCTTGGATTGCTGGCTAGCATCAGAACACTTCTTTGCTTTGCCCTTGTCCTTGCCCTTAAGAATTACCTTTTCTTTGATGACATCAAAGATTATGGTTTGTTTATCTTCATCTTTGCCTCTACTATCCTCAACATGTCCAACAACTCTGTCAACACTTGTCAAAATTGTTCATGTTGTAGCTTACCATGAATTGTATGATTCTCACAACATTTGCAGTATCATACCAATAGCCAACTCTTGGCTCAGAGGAAATCATTCTTAGTCAGGTTTTCCACATACCCAATCATATTAAGTGTGTGAATACCTTACTGGATCTCCTTCTGTCATGACATACTAGGATAGTGTCCTTGATACATCATATGTCTCATGTTGTCTCTCAAACTCATAGTTCATAGAACATAACATCAAGCACTCCTCATCAATGTTATCCTCGGTATGCTTCCATAAGCATACTTTCAGCCATTGATGTGGTGGGATTGAGTTCATCTGGTCTTGGTATAACTAGGACTTAGAGCTTTCGCTCTTTGAGAACACTTCTCATCATCCTAACCAGTCGTGGAATTATTCCCATTTAATTTGTTGGTCTCAAAGATCGATCGCAAATAAAGTGATTTTTTTATTAACCATTTATTTTAACAAAAGGAAATATATGCAATTTTAGTCCAAAACTCTTTTGACTTGTTTGATTAATTTTAAAAGTTGACGATAAAATTAGGCCTTTAATTAATTATCGCTCTCACTATTTTAATTCAAATTGATAGCCCTCACCATCAGTTTGGAAGATTGCAGCGTACAACCTTCTAGTGGGCAAGATCCTGAAATCCTCTAAGTCATGGACCAGCTAGGGCTGTCACCCACAACATAGATCTCTCAGGTAGGCAACTCTTCCCAATTGCATCATATGAAACTCTTAATAAGATGTCATATGCAACTCCTTGCCATGATCATCTCCATGCCTCAAGGTGCTAGATCATATCTAGGTTACCTTTTTAAGTCTGACCCAAAGCAAACATGATGAATATGCACCCTGCTAGGGCAGACCCACACATTCATCCTTCACGCTTCCACGAGATAGACGGTGCACCACACTAGGACGTGCCCACACTTGGTCGATCAAGCTTTTCACGTGTGTCGCATTTCTAAGGCATCTAAAACTTAATATTTAATGGGGGATTTGGTTTTATATACATATACATTTCCAATCACCACAATACATAGTATGTATCATATACATGCTATATCCCACAGAAAACATGCAAAACGATAAAAGCGATGATTATGGCCATCCTAATGTGATTCCCCGAGCCAAGAGGAGTCACGGTCATCTAGGTCTACATCACATGCAACCTGTACAAGATGAACTCTGTGCTTTGCCTTCTGAGAAGATCAACTCATCACATGAATGACTTGCTCGTTCTGGCCCGGTCGTCTGGGTGCCACCAGCCGATCAGTTGGCTCCTCCAACTGATCGGTTCACCCGGTCATCGTGCATCTCATCATGGCCGCCACCCGCTCATCTCACTCCTCGAACCGGTCATCATCAGATCGACTCACTCCTTGAACTGATCGTCTGGAACGTCAACCGATCGGTTCACGCCTTGAACCGATCATTTTAGTTGCCGTCTCGATGTCCTCCGTTTTTCGACATAACAGGAAATAAAAAATCTATCCTAATTTTACATTGCATAAGAGAAACCTCGAGTTACATTCGAGGGGAGCAAAGGTAGGAAATAAATCTCGAATTATTTCGAGTTACATCAGGAATAGGAGAAGGAAGATCGGTGCACAGACCGAGATGCAAGCAACCACATACAACCATACACAGATAGGGTTTATTGGCCATAACCACGCTATACATATACCATAAAACTCGTTTAAGGGTGACGCATATCGAATGCATTTATAATACATATCATATATGTAGATTGGGATTTGTGGATTTAGGATTGGACATGCATAAAGACAATATTATTCGCATCGTATGCAATAAATAAAGGCGACAAACCAAAATTGATCATATCGATAATCCCTAAAGTATAGAGAAGTTGACGTGGCTCTGATACCATTGTTGGGTTTTAGAGGGAGGCAGAGAAGGCAGAGGAAACAAAACTTTTCCCCTCCCCAAACACAGAACAAGGAAACACGTCAACGTCTATACCATAAGAAAAGATGGTTTGTGGAATCATACCTTGTCCCGAGGCTTGCTCGGCGACAATACCTCACACCTTGCGCGGTCTTCACCTCCGGTCTTGGACGATGGTGTCTGTGCAGCTCCTGGTCACACCGGGACTGACGACTCATGGTCTCACCGGACTGTCAGGATTGACAGTTGTCCTCCTGAGCGGAAAAAACCTCCCGCCTCTGAAGTAGTCCACACGGACCACCTGGAATTCCAATCTCCTTGTCCCATAAGGAATTGGAAGGAGTCGCACCCTCCTGTTGGCGTACCAGTTGCCAACACACTCTCCTGCTACCAGTCGCAACTATAGTTATCTTTCCCTTGTTGTGCCTCCCTTTTCGGGTAGCACTTGCTCGGGCTCTCTCCCGGTTACCAAAACCAAAGAGAACGACAACTTTGCAGAGCAACTGGTTTGCACAGAGTTGTACTTTGAGAAGCCCCCAATATCCCTATATATATAGGAGGGTCATGCGACAGGGTTCTCCATCCCGGGCAATGCAGGACTAAAAGCAGGAGTAGAAGGGTTTGAGATTTTCCAGTAAAACAACCAACTCGCAACCTGAACCGATCATTTCACATCTGAAACGGCCGGTTGGGGACCTGAACCGGTCGGTTGACACTCAACCGATCGGTTGGGACCCATGATCCGGTCAGTTCACTTTCTGAACCGATCGGTTCGTGGTCCTGATCAGTTCCCGATTGACTTTCCTTCTTTTGTTTCTAATTGGTATAAAATACCAATCCTTGTTCCAATCAAATTGGGCAAGTGAAAACGCAAGGAAAATTCTCACCAATCCTACTTTCCCAACTCGCTCAGTTGCAACAGTTAAACCGATCATTTCAACACTTGAAGCAATCGTTCATCCTGTCCATGATCCGATCAAATCACAACTTGAGTCGATCGGTTCACCAAGCTCAGCCGATCGGTTCACTAAGCTGAGCCAATCGGTTGGGAGTGCAGATTGTGCAAAATCAGTCAATTGCGATTTCAATCTATCTGATACTCCAATCAATGTGTCCAACACCTTGAACATTATGATATTGAGCTATCAATCAATTTAGTGTTTAATTGAACTACTAAACTCCTTTAGTAATCAATCTAAACATTGTTTGTGGACAAAACTCCTCTTCCAGGTTAAATCCTATGTGTGTGACCCTGCAGGTCCATTTCACGTTGGCAGTGAAAGTCCATAACACTTATGACTTCACAAGCAAAGGGCGGTGCCTAGTCACACATCAGTGCTACCCAAGTGAAAGTAGAAAGTTGGAGAACAACTTTCAATCCTACAATCCATGAATGGTGTTACAGTGAATGTATAATTCCTTTGTCACTGATATCCCAAATGAACTCGAGGCATGGAACTGTCATACTATCAATGTTCATTCACTTTCTTGATCTCAGAGTAGATTGGAAGAGATATGTATGACATCAATATCACATACTGATTCACACATGTGTGCATGCCTTTCTCAATCCTACTCATCAAGTGGCCATGGATATCAAACTCCCTCAGGAGGGACAAATCCCATATCTATCACTCACCCCTCAAAAGCCCCATGTGTCAAAGCCACCCAATCATCACCTTTATAACAACCCATGTTTCAGGACTGCGTTTGATGATGTCAAAGTGTGCCCAACGACTTGTGCGGAGTGCAGTGATTTCAGGTCAAAGAATCACACTCACCACCATCACTGTGAGTACTGACTGTGACTACCATGTCAAGGTTCCATGTGTCAAACTCACGGTGGGTCTGTCTGGTACACTTGTTCTCTAACAAGTACCTATGTGTTTGGTTTGATATCTCTATATCATGACTAATGAGATTCTGTCATCAACCAACACCACAATCTACTCTTGTGTGTCATTGCTGTCTATCTACCTTCCATAATGACATCTGACTAGGGACATAACAAGAATGTACAAACTATTAGCATCTGTATGATCTCATCGTTCAGGTCCTGAACCTGAAGGCATACGTCATTGAGTACTGTCATTCTCTAGACATTCAATATGTTCTATCACTATCTCATATGACTGAACCAGAAAGAATTGGAAGCTTGCCTTTGATGTTTATCAAATCAATCTTAATGTATCCCACCAATCATCCAATGATTGGCTCTCAGGGCATACATACCAATAATATTGTCTTTTTTGATGCTTCAAAGAATGGGTTGGGATGCGTATTGATGCAGGATAAGAATGTGATTTCTTTTTATTTGTGACATCTTAAGAAACACGAGGAGAATTACCCAATAGATAATATGGAGCTTGCAGCGGTAGTTCATGCCTTAAAGATCTGGAGACACTATCTTTATGGAGAAAAGTGTTAGATCTTCACTGACCACAAGAATCTGCAATATATCTTTTCAATGCAGGATTTGAATATGAGACAGAGGAGTTGCTTCGAGTTCATTAAAGATTATGATTGTGCAATACACTACCATTTGGGAAAGGCAAATGTTGTAGTCATGCTTTTAGTAGGAAGTCATCTTCATCATCATCTGCAAACAATTCACAGTTATATTCCTTGGTGTGCCATAAATGAGAAATGTTAGTGTCACTTTGTCAGATGAATGTACACCTGGAAGTTTCCTTGTTGGAAGTTTTGTTGTCATAGTTACAAGTTAAACCTACTTTGAGATAATAGATCTTTGATTCACAACAGAATGTTACTATGATACAGAATATCTGATCAGAGTTGGGCAATGAGAAGCATGATGACTTCCATGATACATATGATGGTACAATTTTCATTCACAATAGGAAAGTGGTCCTTGATGCTGGTGGGTTGAGTAAGATGGAACTTTAGGAGGCTCACTCTTCAATGTATGTGATGCATCATGGAAGTACCAAGATGTACTATAATCTGAAGGATGTGTATTGGTGGCCAGTTCTTAAGCGTGATGAGGCAGAATTCGTTGCCAAGTGTCCAATTTGTTAGTAGGTTAAGACTGAGCACCAGAAGCCTACAGGGACACTACAAACTTTGTCGATATTGTAGTGGAAATGGAATCATATCACAATGGACTTTGTGGTTGGTCTTCCTAGCATAGTCAAAGGTCATGGTTCCATTTGGGTGATAGTGAATAGACTAACCAAGTCAGCTCACTTCCTTCCAATCAAGACAATGTTGACAACACAAAAGTTGGCACATGTATATATTGATGAGATAGTCTGTTTACATGGCATTCCAGTAACTATAGTTTCTAACAGAGGTCCACACTTTACAAGTCAATTTTGAGAACATCTACATTCAGTGATGGGAACATAGATGTGGTTCAGTACCACATTCCATCTATAGACTGATGGTCAGTCTAAAAGGACTATTCAAACACAATATGATATTTTAAGGGCATGTGTGTTGTAGTTTCTTGGTAGTTGGGATGTACATATGAGTCTAATAGAGTTTGTGTATTGATGTGGCACTCTATGAGGCTCGGTATGGGATACTTTGTTAGTCTCCACTTTGTTGGTATGAAACAGGTGAGTATCAACTCTTTGTGCCTGAGCTTATACAATAGACTACATAAAATATTAAGATGATACAACATCAGTAGAAAGCTGCTTAGGATAGAAAAAAATCTTATACAGATAACCATCACAGACCTTTAGAATTCCAAGTGGGAGACAGAGTGTATCTTAAGGTTTCTCCTTGGAAAGTTGTGCTAAGGTTTGGGAAGAAGGGTAAGTTGACTCCTTGATTTATGGGACCATACCCTATCTTATCTCATGTTGGAAAAGTGGCATATAAGATAGAGCTAATGTTAGAGATACACTAGTTGCATAATGTTTTTCATAACTCCATGTTGAGAAAATGTCATCCAGATATAGAGCAAATAGTCCAACCAGTGGAGGTTGAGTTAGATGAGGATGCTTCGTATGTTGAGGGTCCCGTGTTGATCCTAGATAGTAGGGTGAAGAAGTTAAAGAAGAAGGATATAGTGTTAGTGAAGGTTATGTGGCATCACTATGGTGTAGACAATGCCATGTTTAGAGGATGAGATGCATACAAAATACCCATCTCTCTTTGCATAGGATTTTGGGGGAAAAATCCTTGTTAGGGGTGTATAGTTGTAAGACCCCTAATCTTGTTTAAAGTGTTAAACATTCATAATTAACATAATTTAGTTCTTTAAACCATAATATAACCTTGTTATAAGCATTGATATCATGTGAAAAACTTAATTTTCAAATTTGGTCCAGTTTGGACACTGCTTCAGCAAGTTATGCAATTTTATGTATATTTTGGACTTTTCTACAATTTGCCCACATGGGAGGTATTACTTGAAATTTTTCACATGCGTTATGTTTCTTAGATTTTATCTCATCATGCTTGATCTTTTTGATCCATGGGGTACTTAATTGAACCTTGGTTTGATGGTGATTCTCTTCTATGGTGAATTAGGGTTTACCTCGTCATGGATGAGCTACCTTTAGGAGCCATAAACTAATAGTCCCCAGGTTTGGTTGACATCCTATGGTCACCAACAGGTCATTACAACCTATGGTCATCCTAGGAGGCCTTAGGTCAATGTTTTTATGATTTTGGTTCACCTGGACCGGTGGTTCACTTAAAAGAGGTGGTCAATCGATGGTTCACCATTTAAGTGACTGTGGTTTCAAGAATTGATGGTTTTCATGTGTTGGAAACCAATGACCACCCTGGGAGGTCATCATCCGGTGGTACAGAAGACTCCCACAACTAGTGGAGCTACTACTTGCATGGTTGTGGAAGCTCTAGGCCATGGACACATGGAGAGCTATTAGGACACCTCAAGCTTCTTCTCTCCCTTATCCTTAAGCTTTACATACATATCATTGAGCTCCCAAACGAAACCTTTGGTCCCTTATTCTTCCTTGTTGTTAGAGATTTGTATTTCCCCTGCTTATTAATGGAGTATGTGCCCGTGATAGAAGAAGATAACAGATCTTCTTGCTAGAGCTTCTAGGGTTCAGATCTACCCTCATCTAGGGTTTGTTAGGCTCTCTTTTGGCGAGCTTGACCTAAACTAGTAAGTATCTACTTCTCTCCTTCATTTATTTTTCCATTCTTCTTCCTCCTACCTTGTTTCTATAAGTAACAATGGTTTTCCATGGTAAATTCTTTGTCTAAAGCTCAAAGAACCTACCTTTCTTGTTGCTTCTTCTTAGGCTTTGCTTCTATTGAGGAGGAAGGTGCTACTTGGCTTAGTTCAGAGCTTATCTAGGGTTTTCCTTACCTCTGTTCTCAAGTTTTCCTTTTGTTTAGGATTTGATCTTCTTCTTAGAGGTGAGTTTTGTAACCTCATTTACTTTTATTTCTTACTAAAACCTTGCTTACTCATGTTCTTGCTTTAAAATGATGATGTAAGCACTTAGAAGCTATGCTTGCCTAGGTTTTTTTATTTTTATAATGTTCCTTGCCTAATTTCCAACTCTAGATGAACCTGAAACTATGTGCACATTCTTCCTAAGGTAGATGAAGACTTAGATCAGGTTGGAATGGCAACTGATGGTGTTAAGAACCTATCAAAAAATGGTCTATACTTAGGTTTCTAAGTTATTTTCTTCTTTACACATGAATTGATGCTCATACCTTTGTAACAACTGATGGAGTTGTCTTCATGACAACTGATGGTGATGACCAATGGTGACAACCGATTATGACACCTTAGGTCAGTTATATTCTCTTTTGGAAGTCCAATAATTGATGGTTTAGTGTCCTAATGATGGTATCAACTAATGGTGACATTAGCTCAACATCCGATGGAGATAAATGATGGTAGTGATGACCATATCAACCGATGGTGACACATTCTGTCACAACCGATGGTGGTTTAGGTTACCACAATTGATGGTGAATCAAGGTGTTAAATATTGCTTCATTTAAGCCCTAAACTAATTGTGTCTTAAGTCAAAAGATTCAAGGGCCAGACCTACACTCTAATTGATGGTTTTGAATAATGAACCTGATCCAATGATTGAGATTGGATGCTTTAACATCCAATGGATTAGAATGAATCCTATGGTATAATATGTTGATTCTAATGATGAGAAATTCAATGGTTCAAATTTCTTTAATTTGTTGTCTTACCTTTGGCCTCATATAAATATATTTGATAAATCACCATAATAAGTGGATGTGTAATTTTAATGAGATAAAGCTTGTTGCACCTAACCCTGTTGTAAGTAAGTGATGGTGATTGATTGTAATCAGCCCTCTTTAAATATTAGATGTGACAATGAAATACTCTCTTCTTATGATTGATCCATAATATGATGTTGTTTGAACATTATAGTTCCTTACTATATTAGTCGTATATGTCACATGTGTGATTGATGACTTGTTGAGCCTTATTCTAAGGCATTGAATGATAATGATGATCGTGTAGGGATTGATGTGGTGGTTTTAATGACCTTGGGCATGGTTGAGCCCTAATGGAGGTGTAATCCTCTTCATGATATTATAAGGGTTGGAACCTTGGAAGAATGTGATAAGGATTGGAATCCTATGATGGTATGATGACTAGTCTAGTCACATGAATGGCAATGAAATAGTACCATGTGGTAATTGTGGTTAAGATTTGTATCTTATACATTTTATATATTCTGGAGTTTTTATACTTAAATGCTTGGTAGAAATTAATTAGGTTTTGTATGTCTATTTGTATGATGCAACCTTAATTCACCCAATTGGCAATAAATAATCAAGTGAAACCCTAACCATATACTTGCCCCATGTAATAGATCCATTCCAGTGTCAGAACTTGTTGTATGGTGAAGCAAGCAATTCCTATAGGAAATTCAGAGTGCATATTTTTCATTATGTGGGGGCGCAAGTCGAGAGTATCTCGTTGTGTCCACAATTTTAGTTTATTGAGAATGTATGCGGTCATACCTCATATATTTATGATAAGTGTGAAAGGCAGTAATACAAATGAAAGATGCCTCTTATCGAATGGGCATCTTTGACTTGTTCTCTAGAACCGTGACATGCAACAAGGTGGGCTAGTGTTTTTAGCTTGACTATATGTCATTATTGGCAATGGATTGTTATGTCTCTATGTTGTCTCTCATATGGAACTGGAGTTGTTGGTGAGATCATGGAGTCTGACTCTTCTATAGATCTAGTATGGCATTGATTTCCACTTAGCAGTGGTCAATTGGATTTGGGTGGTATGACTCAAAATTCCTTAGGGCATAATAAAAGAAGTAATACAAGTCGTGTAGCATATTTTCTAGGGTTGAATATGTTTCACATTGTTTGATTAGCCTTGCCATGTTTTTATACTACACATTTCATATATGATGAAATCTTATGAAATATGAATAATTATACTTGTTGGAAGTCTTATCTAGTTTACTTTCTTAATATGCTTAATCTATATTTAATCTACTCAAATTGCATATTCAATATTCAAAACGCTCAGTCTATTTACTGTTAAACAATTTGTTGTAATCAATATATGTTTTAGAGAGTTACATCTCTTGCTGGGACATGGCTATCACCCGTAGGTCACCACAACTTTTTAGGTGGTCACCGATAACATGGTAGAGATCTTGTTGTAGAAGAGGAGCAGTCTGGTAATCAATAGACATAGAAGGTTGAATAGTTGTAGTTGTTAGTAGTAGATTCCTAGTGTTGTCTTTGTACTCTCAGGTTCGGGTATGGGATGTGTTTTATAGATGATATACTTGTATCAAAACGGGTTTTTGGTAGTATTCCAGTGTTGTGTATATGGTATGTACATGTGGAATATCTTTTGTATATAGGATGTGTCTGAGGCCACAGATACAAATGTAGTTACCTATTATGGTTTATGAGAATCGAAAAGGTGGACCTTTATGTAAATATTTCAAAACTTGTTCATGATGTTGAAATCATTTTAATTCTTCCTCTTTTATGACTATGTGATTAGTTAATAGTTGATTGTGTTTTATGTTTTGATTAATATCATTTAGTGTGGTAAGGTGTCACATTACAATTTAGTGTTCATATACTCTGAGCATTAGCTCAGATTCCTACTTATTATTGCAAACTATTCTTATGTGTTGGATTACTTCTCCTTAATATTACTTCAATGCAATTTCAACTCTACATTCTTGAACTTTATCCATTCAAATACATTATTTATATTTTTTGGACTCATTTTATTGCAATTCAGTTCATTTGAGTTCATTTTGTTTTATATTCCCCTTCAATCATCATATATTCATGTATTTGTTAATTCAAACTTAGGTATTATTCTTCTTAAGCACTTGGATTCATTGTTCCACCATTCATGTTTCCAATTGTGAGTTCATCCCATTAAGCTTTTCCAAACTGACATCGATGTGTATTACTCTTATAACATTTAATTTTATCATATTCATCACAGTATTGTATCTTATTATGCACTCAAACCATTTCCAATTAATCATTTGGTTAAATCAACATGAAAGATCGCATCTAGAAAATTCCACACTAACCCTTCCTTAATACTTAGATACCTAAATAGGTCAACCAAGTCCAAGTAGTATGCATCAATATCATGTTATGTTTTTCATGAGAGTTATCATTTAATCAATGTTTATATCATCCATGTAGACTCGTCCAATCTGAATCTGATACCATAGTGTAAGGACCATTCTTTTAATCAAAACCCTAATATGATCATCAGGATAATAGGTAATCCCATCTCAAAATGGCACACAAGAAAGTGAGTATAAAACTTGAGTAAAAACTTTTTTCTTTTAGGGGTTGTTTGGGTGCAGTATTTTGGGGAGGTATTGTAGTTGGTTGAGGGATTTCAACTACAACATTTTCAATTACACCGTTTAGCTACCAACACGTGATTTGATGAAATCGGCGGTTCAAACGCGGCATTCTATCCCACTCCATTTTGGCAGACTTCTCAAAATATGCCAATTTTGGTGAGATTTACAATTACCAAAAGAGAGGTTTCAGCCCCGATCGCCCCCAACTCCCACGACGCCCCCAGTCATCTCCTCATCTGACTTATCCTTCTGAGCATCTCCTCCCCTGACCATCGTTGTACCCCCTTCTGATGTCAACTCCTCTCCTCCTTCCTTGCACCAGATGCTCTCTAGATCTAGGGTTTCACCCATCTACTCTTTTTCCATCATCTCCTCCTCCCTTGACCAGAACCCACCACTGGTTCGTCTCATTCTGGAACATCACCCCATTGTCGGTTTGTCTCGCTGCTACCCAAAGCTACAAACACCTACCCCACTCACCGCTGATTGGGGATGAACCTCGACTCACCGTTGACTGGGGCCGAACCTACACAAACCCCCACCTACCCCAACTCGTTGCTGATGGATCTACCGAGGGGCTCCTGATTTGACACCGCTCTTGATCCCTCACGACCATATCATTTGAGGGCTATGAACCCACCAGTAACTGGTGTCCTCCGCCTTACCACCAAACCATTGGTAAGTTGTAGCATGTTCAACCGCTGGTTCCTCCTGGTTGTATTTCTATATAATGTGATTTTGCTTCCTCCTGGTTGCATCTCTTGCCCAGACGCACGCGATCTATGTCCAAGGACAATGATTTTTCACTTGTTTTTGTCATCGTCATCATCATGGACTTTGTATCCCATTTATGGTCCAAATCCATCCAGTTGTTGCGATCTCTATCCCCACTCTTTCTGTCATCTCTATCCCCACTCTTTCCGTCATCTCTATCCCCACTCTTCAAGTCATGTCTTCTTTATTCAATGGTTTGTATTATTACATAAGCTCACTATCCCCATGGATCATGGGTGTCGTGCTGCATTACCACTGAACCACTACTCATGATACAGCTAGCTTGGTTACATAATGCACCTTCTCCTCCCCCCATAAACTAATCCCGTTTTAGCTCCTCTTCTCTCTACCACACTAATCCCATAACGTTTCTGAGATATGTATGTAGCTGCTTCATGATCTTATCATATCAGTTGTCTATTTTCCATTAAGCCTACACTTCAGTAGTTAAGCTCCTATTTGATTCCCGAATCAAGCTTTTGCCTATCCTTTTTTAGAGTCAAATTGAATTCCATAGTGGGCAGTAAATAGAGTAGTTGTGTGTGTACCCATCATTTATATGTTATCAGTATCATTCATCCATTTATTTCTCATCCTGCAAGCTTTTTTTCTTTCCCTTTACTACCTTTTCATCTTGTTGAATTAATACCCATGTAGTACTATTTATTATTGGTCTTTTCTCTGCTTTGATTGTGTCCTACAAGGTGCAATATGGCTATGAAATACCATGGTGAGGTTGGGAGTTCGAACCACCAAAGTATTACATTATATTGCCATATTGCATAATCCTAACATGCCATAGTTATCATATGATAAGTCTTGAGATAGTAGGTCTATGACGTTCAGTTGGGTATAGAAATTATTATCCTAGAAGTAATACTTATAGTACTTTTATCATTTTCTGTTTTTACATGCCAAATCAGTTATTCACTTGGTACCTCTATATGCTTCTACAACCTCTTCAGACTCCACGAGATGGGTTTTCAGGGAGGCAACAAGAGTGTTCGTGACAAGCCATTGACTTATTGGTATGATTCACTTGCACCAATACATATTTTGTGTTATTCATTGTTGATCTGTTCTAAGTTGTAGCATGCTCTCATTTAATTGATCATGTTTATCTATATTGCTAATCAATGTGGGTTTATTCTCTAGTATCACTGCTAATCAGTATGGGTTTACTATCGCTATATACCCTAGCGGCCAAGAAATGCTTTTTAGCTCACATCTCCGATTCACACATTCACATCATCATTTACCATGTCAATAGATTTCTTCTTCTTTGTAATCCATGAATTTACCCAATCCACCGTCCATCTACCTTCCCCTCATTGGTTTCTTGAATGGATAAGCCTTCCCTTTCAATGAGACATTATATATTTATGGTTCATTGAAATTATTTGCACCAATTTTTCACTGACCGTCAATTGGTAATCCTTGCAACCTCTTTGGACTCTACGAGTTGGGCATTTGGATGACTTGTTCATTTCCCTATTCTAGGTATGATCTTCTTGTAGCTTTGAATATGATGGTCTGTTTACGTCTTTATCTTGTTTATTATTAGTTTGTTTTGAGTTGATTGGGTGGGTAAACTGCTATGTGTTATCTTGTTTACTGATGGTCTGTCCTAAAGTGATGAATATAGAACTTGTTTATTGTTGGTTACTATGGTCTTATACAATCGAACATGGGACTATGTTTCTATATAGGACAATAAATTTAAGGGAATAAATATGACATGTTATATGTATGTGGATTTGTATAGTGTAGGACTATACATTATGTTATTTGTGTTGTATAGTGTAGGATTTGTATAGTGTAGGACTATACATTATGTTATTTGGGTGGTGGTGGATGTTGGGTGGTGGTGGTGGATGTTGGTTTGAAGGTGGCGTTGATGATGTGTAGGTGTTGGTGGTGGATGTTGGTGGGTGGATGGTGCTGACATGCAGGTGTTGGTGGTGGCTATTGGTGGTTGTTGTTGGGTGGATGGTGCTAATGTGAAAGTGTTGGTGGTGGCTGTTGGTGGCTATTGGTGGGTGGATGGTGCTGATGTGCAGGTGTTGTGGTGGTTGTTGGTGGTGGTTGTTGGGTGGATGGTGCTAATGTGCAAGTGTTGTTGGCTATTGGTGGTGGCTGATGGTGTGGGATGGTGATGGTGGATGTTGGTTTGAAGGTGGGGGTGTTGAAGAATGGTGTAACCTTGTGGCATGGCAGGGTTCTGTAATGGGTGTGGAGGCAGGGCTCTATAATGCTGCTGGTGGAGGATGGGGTGTTGTCAGATTGGGTCTGGAGGTAGGGTTGTGTAATGTTGATGGTGGTGTTGTCGAATGCATGTTTGTTGATGTTCCCTCTATCTATTTTGATTTATATGTGTTGTTTCTCTTACTTTGAGCCTTTGATGTCATCTTTGAATAAATACTGAAGGTAAATTTTGTAATATGGTGTTTTATAAAGCCAAACAACCTATATAATTATGAAATTGCTGAAATTGGGTTACATATTTAACTGTACTCAAACAAGCTTTTAAATATCACTTGACAAATAGTTCGTTATTCTTTTTTACAGGTGACCAGTGGAGCTCAAGTTGGTACTCTCATGGACAACTGTTGTTGAGGACTTGTGGACAATTTTGTGTGTGTTGTTTATTCAAAATGACTTGGCTGTTTTGAGACAAATGTATTATGTGCCATCTATGTTGACACACAATTTGTATGTTTTCATTTGTGTCATTTCACAACAGACAATTATCAATCTCAGTGGGTCACACATTCAAGCATTAGTAGCGTGATCTTGTTGGCAGTGGTAGTAGTTTGTTTATCTCGTTTTGTATGTGGCTCAAACAAGTATTATGTTGGAATTTTTAATTTGTGCTCTATGTTGCCACAAATATTGAAACACGTAATGGCTTTTTATGTTGGAATTTTTGTTAAAATTGATTGCACACCAACATGTGATGAATATGGATAGCTTGTATGCCACGTATCCATATGAATTATTAGGTAAACGATATGTTTGTATGTTTTTGTTAAATCCACATCAATAGGAAATATAAATATGGATGTCTCGTGCCACGTATCTATATAAAAAAGTATGAAAATGATGTGTATGTATTTTTTTATGTATACCATGCATTTGTACTACCTTGGCACCATGCCTATATAACTTGTATGTCATTCAGTTGCTTAAATATGTAATCATGCATTTTAAATACATATTTACCAAACAACGTAATTAGAAATGTCAGTATTCATAATTGCTGCATTTCTGAATCAATATTCATCCAAACAACGTAATTAAGAATCATAGGATTTGGTAAGTAGGTAATCAGAATCCCGAATTTATTAATTACTACAGTAATTGAAAATGGGCCACCCCAACAGCCCCTTCTTTTATAAATAAAGCGTGCTTCTCAAACCTTTGAGTAAAATAGATGCAATCAACATCATAGATACATTCCTATGTTTCACCAGTAGGATGAGGAACAAATCTGACAGTCTTAAAGATAAGGTCCACAAAACATACCACTTAGAACTCAAACCATCCTAATAATGCACAATGGCAATGATGAACCCAAGAGTAATAGAACATCTTACTGAGATGGACCATCTAACAGAACACAAACCACAGTTATCCCCATTAATATCAACTAGTGAACTACAAGATCTGTGTACACAAGAAGGTAAAAAATTGCCAAAAATATGAAATGGTTCATACTTCACATATACAACAAATAGTGAAGAAAACATCAAGCATTAGATTGTATTGACTACCCATACCAACACTTAGGAAATTGATCGTACATGGAGAATCTACACTAGGCTATGTTTTATTGTTGAGTCTTATCATATGAACACTTTTAATACATCCATTAAACCTAAAAACATGTCGAACAGCCATCAAAGACTTATAAATAGACCCAATGAAAAAGAACACTCACCCTGATTGATAAACATGTGTTGGAAGCATACTATATGAATCCGGATCGGACTGGACGTCACCAAACCGCTGAAGAGGGAGCAAAGAATTAAAGATTAAACGGGTACTGTAATACCGCTGGAGATCAAATATGAACGATTACCAAACTTTTGCTACCTATGTGGTCTTTTAGGCCATGTAGACAGGGATTGCACCCTAGAGGTGGAAGGGGAAGAAGCTGCACAGAATTGGGGGGCCTGGCTGAAGGCCTTGCCGAGGAAACCACGGTTGACGGTGACGGAAGAAATCTTTGGTGAAGGCACGATGAAGAGGGCCCTGACTTTCTACACCAAGCTGACGATCACGACGCCTCTACATCTGGCACAGAGAGAAGCCGGAGGTGATAGTGGGAAGGTTGATGGTTATATCGTAGCAAGGAGAAACGAGGAAGACTCTAGAGGGACCTGGGCGGATGACTTTCAAAGAAACGAAGACCGGAATGACAATAATATTGAGAAGCCGAACAAAGACAAAGATGGAGGTTCCGGGGAGATCTTGCACCGGAACCCTAGTCGGGAGGTTAGTGATGAGACTACACGTCTGCCAATGGAGAAGACTGTGAATGAAGGGAAGAAGGGAACACAAAAGATGGTAGTGGGTGACTACATAGATCCAATAATGGAGGGTGCGGTGATTATTTCGGGGCCCCCAAAAAACAAGAGCTTGAGCAACGCCAACAGCTTCTCGCAGGAGTCGAGAGGTGAAAACAATGGGGCAGAGAAAGTGACGGAAAAAGAAACAGAGGAGGTGTTGTTGCGGGCAAACGGACAGAGATCGAACGAACACATTACTGAAGAAGACTCCTATATTGCACTGACAAGGGTTCAAGATCCAACAGAGAGGAAAACTAGTTTCGAGGATGGATGGGTGGAAACAAGGAAGCTGACGAGGGGTCAAAAAAAGAGAGCCTCTCCTCACCGGACTAATGGAAAGATGTCATCTGAGAAGAGGAATGAACTGAAGCTAAAGAAGCCATATATTGTCAAATGTCAAAACTTTTTGCAGGAAGACGAACCAAATGTTGATGTTGATTTGAGAAATAGTGTGGGAAAAAGGATAAGGCTGGAAGACCCCATGATTATTGATGACAGCTGCCGCACAACAAATGGAGAGGTTCTAAAGAAACAATTTACAGGAAAGGAGGAAGCACAAGTGGGATGGATTACATCTCAAGTCGCGTGCTCTGGTGTTGACCGGGCTCGCGAACAGAAATGAAAATCTTAGCATGGAACTGTCAGGGCATGAGTAAACCTAGCAGTGCAGATGCCCTCCGGAGCTGGTGCTGGAGGGAACGTCTGTCCTTGGTCTTCATCTCAGAGTCCAAGACTGGTGATGCGTAGTTAGAGAAAGTTCTCAGGAAGTGTGGCTTCACTGAAAGTGTATGCATCCCCAGTGTGGGACGATCGGGGGGTCTTGGGATGTGGTGGAAGGATATTGATGTGACTTTGGTTTCTTTCTCACAGAGACATGTGGACCTGACAATTAAGGATGTTGTGAATAATTCAACCTGGAGGGCAATTGGTATTTATGGGTGGTCGGAACAAACAAACAAGTACAAGACCTGGGATCTGATGAGGGATTTAAAAGCACAAAGCGACCTTCTGGTTATTTTCTTTGGAGATTTCAATGAGATTACATCAAATGAAGAGAAACTTGGTGGCCCACCAAAGGCAGAGTGGTGGTTACAGGACTTGCGAAACGTCATTGATGACTGTGATCTCATTGATCTTGGATTTTCAGGCAGCCCCTTCACCTGGGAGAGGGTTTATCTATGGAGACGTTGGTTGTGAAAGGCTGGATAGGGCACTGGCTACTTTTGAATGGAGGCAGATTTTCAGTTACTGCAAAGTTTTCCACTTACCGAGATATAAGTCTGACCACTCACCGATCATCATCTCCTTTGACAAGCAACAATTGTAGAATAAGAAAAATGAGAGATATTTCCGTTTTGAACCTTACTGGCTCCAGGACCCAGAGTGTGGACAGATTGTAGAAGATTCATGGGCGCAAGGCATGAGAGGTGATTTACAGGCAAAGATTGCAGGGTGCAGACTGAAACTTGAAGAGTGGGCGGAGAAAAAATTCAGACATATGAAAAGGATGATAAAAGAGACGGAGGACTTACTGAAAGAAGAACAAACCAAAGCACCTAATAGCAATGTTCTAAAAAGATGTGAAGATCTCTCAAAAAAGCTTGAATACTGGCACAGACTAAAGGACGATTATTGGTGTGCCCGTTCTAGGGTGAACGAAATGAAGGGTGGTGACAAGAACACAAAATATTTCCATCTTAAGGCATCCCATAGAAAAAGGAGAAATCACATAGCTGGTCTAAAGAATGAAGAGGGTAAGTGGTGCACTGAGGAGAAAGATATCACTGTGGTAATTTTAAGTTTTTTTGACAAGCTTTTTAAAACCAGCAATCCCTCGGGTTTTGAGGAAGCTACGATTGGCATCACTAGACAGGTTTCTGATGATATGAACTCCTTACTGGAGAGAGATATAGCAGATGAAGAGATCCATACAGCTCTAAAGCACATGCATCCAAAGAAATCCCCGGGTCCTGATGGTATGAAAGTAATGTTTATTCAAAATTTCTAGAATATTATAGGGGAGGATATCTCTAATTACATTAAAGGGTGGTGGAAAGGTGAAGTTTCTATAGAAGAGGTGAACTCTACTTTAGTTTTTCTCATACCGAAGGTGGAACAACCGAAGGATATGTCCGAATACCGACCCATCAGCTCGTGCAATGTTGTATATAAGATTGTCACAAAAGTTATGGCAAACCAGCTGAAGCCTATGATGGACATGATCATTTCCCAGAATCAGATTGCTTTTATTCCAGGCAGGTTGATAATTGATAATTCCCTCATCGCCTATGAGATGTTTCATAAAATGAAAAAGGGATCCAATATCAAAAAGGAAAGCATGGCGATCAAACTAGATATGTCAAAAGCTTATGATAGGGTTGAATGGAGTTTCCTAGATCATGTCATGAAGAAAATGGGTTTCTCAACTTTTTGGCGACGTCGTGTTCTAGACTGTGTTTCCTCAGTTAGCCACTCTTTTGCCATTAATGGGGACCGATCTTCGGAGATGAAGGCATCCCACGGCCTGCGACAGGGTGACCCTCTCTCCCCCTATCTCTTTATTTTATGTGCTGAAGTTTTCTCTACATCCATTATTCATGCTACTGACAGTAAGCTTGTGCACGAGCTTAGGGTGTGCCGCCTTGCTCCACATATTTCTCACTTGTTCTTTGTAGACAATAGTATCCTCTTTACTAGAGCAAATCAGAATGAATGCTTGACCATAGCTAATATTATTAGCCAGTACGAACAAGCATCGGGCCAGAAAATCAACTATGACAAGACTGAGGTTGTCTTTCGTAAAGGAGTCAATGCAGGGGTTCGTGAAAGTTTGTAGGAAATTCTTAATGTGAGAGAAGTGGACACACATTCCAAGTATTTGGGTCTTCCAACGGCTATTGTACAATCAAAGAGACAAGTTTTCAATTTTGTCAAAGAACGTATCTGGAAAAAGCTACAAGGATGGAAGGAAAAATTCCTGTCAAAATGGGAAAAGAAGTTCTCATTAAATCCATTGCACAAGCCATACCGTATTATATTATGAGTGTGTTTCAACTCCCTTCCACACTCATCCATGAGATTCATAGTTGTGTGGCCAACTTTTGGTGGGGTGCAAAGGGTAATGAGAGAAAAATAGCATGGCAGTGTTGGGAGCGGCTGTGCAAACCAAAAAAGTGGGCAGCATGGGATTTAGGGACTTACAAAGTTTCAACCAAGCTCTTCTTGCAAAACAAGTATGGAGATTACTCACGAATCCGTCCTCACTAGTCTCTCAGGTTCTCAAAGCAAAATCTTACCCACATTCATCCATTTTGGAAGCACACAGAGGATATAGCCCGAGCTATACATGGAGGAGCATATGGGGGGCGAAGGCATTGATTTGCGAAGGGGTGAGCTAGAGGGTGGGAGACGGATCACAAGTGGATCTATGAAACAGTAGGTGGGTTATGAACTTACAGGGCACTTTGGGAGACGTATGTCCGGAGGCACAGGAGGAATGCCCATCATTATGGGTTAGTGATCTTCTTGATCAGGAATGCAGTGGCTGGGATGAGGAGGAAGTGCATGCCATTTTTCTGCAAGTAGTTGGAGAGGCAATATTAAACACACCGCTCAGCTCGAGGAGACCGTCCGACTCGCCATTCTAGTGGCCGGGACTGAGGGGAGTTTTCATGACTCACTCTGCCTACTGGCTAGGTCATCTTGGCCGTGAGGAGTATATGCGGAGCCGCATGAAGCAGAATGAACCGACCTGGATTTGGATCTGGAAGGCTCAGTGGCCGCCACACCTCTAACACTTTATGTGGCAAGTCTGTACTGGCAGCCTAGCTACGATGGGCAGACTACATGATCACCATTGCGATGTGGATTTTCGCTGTCCGACGTGTCATATGGAGAAGGAGATTGTTGCTCACCTGCTGTTCGAATGCCCGGAAGTGCAGAAGCTGTGGAATGCACATCCACTGAAGGAGAAGATTATGAGGTTTGGCCAGCATCCTCTAGTCGACAGACTCCAGTACCTGGCCGAGAACCTGTCTTGGGAAGAGTTGGACATGGTTGCCGACGTATGGTGGGGGCTGTGGCACTGGAGGAATCAGATGGTCTTCAATCAGGAGATTTTGGACAAGAGAATGGTCATTAGTAGAAACATAGGGATCATTGCAGATTACAAAACCACCATGGCCGAGGTCATCACCGGTGGCGGGGAGAAAGTAAAGCAGCCGAACCAACGTTGGAGGAAGCCATTCCGAAGCATCCTGAAGCTGAACACCGATGTTGCGATGGGCAATAATGGCACGATCAGGTTCGGAGGGGTGATACGGGACCACACCGTCAGGATCTTCGACGTCTTCACGTCGCGGAGGCATGCTAACATATCTGTGGAAATGGGAGAGGCCCATGCTCTCCTCTACTGCTTGCGCCAAGCTGTTGAGAAGAGGTAGACGGACCTGATCTGTGAGATGGATTCTCAGATCTTACATATCGAGCTCACTGGACAGACGCAGCGACCAGATCACCTTGGTCTGCTCATAGATGATATACATAGTATAGCTTTCTCTTTTACATCAATTTCCTTTGTTTTTGCTCCTAGATGTTGTAATAAAGTTGCTCACGCAGTGGCCAAATGGGCCCTGGATGTTGGCAATGACTCGGGACAGATGGGGAGTTGGTACCTCCATCCATCTCTCCACTAGTTTTGTATGATTATGGTGATTAGTTGAATATAAGACCAGTCCTTCACCTCAAAAAAATATGAATTATAGTAAACTATAAAGATATCTATGCTCCATTCAACATCAATTGACAAGTTGATACTTACATAGAGACAAAGCATCCTAACACATGATGTAAGTGTTGATCATATGCCCTAAATGCCATCATTTCATGACTGTAATAGGGATACACTCTATAAGATATTATTAATAATAAATTTAATTACACATGTTATCTTAATTACAATATTGAAACAATGAATAAATATATCAATGTCCTAAGAATGTTTGGACTTTATGACACATGGTTTTGGTTGATGGTCTGAGATCAAATGTATACTTAAGAGTATTCATTCCTATTATGTCCTTAGTAAGTTTTCATTGTGGATATTTGTTGTGTGATTTCTACATCATCTTTTCACATGCTATCACACACACAATTGGTTCATTCTAATATTATTTAGCCTCTTTTCATATTACTTTTGCCATCTTTTTATTAGTTTACTTATCACATAACTTGCATTGCAGATATGCTCCAAATAAGACTGAATTGTAGAGTTTAATTCTACTGAAACAGCAATATGCACGGTGTGCAGGATGAACGCACGACGTGTAATATTTTAGAAGAATTTCCATTTCACCCAGACAGCCAAATGCAGGACGTGTTCGAACCTTGAGCACGGCGTGCACATTTCCAAAAAAGTGCAGAAAAGAAAATGCACGACGTGCACTTGAATACACGACATGCACCTGGAGCGTCATGCTAACCAAAAACATTTCTGGAAAGTTGCACGATGTGCATTACTACTGCGTACTGTGTGATTTCTACATCATCTTTTCACATTCTATCACATACACAATTGGTTCATTCTGATATTATTTAGCCCCTTTTCAATTACTTTTGCCATCTTTTGGTTACTTTACTTATCGCATAACTTGCTTTGCAGATATGCTTCAAATAAGACTGAATTGTAGAGTTTAATTCTGCTAAAACAGTAGAATGCACGACGTGCAGGATGAACGCACGACGTGCAAGATTTTAGAAAAATTTCTATTTCACCCAGACAGTAAAATGCATGGCGTGTTCAAACCTTGAGCACGGCGTGCGCGTTTCCAAAAAAAGTGCAACCAAAAAAGTTTCTGAAAGTTGCACAGCGTGCATTACTACTGCGCCCACGATGTGTAGTACATTCTGGAGCAACTATTGAACCTTTTGCATGGCGTACACTATGGACGCACGTCGTGTCTCTGGAAGTTGCAACATTTTGAAAAATATAAGTTTTTGTTTAAAATGAAGAGGGAACTTAATGGCCGGTTAACACTGGTCATAATTGAGAGTTCCCCCATCCCAGAGCTGGAGGAGAGTAGAGGAAGGTGATTTTGAGGAGAAAAGAGGTGGTTTCTTGCAAAAGGAGCCCATTTCTTCTTCTTTTCTTCTCCATTGTCTTCTCCAAGGTGCAGCCAAGCTTCCCCAACTTCGTGCAGCTTCTCGAGAGAGGATCTAGTTCATTTTGGAGAAACTAAGGGAGGAGAATTTCGTCCCCAAGCCGGAATTTCTCCTTGTTGTGGTTACATTTTTGGATCTCTTTGTTTTTCCTCCTCGAGATCATGTTAAAACCTAAATTTTCTGTAGAAAATCTGCAAGGCATGATTATGGACAAGTAATTCCCTTTTCTTGGGCATGGGAGAGTAGCTCCCATGTCATAGTATGTATGGAACAAGTTAATTTCGTACTAAATACTATGTTGCTTATTTTTTTCTACCATGAAAGTAACGGTTTTATCATCTCTTGCATGTATTGTTGGTCACTTTATATGCATGTGTTCTGCTTTCTTGCTTGATCTGAGAAGATAAGTAGGAATGTATGGAGGTGCTCTTCTTAGAAACTCTTTTTCTACCATGAGAGTGGAGATAAATGAGTTGAGGAACAGGTTGTGATCAAAAATGAAATTTATGCATGAGAATGTGTCTTTGAGTTGAGATCGTTGCACTTATACCGGGAGGTGAAGTGCAACACAACATTTCCTTTAAACAAGTATTTATGTATGTTTAGATTTTCGTGTTCCTATGATGTTCTTTGATATGTGAGTGAAACTCTAATGTCCAAGATCCATTAATTTCTGAATCTAAACCCTTTTAGTAATCTTTTTATTGATTGTTTAAATCTAAATTTCTACAATTAGATAAACATTACCATCCTTTTTAAACTGATCTAGATTGTTGAATGTTAGTGTTGTTTCACTCAATTAATTACTTAAGCTCCTTGTGTTCGACCTCGACTACACTACCTCTGTATACTTGCAGAGATTGGTTAAGTTGGGTAAAGTTTCCTTTTTAGGATTGAAACTTGTTAGCCTAAATAGTTGACTAGTTTTTGGTGTCATTGCCGAGGAGCTACGGTAATATAATTGGAGTAATAAGTGCTAATTAGTATTCGAGACTAGATCACCATTTCCATTTTCAAATTTCCTTGTACCTTTTAATTGTGTTCTTAATTCCTCTTGCTATTTTTTAGGTTGTATGCATCGCTCACAAAGGGGTCTTCAAACATCTGTGTTGTTAGACCTTGAAATTGAGTGTACTCTTTCTAGCTTAATAAGAGTAAGGAGAGTAGATTCACCGCTTCTAGGAGGCACTCCACCATCATCACCATCGACATCTTCTTTACACCTCGAGGAAGCTACACCAAGTGATCCAATCAAGGAGGACGACCGTCCTTTGAAGGACTTCACAATGCCAGTCGCCAAAAACATTTGTGGAGCTATTGACCTACCTATAGTAGAAGCGAACAATTTCTCTATTTCTCCTTCTATGATGTAGATGATACAACCGAATCATTTTGGAGGTACATCTAATGAAGATCCAAGTCTTCATGTTGCCGAGTTCTTAGAATATCTGAATACTTTCCGAATCAACGGGGTATCTTCCAAAGGAGTAAGACTTATGTTATTCCCTTTCACCCTAAGAGATAGAGCCAAGGCATGGCTTTTGTCTCTTCCAAAGAAGCCAATCAAAAATGGGACCAACTCTTAAATGCTTTCCTTGCAAAGTATTCCCTGCCTAGCAAGACAGCCCAATTAAGAAATCAGCTCACCCATTTCTCTCAAAATGAAGGAGAAACTCTATATGACACATGGGAATGGTTTAAGGATCTTCAACGCCTTTGCCCGCACCATGGATTGACCAACTGGCTGCTGCTTCAAACTTTCTATAATGGACTATTTTACAACACTCTATTGACACTGGATGCTATACCCAATGGAGCATTAATGACTAAGTCTTATAGGGAGGCTTTTGACATCATTGAAGAAATATCACTAAATCACTGTCAATGGGGAGCAGATAGGGGAGCAAAATCAACCTCTACAACTAGTTTTTCGACCGGGAAGCAAGGAAGGAAACATATTGTTGATGTCATTGATCTTATTTCTGCCAAACTAGATGTTCTTACACAGAAGTTCGAGAAGATGACCACTTTGCAAATCCAATCAGCTAAAGTTATATGTGAAGCTTATGGCAATGCAGGGCATACTTCTTCTTCATCCTTTTCTCCTAATACAATTGAAGAGAGTTTTGAATAGGTGAATGTCATTGGAATGCAAGGGAACAAAAAATACAATCCCTATTCCAACACATACAATCTGGGATGCAGAGATCATCTTGATTTCTCCTACCAGAACATAAGTAACGCTCAGAACTTCCAACAAGGACAGCAGCAGCCGCAACAAAAACAACATTTCAACCGACAAGGGAGCCTGCCAAGTTTTAATAATAGGGGTTACCAACATCCACAACAACCCTAAAATTCTTCTCTAGAAGCCATCATGGAAAAATTTATGTCTACACAAATGCAGTAGAATGAAGAACTCTGGGGAAATGACAAGTTGTTGAAAGATGTTATTGCTCAACTTTCCACAAAAGTGGATGGTATATCCACTCATACCAAGATGTTGGAGAGCCAAATAGCACAGCAAGCTTTAGCACAACAAAAGAATACACACTCTGGTTCTCTTCCAAGCCAACCGGAAGTAAACCCAAGGCAACAAGCTAATGCAATTACTCTAAGAAGTGGAGCTAAAATTGAGAGACCTTCTCCACCCAAGGAGAAGAACATAGAGGTAGTCGATGAAGAGGAGTCTAACACTCCTAATTGCAGCAAGGAGAAAAGTATGGCCGAAACACCATCTTCTTTCAAGGCTACTGCACCTTTTCCTCAAAGGCTTGCCAACAAGAAGGAGGATCTCAAGTTTAGGAAGTTTATGGACGTTCTCAATAAACTACGTGTCAATCTTCCTTTTGTTGAAGTTATTGCCGAGATGCCTTCTTAAGCTAAGTTCCTAAAGGATATCCTAACTAAAAGAAGAAAGGTTGATCATGTTGAAATAGTAATGCTTTTGGAGAGAGTGAGTTCTATTATTCAAAACCGCCTTCCACAAAAGCTTGATGATTTGGGAGCTTTTACACTGCCATGTAAGATCAACAATACCACTTTTGACAAGGGTCTAGTAGACCTTGGTGCTAGTATTAGTCTCATTCCATATACCTTATGGAAAGAATTGGATCTTGGAGATTTGAATCCAAGATGGTTATTGAATTAGCCGATCATTCTATTAAATACCCAAAAGGTATAGTGGAGGATGCACTAGTGCAAATCGAAAAATTCTATATACCATGTGATTTTGTCATTCTTGATATGGTGGAGATCCCTTTCAATCCTATTCTTTTTGGAAGACCATTCTTAAGGATTTTCGGATGTCTTGTTGATGTTTTGGAAGGAAAGCTCACTCTACGTGTTGGTGAGGAAGCAATGGAATTCTCTATTTATGATGCCATGAAAGCACCTGTACGTGTTGAAGAAATTTGTTTGTTAGATACTATAGATCCAATTGAAGAGGATAATGATGATATTGCATATTTGATGATTCATCTTTGTGATAATGATGTGGCCAAAATAAAAAAATCTGAAATTTCTGGAGCATTTCCTATGTCTAAAGCACAAGTTATTAATGAAGATGCTCCACTTGTAGATGACAAAGTTGATGAAGATACAACAGGGAAAATGGTAGAACTAAAATCCCTTCCACTCGGGCTGAGGTATGCATTTCCCAACCCTAATTCTACATCCCATGTTATAATAAATGATGAATTAACCAATGATCAAGAAAATAAATTACTTGTCAAACAACGTTTGTATAAAGATGTCATTGGTTATTCCATATATGATTTAAAAGGCATTCATCATTCAATTTGTATGCATAGAATAAATATGAAAGATGATGCCAAACCAATAGTAGAACCACCTAGGTGCCTAAATAAAAATATGCTTGAAGTGGTAAAGAAAGAAATTTTCAAATTAATTGATACTGGAATCATTTATCCCATTAGTGACAGCCCCTGGGTTAGTGTCATTCATGTGGTTCTTAAGAAGGGGGATGCAATTGTCATTAAGGGATACAATGATGAGTTAATACAAACACACATGGTCAACATCTGGCGTATGTGTATTGACTACTGACGTTTGAATAAGGCAACCCGCAAGGATCATTTTCCATTGCCTTTCATTGATTTGATGCTTGAACGCCTCGCTAAGCATTCTTGCTTTTATTACTTGGACGGGTATTCCAGATTTTTCCAGAGTCCTATTTATCCACCCGACCAAGAGAAAACCACATTCACTTGTACTTATGGAACATATGCCTATCGTCGTATGTCGTTCGGTCTTTGCAATGCTCCCGCGATATTCCAGCTGTGTATGATGGCCATATTCTCTAATTTTTTTGAAAATATAATGGAGATTTTCATGGATGACTTTAGTGTATACGATGATTCCTTTGATAAATGTTTATTGAACCTGTCTTTAGTCTTAACCCGCTGTAAAAAGGTTAACCTAGTGCTAAACTGGGAGAAGTTCCATTTCATGGTACAATCTGGTGTAGTACTAGGACATGTTGTTTCTAACAAGGGTATTGAAGTGGACAGGGCAAAGGTTGAAGACATTGAGAAGATGTCTACTCCATCTTTAGTTAAAGACAGTTGCAGCTTTATTGGTCATGTAGGTTTTTATAGAAGATTCATTAAAGATTTCTCTAAGATTGCAAAGATGACATGTTCCCTACTTGCAAAAGACACCGAGTTTGTATTTGATGGTGATTTCCACGTAGCCTTTTCTTAGATCAAGCAGGCCCTCATTTCAACCCCAATTATTCAACCTCTGGATTGGGATTCTCCTTTTGAGCTAATGTGTGACGCAAGTGATTATGCAGTGGGAGTTGTTCTTGGACAGTGGAAGGACAAGAAATTCCATGCCATTTATTATGCAAGAAAAACCCTTGATGAAGCACAGATCAACTATACAACCATGGAGAAGGAAATGCTAGCCATTGTATATGCTTTTGACAAGTTCCGACAATATTTGGTAGGATCTAAGGTGATTATATATACTGATCATGTGCCATAAAGTATTTGCTGAACAAGAAAGATGCCAAACCACATCTTATTCACTAGATTTTTCTTCCACAAGAATTAGATCTTGAGATATGGGATAAGAAAAGGTACAGAAAACAATGTAGCTAATCATCTTTCTAGATTAACCATGGAGGCTGGAGATCCATTTCCCATTGAAGATCATTTGCCCATTGAAAAGCTCTATGCGTTGTCATCTACTCAAGCACCATGGTTTGCAGATATTGCTAACTTTCTTGCTACCGAACAACTCCCACCTGATTTGACGTATCAACAAAAGAAGAAATTCTTTCATGATGTGAAATTCTATTATTGGGATGATCCATTGTTATTCAAGCATGGAAGTGATGGGTTGATATGCCGGTGTGTTGTTGAAGAGGAAATCCCAAACATTATTGTTGAATGTCATGCCTCTCCTTATGGAGGACACTTTGGAGGAGAGAAGACTGCTGCTAAGATACTATAAGTTGGCTTCTATTGGCCCACATTATTCAAGGACGTCAATCTATTTGTAAATTCTTGTGATAGATGTAAAAGAATAGGAGGTATATCCCACTGTGACGACATGCCCCTCAACTCTATCTTAGAGGTTGAAGTGTTTGATGTATGGGGAGTGGATTACATGGGACCATTCCCATCCTCCTGTGGGTATCAACACATTCTTATCGCTTATGAATATGTTTCCAAATGGATTGAGGCCATTCCAACCCAAGCACTGGATGCCAAATCTATAGTAAAGCTTTTTCAAAAGATCATCTTTCCTCGGTTTGGAGTTCCTTGTTCTGTAATTTCAGATGGAGGAACACATTTTGCTGAAAAACAATTCAACAACCTTCTCTCTAAATATGGTGTAACTCATAAGATCTCTACGCCATATCATCCTCAAACTTCCGGATAGGTAAAGGTCTCAAATCGGCAGCTGAAAAGCATCCTTGAAAAGATTGTTTCTAGTTCAAGAAAAGATTGGGCTTGAAAGATTGATGATGCATTATGGGTGTACCACACAGCCTACAAGACTATCATAGGGACTACTCCATTCAAGCTGATCTATGGCAAATCCTATCACCTTCTGCTAGAGTTGGAGCCCCGTGATTTTTGGGCCATTAAACTCTTGAACTTTGATATGAAGAAGGCAGGGGAGAAGCGCCTTTTGTAGCTGCAAGAACTTGAGGAACTCTGACTTGATGCTTATGAGAATGCAAGGTTATACAAAGAGAGGATAAAAGCTTGGCATGACAAAAGAATTCGAAGGAAGGACTTCCAAGAAGGAGATAAAGTCTTGCTATTCAACTCTAGATTAAAGCTATTTCCAGGGAAGCTGAAATCAAAGTGGTCTGGCATGTTTCTTGTGCTAAAGATTTTCCCATATGGAGTTGTGGAACTCCAAGACAAAGATGGCAACTTTAAAGTGAATGGACAGTGTTGCAAGGTTTATTCTTGTGGAGATGAAGTGGAAAAGGGAGCCTCTTGCTCCCTCCAAAATGCTTGAAGAAATTGAAGAGTCTTACTCTGAACTCTAAATGGAGGACCTTGTGGGAGTTGACCCCACATTAGGATAGATTTTCTTTTAAATTTCTTCGAGTCAAAAACAATCTCTAATTTTTTCAATAAGCATGTAATGGACGAATGTAATAATTTAGACTTGATTGCCGCCATATCTATCTTTATTTCGTGTTGACTGACTGCTATTTTCTATAGAAATTTGAAAATGCATGGCGTGTCTTTATTTGACACGGCGTGCACCTCATCAGAAAATATACTATAATCGGGATATATCTCCAAGTACGTGTCATGTTTTTCACTAACACACTGTATTCTATTCACGAATATGTTTCTAGAAACTAACATGACATGCATTTACTAAATGCACTTTGTGCACCTGGTGAACGGAAGAAGATCAGAAACCTTCTGGAAAGTTGTATGCCATGCACTTTCAAACACGCGACGTGCACCTGGGAGATGCAAATGTACAACAAGTTACCAAAATCTTACACGGCGTGCATTTAGTCAATGCAAGTCGTGCGTCTATCTTTCAACTGAGCAGTAAGAGTTTTTGTAAACTCGCACGTCGTGCATTTATCCGACACACGTTGTGCATCTGGGCACAAAGTCAGGTCTACAAAGTGATTTCAATTCAAAGCATGACGTGCATAATTGATGCACTCTATGCATCAGAGCATAAAAGGCAATTTGAAAAGAGGAACACATCATGCATATCATATGCACGACGTGTCTTTTTTCGTAAAGTTTGGACTAAAAGAGGGGTGCACGACTTAACTTCCCACTTCTTGAGAAATATGTCGTACGAAGAGAACCCTAGAAGTCATGCCTTAGCAGCGCCACTGCCTTCCTCCCCGCTCACGCCATGCAAATCTACATGTTGTCTCCTCCTCCCACAAGTCGTGCACATCTACATGCCGCCAGCTTGCACCTCCACCGACCACCACCATCTCGACCTATGCTTGCTCCAGCTCAGAGGACAACTGCATGTCGTCACCTACAGCTTTGTGCCTAGCCGCCACCCTAAGCAGTCGCCAAGCCATAGCCCTAACAACCGACAGCAGCACCAACGAAGCCACCACCCTCCATCATCTATGATACCGCCCAAGCTCCAGTAGCACCACTGGCTCCACCGACAAGTCGACGCCTAATTGACACCTTCCACATCTTAGAGCAGCAGCAGCAATGCCGTGCAGCACCACCATCCATTTTCCATCACCAAAATCCCATTCTTCAACCACGTTTTCCACCCACGACACCATTTTCAGATTACAGAATATCTGCAAGTGCACGACATTCCCCCGTGCTGCACGTCATGTGTTTGAGTTTCAGGGAACAAATAACACCTTCCAGCTGCACGTCTTGATCATATTCTACACACCGTGCACTCCTTCAGAAAGACATGTCACCGATCAACATGGGCTCGGGCAGACGCCATGGTGGAGCTTCATCTTCCATGAAACCTTCTGAAGTAGCTGCATTTGTGCCCTCCACTCAATTCAGAGTCACCCATGAGGAAGATGTGGACTACCAGTTCCTCATCACTAGGTGGGTCTTACCTTCCTGCTACGTCTGCAAAGAAACACTTGACAAGTTGGGCTTCAAGACTGAGGTAATGGGGTATCTTCAGTTTTTAGGCCTCCATCTACTCTGCACTAGAGTCACAAAGACCTACCCCGACCTCGTATATGAATTTTTGACCACCTTTAAGGAGGAAGACGACCCCCAAAACTATGGTGACACCTATCCAAAGATCAGTTTTCGTCTTTTAAACAAATACTTTTCTATGGATCTGTACCGATTTTGTGCTTTGCTTGGGTACAACTATGGAAGCTATACTGATTTTCTGCCCGCCTTCCATAGTGATACTTTTTGGTCTGAAATTACCAGTGAACTGGTGCACAAGGCTAGGAATTCCCGAGCTTCGTCACTCCATAATCCAATTTCCTGAGTTGTGCATCACCTTCTAAGCACATGTCCCTTTGCCAAAAATGAAACTCAAGGGGTCGTGGGGAAAACTGACCTTTTCTTCTTGTGGTGTATGGTCAAAAATGAACAAATCAGTTCTGGTTACCACTTTGTAAACAAACTTCTAGAAACCAAGAAGAAGAAGCAAAGAGAGGTGGGGGGATATCATGTGTGGTGGGCTGATCACTATACTAGCAATGCAGCTAGGGTTGGATGTGTCTTCTTGAGAACCTGCACCAGGGAAAAACCTTGTAGATATCAACTATCTTATTTCTTGTGGCATAATATCAAGGCATGGTGATAGCACCAGAAATTTCAAGGTTTTTATCACATAGAAATAGTTCATTGTCATCCCCGATGCAGCCTGCAATGACCTCAGCAACAAACCAAGTTGGAAGGTAGAGTTACAACCCAAGGACGTAGCGGAGACACCCACCCATGGCTCCAACAGCTCTACAGCCACGTCTACAGTAGTAGCTACAACACCATTTCTACCCTCTACTAGTACTCAACGAAGTATGCTTGGGTGATGCCTGATGTGCGACACCTTTACAGTTATGTTCAATAGCGGTTTGACCACATCGATGGTCGTTTGGACCAGATGGGCACATAGTACACTACAATGCACGACATGGTTGCCCGGATAAATGCTTGGCATATCTCTTAGGTCCATTACTCCGTCCCACCACCGTATTAGTCACCGCCATCATAGCAGGCCGAGTTTCCACCTATTGAGTTCGCACAGTAGCCACCAAAGTTTCCACCACCCCAGTTTCCCCAGCAGCATGATTCCACAGACCAGCCCATGGACATTCCAGATCTCATCAGCCAATTCTTCCCTGCTTAGGGTGGTGGCCCTCCTTTTTTATATTTGATCCATGAAAGGTACCCGATTGTGAACTCCTTAGGTTTGATTGACGTAATGAGGACACTGCTGACTTCAAGCTTAGGGGGGCACAACTGGACGGTATTTGTAGTTTTCATTCAGTTTTTCTTTAATTGAGTCAGTTGTGTTAGTTGTTTTCCATTTTGTTCCATGTTCAGTTTCCTTGATGGTAAAGTTAATATGATTTGAGGCTATATTATTAGAATGAAACCCCCTTCTATGCTTGAATTATTCTATCCTTTATGTTTCTTGGCTACATGAAAAGAAAAATCAAGAGCATGTATGAATGAAATGGAAATTGAAAATCCCCATGTACATGATTTTGCCTTGTTTTGTTGTTGAAATCTCAAAATCTCTTTACATCCTTACTTAGTCAATACATGTAACAGTTCCATTTTTGAGCGAATGAATCAACTTTACAACATTTAATTGAATACGAGATACTCTTGCCAAACCTTTAGTGTATTTACAATAATTTTTTCAATGAAAAATTTACAAAAGAAGGATTGAAATCTTGTTACCTTAACATTCTTGTTGACTCTTTGGTGTTGAATAATGAATTTTGCTATCCTTTCTTCACACTTACCCAATAAAAGATGGCAAACGGCCCACATATCATGCTAGCCTAGTGTGAGTCTAATCTGGCAACAATGGTTAGGTGATATGAATATCAAAATAGGGTAAAAACAACACCCCAACCGACATTCCACATGAGCATAAGCCTAAATTAGTAGTCGAATGCCGGCAACCCAAAATTTTTCATCATCATATCCTTGAGAAAAAGAGTAAAACTAAGTTTGTTAATGTTAGCACTGATTTCATCGTCTTACATGCATAGTAGCTGAATATTTTGTAATGTACATGCACTGATTGTTTGGCTTGATTATCCAAATTCTATTTAGTGTTGTCTAGTTAATCATTTCACTTAATATGGAACCTACCTTGCTGAACTTAATTTTTCTATCTTGGATGTTGAAAATTTGAGATGATAACAATGAACACAAGCACAATGTACTTGATTGGTTGAGCTAATTGCATATCTCATTTTCATTTAATACATGCATGAGCTTGTTTACTCTTTCGCTTTGATTGTAGCCATGTTCTTTTTGCTTGAGGATAAGAAATAGTTCAATCTTAGGGGGATTTTTTGTGTGATTTCTACAACATCTTTTCACATGCTATCCCACACACAATTGGTTCATTCTGATATTATTTATCTTCTTTTCATATTACATTTGCCATCTTTTTGTTACTTTACTTATCGCATAACTTGCATTGTAGATATGCTCCAAATAAGACTGAATTGTAGAGTTTAATTCTACTGAAACAACAGAATGCATGGCGTGCAGGATGAACGCACGACGTGCAAGATTTCAGAAGAATTTCCATTTCACCCAGACAGCAAAATGCACGGCGTGTTCGAACCTCGAGCATGGCATGCGCGTTTCCAGAAAAGTGCAGAAAAGAAAATGCATGTCGTGCACCTAGAGTGTCAAGCTAACCAAAAACGTTTCTGGAAAGTTACACAGCATACATTACTACTTCGCATGCCATGCGTAGTACATTCTAGAGCAACTATCGAAGCTTTTTGCACGATGTGCACTCTGGACGCACGACGTGTCTCTAGCAGTTTCAGCATTTCAAAAAATACAGGTTTTTGTTTAAAATGAAAAGGGAACTTAATGCGTAGTTATCACTGATCATAATTGAGAGTTCCCTCATCCCAGAGCCCGAGGAGAGTAGAGGAAGGTCATTTTGAGGAAAAAAGAGGTGGTTTCTTGCAAAAGGAGCCCATTTCTTCTTCTTTTCTTCTCCATTGTCTTCTCCAAGGTGTAGCCAAGCTTCCCCAACTTCGTGCAACTTCTCAGGAGAGGAGCCAATTCATTTTGGAGCAGCTAAGGGAGGAGAATTTTATCCCCAAATCGGAATTTCTCCTTCTAGTGGTTACATTTTCGGATCTCTTTGTTTTCCTCCTCTAGATGATGTTAAAACCTGAATTTTCTATAGAAAATCTACATGGCATGATTATGGACGAGTAATTCCCTTTTCTTAGGCATGGGAGAGTAGCTCCCATGTCATAGCATATATGGAACAAGTTAATTTCGTACTAAATACTATGTTGCTTGTTTTTTCTACCATGAAAGTCTCAGTTTTATCATCTCTTGCATATATTGTTGGCCACTTTATATTCATGTGTTCTGCTTTCTTGCTTGATCTGAGAAGATAAGTACGAATGTATGGAGGTGCTCTTTTTGGCAACGCTTTTTCTACCATGAGAGTGGACATAAATGAGTTGAGGAACATGTTTTGATAAAAAATGAAATGTATTCATGAGAACGTGTCTTTGAGTTGAGATCGTTGCACTTATACCAGGAGGTGAAGTGCAACACAACTTTTCCTTTAGAGAAAATATTTATGTATGTTTAGATTTGTGTGTTCCTATGATGTGCTATGATATGTTTGTAAAATTCTAATGTCCAAGATCCATCAATTTCTGAATCTAAACCCTTTTAGTAATCTTTTTATTGCTTGTTTAAATCTGAATTTTTGTAATTAAATAAACATTACCATCCTTTTAAAACTGATCTAGATTGTTGAACGTTAGTGTTGTTTCTCTCAATTAATTACTTCATCTCCTTGTGTTCTATCTCAACTACACTACCTCCGTATACATGCGGAGATTGGTTAAGTTGGGTAAACTTTCCTTTTTAGGATTGAAACTTGTTAGCCTAAATAGTCGACAATATTACTGGACAACAATAATATGTGTGACTAGTGTGAATGTTGAGTAAGGACTATATCTATTTAGTCATTATATTGGATATCAATGTTTAAACATGTGACATGTTAGAGAACACGGTTTACTAGGCAAACCCACTTTGATATTGACAAATGGATGCCATGTCATGGCAATCAAAGTGATATCTCAATGTGGTAATGGTGATTGTGTTCCTTATACATGGATCACTACAATAATCACATGTTGTTCAATGTACTTTAACACTATCCCAGTGTAACTCGGAATAAGGGTTCCCATGTAGGTGGTGATTGGGTGCAATGTGACACTTTTGGATTATTATCAGTGATGAAATGGAATATTTCCCTACATTGTAGTGATATCATGCCCACTCGACAAGTGAGACTATAAAATGCATGGTCATGCTAATGATAGTCAATATATGATATTGAGCTCACACAATGTCATATTTTACTATAGTTCAAGGAAAATGGATTGAATGTTAAGAGGATGAAACTTACTATCTTAGTCTCACTTTGTATATCAGTGACAAAGGGACTATACAGTCATGGTAACATGGTCATGTTGTAGTCTCAAGTTGTTCTCAACTTATTCCAATTACTTGGGTAAAATGATGTCTTTCTAGACATCAATCCTTTCTTCTGAGGGGAATATGATTTAAGGGGAATATGGAAGTTAGAATTTTTGTTTCTACTTCCTGTTATGTTGCCATATTTCCCTACAATGGTATATGAGCCACGTCAATATCCTATGTTTGGAATAATTGAAATGTACAATGTGAATACTTAAACTAGTTAATGTGCATATCCAATTAAACACCGCATAAGATCCTAATATATATATATATATATATATATATATATATATATATATATATATATATATATATATATATATATATATATATATATATATATATATATACATATATATATACATATATATATATATGTATATATATAGAGAGAGAGAGAGTTAGGCTAATGTACACTCAACTATACCGGAGGCACCGTACACCTCAGTCATTTTTAAAGATGCAATAATGTTTTGAAAAATCTAAACCATTGATCTTCTTAATTATCATAAGAACATACAATATAATAAATTTTAGCTCATTTGGACACTTATAGGTCGTGCATCTAAAGGAGGAAAAAATCATGTATTTCAAATTAGTTTTGTGCGTCGATTTTGTTGTCCTTGGATTAGTAACTTACACTCATCCAAATGAGTTCAAATTTTGTATGTGACCTATTATTATTGTAACCATGAAGATCAATGGATTATATTTTGGGAAAATGTGATCTAGATAGGCAAATACCATTGGGGTGTACAGTGTGATCTGTACACTCGAGTGTATTCTAGCCTGACTCTCTCTCTCTCTCTCTCTCTCTCTATATATATATATATATATATATATATATAGAGAGAGAGAGAGAGAGATATATATATATATATATATATATAGATATATATATATATATGGAATCTAGATGTGTCTCCCTAAAAGTAAATTTTGATGGTGGATGTGAAGCATGGTTATGGTCAATAACCCTATACAACTGTGAATGGTTGTGCGGTTGGTTATTCCTTTTATCTCAGTTTACAAACTGAGCCTCTACCTTATCTTCCAATTATAAAAGTAGTATCCTCTCCTACATGTGCTCTACTCGAATGCAACTCGAGGTTTCTCCTTGTATTATGTAAAATATAATAGCATATGGATAGTTTAATTTCTTATTGTGACTACGGAATAGACGCTCAGTACCAGACCAACTAGTTGTCTCAAAGGCAAGAAGACTAACTGGAGGAACGAGGAGGATGAGTTGAGTTGATCGGCTGGTGGCCCCAACTGATTGACGTGATGGTGGATTAGAGACCAGATGACCGGTGTGATGACTAACCAACGGACCGGGAGGGGAGCCAAATTGAACCGGTCAACCTGTATTGGTAAGCATAGATATTCATCGACAATAGGTTTCTACGTGAGATGTAGACCCTAGGTTGTGGTAATTACTTGTGGCTCCAAGGAATTACAATAGAATGTCCATAACCATTGCTTATGTTTATTGCATATTTTTGTTGTGGGATACAACATGTATATGATACATATTATATAAATGTGGTGATTGAATAATGTATATGTATACATAAATACACTCTCTCAATAATACATATTATATAAATGTGGTGATTGAATAATGTATATGTATACATAAATACACTCTCTCAATAACATATTAAGTTTAGGATGCTTTCTATTAGCAACACACATGAAAAACTTGATTGACTATGCTTAGGCATGCCCAACATGGTGCGTTGTCTATCTTGTGGAAGTGTGATGGTAATAATCTGGGCCTACCAAGTAGGGTGCATTATTATAGTGTTAGATTTTGTTTCAGGCTTAAATGGGTTTCCTTAATGAGATTAATCACCTAGAAGTGTGTAGATGACTATGGAAAAGAGTTGAGCATATCATCTACCCAACAATTGCATAAGATGCAATTGGAAAATGTTGCCTATCTTAATGATTAATTATGGACATTGGCATTGGCGTTGGTTGGGTAATAAGTAAATCATTTTGAATCTTGGCTCACTAGAAGGTTGTACTCTACAATCTTTTGAATAAATATGTGAGGCCTATCGATTTGAACAAAATAGTGGGAGTGATAATTAATTAAAGGCCTGGTTGAATATCATCAAAATTTTCAAATCAAGTCAAATCCAAAGGGTTTTAACAAATGCAAAAATTTCTCATGTATAATCAAATGGCAATCAAATCATCATTGTGATCTATCCTTAGGAAGGATATTTTAATAGGACAAATTTCCATGAATGTTTTGGAGTTTGAGAAGGGTTCTCAATGAAGAGCACAAGCTTTACATCCTAGAAACACCAGTGCCAGAAATACCTACTCCTGATTTGCCTAGGGTTGAGGGGATTCTTAGTGGAAACATACCAAGGATACCTTGGATATAAAGCACATTATGCTAAGCTTCATGAACTATGAGTTGCATGAGAAGTGTAATGACAAGGGGATATTTGAGATGGTAACACATCTTAAGAACTTGAAGCATAATCACACAAAGCAAGAAAGGTAAAACATCACAAAGGCACTCTTTGAGTGTAAGATGATAGAGGAAGACTCAGTAGAGGCCCATGTGTTCAATATGATTGGACATGTGGATCACCTAGAAGAACTAGGATTCTCTTTGAGGTAAGATTTAGCCACATATATGATTCTAAAATCATTTCATGAATCGTATAGCAATTTTATTGAGTGTTGCCACTTGAATGATATGGTCAGACCGTTGTTAGATTTGCCTGGAATGCTGATTAATTTTGATGAAAGAATGAAGAAGGACAACTCCATGATGTTGATCAATGGAGTCAAGTCTAAGGATGAAAAAAAGGCCATGAAGAGTTCTGAGGCTGATCTCAAATCCAGATCTTCAACACTCAAGTTAAGGAGAAAGAAAAGTACAAGAGGAACCTATCCTTTGTACTTGAAGGCATTTGGGAAGAAGAAGATGGGGATGGTGATCTCCACTTTAGGTATATATGCTATTGAGATAAATTTTTCTACCTCTTCATCTTGGGTACTTGATATCGGAATTGGATTTCACATATGCTTGAATATGTAGGATTTGAAAAGAGGTAGGCCTTTGAGAAAGGGAGAGGTTGAACTACGAGTCACAAATGGTGCAAGAGTTGATGCCACTACAGTTGGAACCTATGATTTATCTCTGCCAACAAGGCTTATAATATAGTTAGTGAACTGCTATTATGAACATGTCATAAATAGAAACATCATTTATGTATCTTGTATGAAAAAGATGCTTATGAATTTCATATTAAGAATGGTCGATGTTTTGTTTAAAAACATGGGATCTTTTATGGCAATGGCCCAATGTCTTATGCTCTTTATTTTCCAGATCTAAAGATAGAACTTTATAACGTAAATACCAAAAGACTAAAACTCAACAACTCAAGTAAAAAATATCTTTGGCATATCATCTAGGGAACATAAATAAGAATCACATATATATACTCCATAAAGATTATTATTTGGACTCTTTTGATTTCAAATCAATAGACACATGTGAATCTTTTTTGTTGGGGAAGATGACTAAGACTCCTTTCACGGGTAAGAATGAGAGGTTTAGTGATCTATTAGGACTCATACATATGGATGTATGTGGCCCTTTTAAAACAACTGATAGAGATAGGTATCAGTACTGCATTACCTTCACAGATGACTTTTGTAGGTATGGTTATGTTTACTTGGGGAAACATAAGTCAAAAACTCTTGAAAAGTTCAAGGAGTTCATGAATGAAATAGTGAACCAACTTGGCAAAAGTGTGGGCTCTGATCTCCAAACCCTGACATAAACACGATTAAAACTTAGCGGAAGCGAATCGGTAATCAGCAGAAGACAAAAATCACGGAAAATTAAAACTTTTCGTGACAAGAGCTTGAATCCATAAAAGCTTCTTTCATAAAGAGAGATAAACTGTTTACATCTCAGGATAATTACTTCTTGAGTAATTATATACATCAAGATACAAAATCTCAAGATCACTATACAAAAGACTCCAAGACCTGAGAGTACAGAGGACACATAGGACTGACTCTAACTACACTATATGGCAGGACAATCTCCACCTGAGATTACTGTTGCCCTTGATGCTGTTGCTGAGACTGATCACCTGTGGGTTGGTTCCTTCATCTCCGACGTCCACCTAAAAAGTTGAAGCCTACGGGGTGAGACAATTATACATAATTGTCCCAGCGAGAGTTATAACTCTTTGCCAGAAGCTTTATTATAACATCAAAGAATATTTTAAGCAGTAAAGCCTTCAAAGTATTCTATAACAGTTGCAGGTATAACAAGATCTCTATAATTTAGGAGATGTAGAGAATATAAACATTATTGTAAGGTAACATCAATCAACTAACTTGGAGTCATCTCTAACAAGTTATACTACATGGTTGATTATGTTTTACAAACAACATTATGCCATGTGGAGATGAGGCTTACCACTCATACTCCAACTGATCGCTGAGAAGCCGCATCAGTATCATACATAGGTCATTAAGAGAGTCGGATTCTCATTACCTTCACCTTCCTCAGTCAGTAAGAGGATCACTTGTAGGACATCTCGTGTCTCTACTTAATATAGCTCACCAGGGTAAACTGGTCCTTCGCTATTCTAGAGTCACAGTGGCGTTCTGTACTCTCTTCGTCATCAGGAGGTTTCATATTTACCTACCACTGATACGGATATCTGTGCTTTCTTCGTCATCAGGAGGTTTCATGTTTACCTACCACTGATACGGTATGAAAATATAGTGAAGGATGGATGGATTCCACATCTACATCACTTTCCTACACTAGGATGTAAGGTTCTACACATCCATGTACCCCACATACTCAAAAGTATGTGCTCCAGGAGTTCCCTGAGGAAAACCTGTTTCACCATCACTTAATCTCTGACAATGATGGATCTATGATCAGGGCTCTACATTATACTTGATTAGTTAGGTACATTCAGTATTCTTTAACAGCATACATTGTTCTTCAAACAATAACAGTAGCATAGCAGCTATAAAAGAAGAATACTAAATGTAACAGGCCTAACTCATATCAATCATCATTTCTCATTATCCTCATCACAAGTCATCTCTAAGGCATGACTTTGATGGTATTCATGGCTCTCATAGCCCATTATCAGCATAGGATGCCACTGACAAGACATCAGATTACTTTACTTATTCATAAGGCTAACAACATGCCTTTAATGAATATAACATCATCATCCATACCTGGATATGATTACCTTCATATCAGAACCTGCATGGTTAATACAACTGATAAAGGTAATACAAAAATAAGGAATATCCCTCCTACTCTTGTCATAAGAGTTTAAATCTCTAATTCTCATCAAATAGAGTTTAATATTCAAAAGCATGCCATTACCATTGAATTAGGGTTTACTATTCACATTACATGTCATCACCCTTGAATTAGGGTTTACTATTCACATTAAGGTGAATTGAACTCATAACATCATCATGTATGAGTAACATTATCATTAATGCTCACAGATTAGTTAAAGGTTCATCATTTATCATAATTAAGGTTTCTATGATTTCACATAGGTGAATCATACCCTATTTATACACATTCATGTGTATTGGAGATGCTTTACTTAAGTTTCCACCCAATTAGGGTTACTTTCTCTCTCTAGGGTACTTTCTCTCTCTAGAGTACTTTCTCTCTCTAGAATACTCTCTCTTTCTTCATACTAGTGGTTGATGATAATATTAGACTAGATCAAGTTGGATGGAGTCATTATAGCTAAAAACATCATTCTCATGTAATTAGGGTTTGAATTGAGCAAGATATAACTCAATTGGCCCTTCAGGGGTATTTTGGTAATTCACCCCATTGATTATCATCATGGTCAAAACCTTAGTCAATTAACCCCTTAATATCCTAGGTTGTCATTAGGGTTCGATTAGGGCAACATTGGACCATTTATATCATCAATTGATTGAATGAAGTCAACCTTGAATCACATTGATTGATTTCAATTATCAACCTTCAATCGAATTGAGATCGTTTGAAAGTGTTGACCGTTTGCCCACTTTGACTTTCCAAGACCGCGAGCCCTATTCTATATTCAAGACCGCGAGCCTCCTTAGGCTTCAAGACCGCGATCCTCTTCAAGTGGTTCAAAACCGCGAAGCCCTTCAAGTGGTTCAAGACTGCGAAGATCAAATTGATGTTGGGACCGCGAAGAGACGTTGACCGTTTGCCCATCTTGACCTCAGGACCGCGAGGCCCTTCACGGTCTTGAGACCATGATCCTCCTCTCGGTCTTGAGACCGTGAGCCCCCTCACGGTCTTGAGACCGTGAGCCCCCTCTCGGTCTTGAGACCGTGAGGCTCTCAAGGTCTCAACCGTTTGGTCCATCAACAAAAATCAATAATGCAATTGATGATGTCAACCGATGTTGAAGCCCTCAAAAGGTCAAAACTATGTTTACCACCTATGGATTGGGTCAATTAAGGTTATGCTTAATCAATTGGTCATTCAATTGACCCTCAATCGTTGACCAATTAGGATTGAAATCGATTCAATTAGGGTCTATCAATGTTCACCGATCAACACTCAACAATGTGCATCAACACAAGGTTGAACCCTTCAATTGAGTTCCAATTGGGCCCAAACTTGACCCAAACGGTCTTGCGGTCATGTGGGTGGACCCCACATGGTCTTGAGACCGTTTTCCCAAGATTTCATCAAAGTCTAAGGTGATTTGATAGGGGTTGAACCATGATTGAGTCACAAAATCAGAATTTTGATTAAATCGATAACTTATTGAAATTGGGTCCTTAATTGGTCAAAATACTTAACCCTAGACCTTCAAACGGTCTTAGGTGATTGTCCTCTCGGTCTTGAGACCGTTTTGATGAGTTCCAAATGGTCTTGAGACCGTTTGCCCATCCAATTTTGGATTCTAGTGCAAATTCATCAAGGTCTGGCCTATTGAGTTGATGATCATAACAATATTTAATTGCAAAGTAATTTGGTGTAATTATACCTTCAATTGGTCAACTATTCTTGACCCCAGACCTCCAAACGGTCATGGTTGATTTCCCTCGCGGTCTTGAGACCGTTTGGGTGACCCCTAAATGGTCTTGAGACCGTTTAGGTCAATCAACCCTAAAAACCCTAATTAGGTCACCATAATTTCAGTACTTATTTCATCTACGGTTAGCCCTAGTATTCACCCTTCAACTCTTAGCCCGTTTGGAATTAGACCATCAAACTTGGTGAGTTGTTAATTAACATTATTTTGAACAGTAATCTCATACGTTCAATGCCTAGTCAACGACCTTACACGGTCTTGAGACCGTTTGCCCAAAAAGGCAATTTCAGACCGTTTGAAAATCAGGAATAAATTCAAATAAAGTTGTTACTTAAAAAGGTCATATCTCCCGTTTCCCTTGGAGTTAGCATCCCAAATTTTGAGGGTAATTAGCCTATATAATTAGGAACAGATTTCATATACGGTCCACGCTCGGTCAACGGGGACAAACGGTCTTGGAAACCGTTTTCCCTGTCGCGGTCTCGAGACCGTTTGCTCACCTCGCGGTCTTGAGACCGAGAGAGCAAACTTTTGAGACCGTTTAAGGAAGTGAAAAGCGGTGGGTTTTTCTTGGAAATCACGCCTTCATCTCCTAGCTCAATAACAATACGAATATCCCATGGATTTGCTTGCAAAATAGTAGGGAAAAGTAGGGAAACACTAAGAGCTATCATCCAACCGCATATAAAGATGCACATAGTAAAGCATGGGTTTAGAGTTATAAAACCCACCTAAAGCTTGCTTCTTGAGCTCCAAGCTTTCAAGATCCAAGCTCTAATGGCGTCCTTGAGTTCTTACAGGTTGGCCAAGGTGAAAACGCCAAGGAAGGATGAAAAGAGACGGCTAGAAAGGTAGGGTTTCAAGAGTTAGCCATGAAGATGACCTTGAATTCGAGTTCTAACCATGGAATTAGCCAAGAAGAGGGGTTTAAACCTACCTTGCACCCCTTGGTCGTCCTCCTTAGCTCCAAGGCAGTCCTTGGTCGTCTTTGGTGAAATGAAACAGTAAGGGAATGAAAGGTAAGTTCCCTTGCAACTAAGGGAAGGAGAGCTTATATACATGGGGTAGGATTTTCAACATTAGTTCATAAGTTGTCCATAATTCCAACTAGGTCCCTCCTTCTTTACTTGATCGTCCCTTCCTCTTTATTCTAAGGACAAACCTTCTCTTAAGGTCTTAGGAAAAGAAGGTAAAGGAGAGAAAGCTAATAATGAGGTACATACATAAAGAAATATTGCACATATACCCCGATTATTCAATCACAAGGCATATTTCATAACTTGATAACTCAATTGAGGTGACTTCCTCATCATTTCTTCTCTTAATGATGGCAAGAGTCTAAAAAGATACATTAGATGACATATTTTACAATTTGCATCCTTTAATTTGGGTAAATTGCATTTTACCCCAAATTAGGGTTTCAAGCACTGGGATTGCTTCCACAGCTGTACCTTGGTACCCTAGCTTGGGAAATCCCTCAAACTTTACCAAAAAGATTCTCATGATGTCTCAACATCAGAGGAACATCTCAACATGTGCAAATTGCAAGCTAACCCTTTTAACTGGGTAAATTGCACATAGGTCCATGTATATCAAAACAATGCTACAAATTTAAATAAAAAGGAGCAAATACTGAAATATACGTTTCTGAGAACTTAATTACATGCTCAAAGTTAATCACAAAGATTTAATTACATATTTAGGAAAAACACCTAGGGTTGACTCATAACCCAGGTCAGGGATGTTACAAATTATCCACCCCTTACAAGGATTTCGTCCCCGAAATCGATAAAACATACTACGAAAAAAGGGCAGGATACTTCCTTCTCATCTCATCCTCTAACTCCCAAGTGGCTTCTTCAATACCACGATGGTTCCAGAGGACTTTCACAAGACTTATATCTTTCTTCTTTAACTTTTTAATTCGTTTATCAAGGATTGACATTGGTCCCTCCTCATAGGATATGTCATCATTCAGTTCTACCTCCATAGGTTGTAGAACTGACTCGGTGTCTGGGTGACATTTCTTCAACATAGAAATGTGAAACACAGGGTGTAACCTCTGTAACTCTGGGGGTAGCTCTAGTTTATATGCTACCTTTCCAATCCGTTCAATGATTGGATAAGGTCCCATAAATCTAGGAGCTAACTTCCCTTTCCTTCCAAAACGAAGGACTCCTTTCCAAGGTGAGACCTTAAGATACACTCTGTCTCCAACCTGGAGCTCTAAGGGTCTATGATGTTTGTCAGCATAAGATTTCTACCTATCCTGAGCAGTCTTAATCTTATGTTGTATTACTTTAATCTTTTCTGTGGTATGCTGCACCATGTCAGGACCTAACAACTGGTGCTCACCAGTCTCAAACCAACACAAGGGTGATCTACAACGTCTACCATATAAGGCTTCATAAGGTGCCATATCAATACTATGCTGATAGCTATTGTTATAGGCAAACTCTATCAAGCTTAGGTGTAGATCCAAACTTCCAGTGAACTGGAGAACACATGCTCGCAACAGGTCTTCTAAGGTTTGTATGGTCCTTTCCGACTATCCATCGGTCTGTGGATGAAAGGTCGTACTAAACCTCAGCTTAGTGCCTAAGGCTCTGTGCAACTGTTCCCAAAAACGACTTGTAAACTGAGGACCTCTGTCAGAAACTATTGTGACAGGAACTCCGTGCAAACACACTATCTCTTGAACATATAACTCTGATAACCTTTCAGCAGAATAGGTTGTTTTGATAGGTAAGAAATGTGTTGTCTTAGTCAACCTATCCACAATTACCCAAATAGAATCATGTCCTTTGCTTGTCCTGGGTAGGCCAACAACAAAGTCCATGGTCACATGGTCCCACTTCCACTGTGATATGGGTAAAGGTTGCATTGTTCCTGTAGGCTTCTGGTGTTCAGCTTGAACTTGCTGACACACAGAGCACCTCAGAACAAACTCTGCAACATCCTTCTTCATCCCAAGCCACCAATACAGATCTTTCAAATTCCGATACATCTTGGTGCTCCCTGGATGCATAGCATACATGGAAGAATGGGCTTCTTCCAGGACTAACTTCCTCAAGTTGTCCACATTCGGCACTATCATTCTTCCATTATAACAAGCTACTTGATCTTTTGAGTCATGAAAACCATCTTGCTTCTCATTTCCATACTCAGTTCTTATATGTTGAACTGCAGCATCACCTAGATGTGCCTCTTTAATCTGCTCCCTTAGGGTAGGTTTAATATGCATCACAGCTAACAAACCGGCTAACAATGACACCTTCAACTGTACATTGTTTTGCCTTAAAGAGATAAGCATATCTCTCCTAGAGCATACTAAAGAGTTTAGTTGTGCTCTATTCATGGTTGATGTTGCTGATTTCCTACTCAAGGCATCTGCAACAATATTGGCCTTGTCTGGATGGTAATCAATTGTACAGTCGTAGTCCTTGATTAATTCCATCCAGCGACGTTGCCTCATGTTGAGCTCATGCTGAGAGAAGATATACTTAAGGTTTTTGTGGTCTGTGAAAATCTGGAATGTCTCTCCGTAAAGATAATGCCTCCAGATCTTGAAAGCATGAACCACAGCAGCTAACTCTAGATCGTGTGTTGGATAATTCTCCTCGTGTTTCTTAAGCTGTCGGGAAGCAAAAGAAATCACTTGTTTATCCTGCATCAACACACATCCTAGTCCATTTTTGGAAGCATCACAGAAAACTATATACCCTTTTCCTTGTTCAGGTAGCACTAGCACAGGTGCACTTGTCAACCTCTCCTTCAGCAACTGGAAAGATTGTTGACACTTATCACTCCAAGAAAAAGGAACATCTTTTCGGGTTAACTTGGTCAAAGGTAAAGCTATAGAACTAAAGTTCTTAATGAACCTTCGATAATATCCAGCTAACCCCAAGAAACTTCGAATCTCCGTCGGTGTCTTCGGTTGCTCCCATTATAGAACAAATTCTACCTTTGTAGGGTCAACGCGAATTCCCGAGGCGGATATCACATGTCCAAGAAAAGATACCTCTGGTAGCCAGAATTCACACTTGCTAAACTTAGCGTACATCTTATGTTCTCTTAGGAAGGTTAAAGCTTGGCAAAGATGCTGCTCATGCTGTTGAGCATCCCTACTATAAATCAGAATGTCATCTATGAAGACGACAACACACTGATCAAGGAAAGGTCGAAAAACTCTATTCATGAGTTCCATAAATGCAGCTGGTGCATTGGTTAGTCCAAACGACATAACCGTGAACTCATAGTGACCATATCTTGTCCTGACGGCGGACTTGGATATGTCACTATCCTTAATACGGAGTTGGTGATATCCAGACCTCAAGTCTATTTTTGAAAAGATTGTTGCACCACGCAACTGGTCAAAGAGATCATCAATCCTCGGCAGAGGATACTTATTCTTTATTGTTACTTTATTGAGTTGTCTGTAGTCAATGCACAACCGCATTGACCCATCTTTCTTTTTAACAAACAAGACCGGAGCACCCCAAGGTGAAGTACTCGGTCGGATAAAACATCTCTCAAGTAGCTCTTAAAGTTGTTTCTTGAGTTCTGCCATCTCGGCAGGCGCCATTTTATATGGAGTTTGTGCTATGGGTTTCGTATCTGGGATCAGATTAATTTCAAAATCAATCTCCCGAGGTGGTGGTATACCAGGAAGTTCTTCAGGAAACACATCTTCGAATTCCCTGACTATAGGAACTTCAGCAGGATTAGAACTTTCCTTGGTAACATCTACTACATGGGCTAAGAATGCACAACATCCTTGCCTCAACAGCTTATCAGCAACCATAGCTGATACAAGACAGGTGGGCAGAATCTTTCTTTCACCTTGAAAGATCCATGTGCTGCTTTTATCAGCAAACACAGCCAGCTTGGACTCACAATCCAAGACAACTCTATACCTTTCTAAGGTATCCATCCCAAGGATTATATCAAATCCCTGCATATCAAGTGGTATAAGATCCACTTAAATGCGATGGTCAGAAAAGAAAAGGATGCAGGGAGAACATACCTCCTGCAAAACGGCAGACCCACTTAACGGAGTTTCTAACAACAAACTATCTGCCCTATGACTAATAGTCAAATTGCAGTTACGAATCACTTCACGAGTGATGAAAGAGTGCGTAGCACCCGGATCAATCAGAACAGATACATCACAGGATATAGACATATCAGAATATAAAAGTTTCATCTGACCTGCCACTACCCGTGGATTGACCACTGCCTCAGGTGGGTTCATAGCATAGAACCTCGCAGTCGCCTGGTGTTGAGGTGGTGCTGATGATCCTGCTTGAGACGCTTGCCCATGTCCTTGAGCTGCTCCTTGATGTTGTCTATTCTGAGATCCCTATTGATTCTGTCTCGGGGTTTGTTGTGTCACACCGACAGGCCTAGAACGGCAATCCTTCATCAAGTGTCCCACCTTACCACAGTTGTAGCAACTCCTCTCCTGTTGTTGTGGTCTGGGTGGTCCAGTGACTGACTCAGATGCAGAACTGTGCATCCCTTGAAGCGGTTGACTCCGTCCTCTACCTCTGCTTGGTGTCCATTGAGTTTGAAAGCTCGATCTGGGTGGTGGAGGGTTAGGTGCAGAGAATCTAGGTTTCTTAGAATCCCTAGATGAAGAACCCTGGAACTTTGGATATCTTTTATGGGTTTGTCTTTTCTCAACCACAGATCTCTCTATCCTTCGGACTGACTCAACGAAGGTAGAGAATCTCTCTCTGTTTTCTAGGGTAGACACAGGGGTTGACATATCAGAATTCAAACCCTTTTCGAATCTTCTGATTCTTTCCTCATCCGTAGCAGCCATGTGCGGACAGAACCGCAACAACTCCATGAACTTAGCTTCATACTCACTAATGTTCATCATACCCTGCCTTAGTTTCTCAAACTGAGATGTCTTCTCATCTAGGAAGGTCTTTGGAAAATATCTATTGATAAATTCCCGACGAAACTCTTTCCATGAGAACTCTACTCCAGGTCTCTTCTGCTCTTCCATGTTCCACCAGTGACTAGCACTGCCTTTGAGAAGATAGACAGCATGTCTAACCTTCTCAGCTTCCGGAATCATAAGAATCATGAAAGCCTTCTCCAACTCTGTCAACCATAAGTCAACATCTGCAGGGTCGGCAGTTCCGAAGTACTCGGTAGCTCCGACACGACGAAGTCGTTCGAATGTCTTACCAATACCTTGTGCTTCAGGCTGGACAGGTGCCCTAGGTGTAGGAATGGGCATCCTATCGGTTATATGTGTCATGGCAGTCATGAACTGCCCGAACATCGTCTGTACAGCTGGATCACTCATGTCAGCTGGGTCGAACTAGGGTGGCTCTCTTGGCGACTCAGGTGCAGGTTGTTCTATTCTCGGAACTATTGCACCGCCTCGAGGTGCACTAGCACTACTCTCTGCCACGTGCTCATCACGATGTTCTGACATTCTTATGTATCTTCTTCTCCTGAGGAGTAGAAGATTCTATTAGATGAGGAAGGAGTACTAAAGGTAGACTCGACATCCTAAGTCCTATGCCTCTGTAGACTCAACTGAACCTGGAGCTCTGATACCACTAATTGTGGGATCTGATCTCCAAACCCTGACATAAACACGATTAAAACTTAGAGGAAGCGAATCGGTAATCAGCGGAAGACAAAAATCACAGAAAATTAAAACTTTTCGTGACAAGAGCTTGAATCCATAAAATCTTCTTTCATAAAGAGAGATAAACTGTTTACATCTCAGGATAATTACTTCTTGAGTAATTATATACATCAAGATACAAAATCTCAAGATCACTATACAAAAGACTCCAAGACCTGAGAGTACATAGGACACATAGGACTGACTCTAACTACACTATATGGCAGGACAATCTCCACCTGAGATTACTGCTGCCCCTGATGCTGCTGCTGAGACTGATCACCTGTGGGTTGGTTCCTTCGTCTCCGACGTCCACCTGAAAAGTTGAAGCCTACGGGGTGAGACAATTATACATAATTGTCCCAGCGAGAGTTATAACTCTTCGCCAGAAGCTTTATTATAACATCAAAGAATATTTTAAGCAGTAAAGCCTTCAAAGTATTCTATAACAGTTGCAGGTATAACAAGATCTCTATAATTTAGGAGATGTGGAGAATATAAACATTATTGTAATGTAACATCAATCAACTAACTTGGAGTCATCTCTAACAAGTTATACTACATGGTTGATTATGTTTTACAAACAACATTATGCCCTGTGGAGATGAGGCTTACCACTCATACTCCAACTGATCGCTGAGAAGCCACATCAGTATCATACATAGGTCATTAAGAGAGCCGGATTCTCATGACCTTCACCTTCCTCAGTCAGTAAGAGGATCACTTGTAGGACATCTCGTGTCTCTACTTAATATAGCTCACCAGGGTAAACTGGTCCTTCGCTATTCTAGAGTCACAGTGGCGTTCTGTACTCTCTTCGTCATCAGGAGGTTTCATATTTACCTACCACTGATACAGATATCTGTGCTTTCTTCGTCATCAGGAGGTTTCATGTTTACCTACCATTGATACGGTATGAAAATATAGTGAAGGATGGATGGATTCCACATCTACATCACTTTCCTACACTAGGATGTAAGGTTCTACACATCCATGTACCCCACATACTCAAAAGTATGTGCTCCAGGAGTTCCCTGAGGAAAACCTGTTTCACCATCACTTAATCTCTGACAATGATGGATCTATGATCAGGGCTCTACATTATACTTGATTAGTTAGGTACATTCAGTATTCTTTAACAGCATACATTGTTCTTCAAACAATAACAGTAGCATAGCAGCTATAAAAGAAGAATACTAAATGTAACAGGCCTAACTCATATCAATCATCATTTCTCATTATCCTCATCACAAGTCATCTCTAAGGCATGACTTTGATGGTATTCATGGCTCTCACAGCCCATTATTAGCATAGGATGCCACTGACAAGACATCAGATTACTTTACTTATTCATAAGGCTAACAACATGCCTTTAATGAATATAACATCATCATCCATACCTGGATATGATCACCTTCATATCAGAACATGCATGGTTAATACAACTGATAAAGGTAATACAAAAATAAGGAATATCCTTCCTACTCTTGTCATAAGAGTTTAAATCTCTAATTCTCATCAAATAGAGTTTAATATTCAAAAGCATGTCATTACCCTTGAATTAGGGTTTACTATTCACATTACATGTCATCACCCTTGAATTAGGGTTTACTATTCACATTAAGGTGAATTGAACTCATAACATCATCATGTATGAGTAACATTATCATTAATGCTCACAGATTAGTTAAAGGTTCATCATTTATCATAATTAAGGTTTCTATGATTTCACATAGGTGAATCATACCCTATTTATACACATTCATGTGTATTGGAGATGCTTTACTTAAGTTTCCACCCAATTAGGGTTACTTTCTCTCTCTAGGGTACTTTCTCTCTCTAGAGTACTTTCTCTCTCTAGAATACTCTCTCTTTCTTCATACTAGTGGTTGATGATAATATTAGACTAGATCAAGTTGGATGGAGTCATTATAGCTAAAAACATCATTCTCATGTAATTAGGGTTTGAATTGAGCAAGATATAACTCAATTGGCCCTTCAGGGGTATTTTGGTAATTCACCCCATTGATTATCATCATGGTCAAAACCTTAGTCAATTAACCCCTTAATATCCTAGGTTGTCATTAGGGTTCGATTAGGGCAACATTGGACCATTTATATCATCAATTGATTGAATGAAGTCAACCTTGAATCACATTGATTGATTTCAATTATCAACCTTCAATCAAATTGAGATCGTTTGAAAGTGTTGATCGTTTGCCCACTTTGACTTTCCAAGACCGCGAGCCCTCTTCTATCTTCAAGACCGCGAGCCTCCTTAGGCTTCAAGATCGTGAGCCTCTTCAAGTGGTTCAAAACCGCGAAGCCCTTCAAGTGGTTCAAGACCGCGAAGATCAAATTGATGTTGGGACCGCGAAGAGACGTTGACCGTTTGCCCATCTTGACCTCAGGACCGCGAGGCCCTTCACGGTCTTGAGACCGTGAGCCTCCTCTCGGTCTTGAGACCGTGAGCCCCCTCACGGTCTTGAGACCGCGAGCCCCCTCTCGGTCTTGAGACCGCGAGGCTCTCAAGGTCTCAACCGTTTGGTCCATCAACAAAAATCAATAATGCAATTGATGATGTCAACCGATGTTGAAGCCCTCAAAAGGTCAAAACTATGTTGACCACATATGGATTGGGTCAATTAAGGTTATGCTTAATCAATTGGTCATTCAATTGACCCTCAATCGTTGACCAATTAGGATTGAAATCGATTCAATTAGGGTCTATCAATGTTCACCCATCAACACTCAACAATGTGCATCAACACAAGGTTGAACCCTTCAATTGAGTTCCAATTGGGCTCAAACTTGACCCAAACGGTCTTGAGGTCATGTGGGTGGACCCCACATGGTTTTGAGACCGTTTGCCCAAGATTTCATCAAAGTCTAAGGTGATTTGATAGGGGTTGAACCATGATTGAGTCACAAAATCAGAATTTTGATTAAATCGATAACTTATTGAAATTGGGTCCTTAATTGGTCAAAATACTTAACCCTAGACCTTCAAACGGTCTTAGGTGATTGTCCTCTCGGTCTTGAGACCGTTTGGATGAGTTACAAACGGTCTTGAGACCGTTTTCCCATCCAATTTTGGATTCTAGTGCAAATTCATCAAGGTCTGACCTATTGAGTTGATGATCATAACAATATTTAATTGCAAAGTAATTTGGTGTAATTATACCTTCAATTGGTCAACTATTCTTGACCCCAGACCTCCAAACGGTCATGGTTGATTGCCCTCGCGGTCTTGAGACCGTTTGGGTGACCCCTAAATGGTCTTGAGACCGTTTAGGTCAATCAACCCTAAAATCCCTAATTAGGTCACCATAATTTCAGTACTGATTTCATCTAGGGTTAGCCCTAGTATTCACCCTTCAACTCTTAGCTCGTTTGGAATTAGACCATAAAACTTGGTGAGTTGTTAATTAACATTATTTTGAACAGTAATCTCATACGTTCAACGCCTAGTCAACGACCTTACACGGTCTTGAGACCGTTTGCCCAAAAAGGCAATTTCAGACCGTTTGAAAATCAGGAATAAATTCAAATAACGTTGTTACTTAAAAAGGTCATATCTCCCGATTACCTTGGAGTTAGCCTCCCAAATTTTGAGGGTAATTATCCTATATAATTAGGAACAGATTTCATATACGGTCAGCGCTCTGTCAACGGGGCCAAACGGTCTTGGAGACCGTTTTCCCTGTCGCGGTCTCGAGACCGTTTGCTCACCTCGCGGTCTTGAGACCGAGAGAGCAAACTTTTGAGACCGTTTAAGGAAGTGAAAAGCGATGAGATTTTCTTGGAAATCACGCCTTCATCTCCTAGCTCAAGAACAATACGAATATCCCATGGATTTGCTTGCAAAATAGCAGGGAAAAGTAGGGAAACACTAAGAGCTATCATCCAACCGCATATAAAGATGCACATAGTAAAGCATGGGTTTAGAGTTATAAAACCCGCCTAAAGCTTGCTTCTTTAGCTCCAAGCTTTCAAGCTCCAAGATCTAATGGCGTCCTTGAGTTCTTACAGGTTGTCCAAGGTGAAAACTCCAAGGAAGGATGAAAAGAGATGGCTAGAAAGGTAGGGTTTCAAGAGTTAGCCATGAAGATGACCTTGAATTCGAGTTCTAACCATGGAATTAGGCAAGAAGAGGGGTTTAAACCTACCTTGCACCCCTTGGTCGTCCTTCTTAGCTCCAAGGAATTCCTTGGTCGTCTTTTGTGAAATGAAACAGTAAGGGAACGAAAGGTAAGTTCCCTTGCAACTAAGGGAAGGAGAGCTTATATACATGGGGTAGGATTTTCAACATTAGTTCATAAGTTGTCCATAATTCCAACTAGGTCCCTCCTTCTTTACTTGATCGTCCCTTCCTCTTTATTCTAAGGACAAACCTTCTCTTAAGGTCTTAGGAAAAGAAGGTAAAGGAGAGCAAGCTAATAATGAGGTACATACATAAAGAAATATTGCACATATACCCTGATTATTCAATCACAAGGCATATTTCATAACTTGATAACTCAATTGAGGTGACTTCCTCATCATTTCTTCTCTTAATTATGGCAAGAGTCTAAAAAGATACATTAGATGACATATTTTACAATTTGCATCCTTTAATTTGGGTAAATTGCATTTTACCCCAAATTAGGGTTTCAAGCACTGGGATTGCTTCCACAGCTGTACCTTGGTACCCTAGCTTGGGAAATCCCTCAAACTTTACCAAAAAGATTCTCATGATGTCTCAACATCAGAGGAACATCTCAACATGTGCAAATTGCAAGCTAACCCTTTTAACTGGGTAAATTGCACATAGGTCCCTGTATATCAAAACAATGCTACAAATTTAAATAAAAAGGAGCAAATACTGAAATATACGTTTCTGAGAACTTAATTACATGCTCAAAGTTAATCACAAAGATTTAATTACATATTTAGGAAAAACACCTAGGGTTGACTCATAACCCAGGTCAGGGATGTTACAAAAAGTATTAAGGAAATTTGTTCAGATCAAGGTGAATTATACTCAAGACAAGAGCTTGAGGACCTTCTGTGATCTTGTGGTATTTTATAACAGTGGACTCCACCTGGAACACCACAACATCATGGTATATCAGAAAGAAGGAATTACAAATTGTTAGATATGGTGCAGTCAATGATGAGTTTAGTTGAACTTTTGACTACCTTCTGGGGTTACACTCTAGAAATCATTGCATTTACACTAATTCGAGTACCATATAAAATAGTTCGGAAGACACCATACGAGATATGGTATGGGAACATACCAATGTGTCTTTTATGAGTGTGTCTTTTATGAGTACTTGGGGTTGTGAATCTTATGTGAAAAAATAGTTTTCTAAAAATCCTGGACCCAAATCTGATAAATGTTATTTTGTTGGATTCCCTAAGGATACCAAAGAATATTACTTTTATTCCCTATCTGACTATAAAGTGTTTGTTTCCAGAGATGTTGTATTCCTACAAAAGGTATTTATTTCCAAATAAAATAGTGGGAGGAAAGTAGAACTCAAAGAGGTCCAACACCAACAAGAAAACATTGGCCCGGTAGATGTAAAAGAGGAACAAGGAGAATCACAAGTTGTTTTGGAATCTCAAATTCCTCAAGTAACAAAGAAACCTCAAAAATCTAGTAGTACACACCTTGATCTTGAAAGATTTGGTTATCTTGTCACTCAAGAAGGTGGTGAAATGGTCATAGATGATGAGCCAACAACCTATCTAGAAGCTATTGAGGGACCAGAGTCTGTGAAATGGCTTGAGGCAATGAGATCTGAGATGGAATCCATGTATACCAACAAAGTATGGACTTTGGTGGATCCACCTGAAGGGGTAAATCCCATAGGGTGCAAGTGGGTCTTCAAGAATAAGACCGACATGGATGGAAAAGTTCAAACCTTTAAGGGAAGATTAATTGCAAAGGGTTTTGGACAAGTTCAAGGTGTTGACTATGATGAAACCTTTTCTCCAATGGCCATGGTTAAATCCATCAGGATCATGCTTTCTATTGCAGTTTATCATGACTTTGAAATTTGGTAGATGGACGTTAAAACACCATTCCTTAATGGGAACTTACTTGGGGATGTGTACATGACATGGCCAGAGGGTTTTATCAATCCAAATGATGTAAATAAAGTTTGTAAGCTACAAAGGTCAATCTATGGATTGAAGCAAGAATCTCAGAGATGGAATCTTCATTTTGATGAGACAATCAAAGCGTTTGGCTTTATTCAAAATGAAGATGAACCTTGTGTGTACAATAAGGTTAGTGAGATCATAGTGACATTCCTCATATTGTATGTAGATGACATACTATCGATGGGGAATGACATCCCTACTTTACAAAAGGTAAAGACATGGATTGGAAATACATTATTTATGAAAGACTTGGGAGAAGCATCTTACATCTTGGGGATAAAAATGTATAGAGATAGATCCAGAAGGCTTCTTGGACTAATTTAGAGCACATACATTGACAAAGTGTTGAAGCAGTTCAGCATGGAGAAATCAAAGAGAGGAAACCTTCCTACGTGTCATGGTCTCCCCATCTTTACAGCTCAATGTCCCAATTCTTATGAAGAGAGGGAACACATGAGTGTGATTCTGTATGCCACAAAAATTGGATCAATAATGTATGCAATGTTTTATACTCATATAGACGTCTCGTATGCCTTAAGCATGATGAGCAAACATCAGTCAGATCCAGGTGATGCTCACTGGATAGCTGTGAAGAACATCCTCAAGTACTTGAGAAGGACTAAGGATCAATTCTTGGTCTACAGTGGAGAGGAAGAGTTGGTGGTAAAGGGTTAGATCGATGTGAGCTTCTAGATTGATCAAGATGATTATAAGTCGCAATCAGGATCCATATTCTACCTCAACAATGGAGTTGTTATCTAGAAGAGGTCCAAGCAAGAAACAATTGCCAATTCTACAATAAAGGCCAAGTATTTTGCTGCATAAAGTGCAGCAAAGGAGGATGTATGGATCAAGAAGTTCATCACCAAACTTGGGATTGTTCCAAGCATCAGCGAAGCAACCGAGCTATTTTGTCACAACAATCAAGCTATTGCGCAAGCTAAGGAACGCAGAACACATCATCACTCAAAGCATATACAAAGGTGCTTCCATCTCATATCAGAGACTATGTGGCATGGAGATGTAAAGATTTATAAAGTACCAACTGAGAACATGTTGTTGATCCCTTAACAAAGGCACTTTCACAACAGAAGCATGACAATCATGTAAGATCACTTGGAATGCAATTCGTAGGTTATTGGCTCTAAGTGCAAGTGGAAGTATGTTGGTTATGTATGCCCAGAGGGCCAATCATATGATGATTACAATGGCATATCATGTAAAATGATTTGATTATTAATAAAAGGCAACCTTCCAATTTATTCTAATTTAGTTTTGAGATAATGATGTAACATTATAAATGTCTACAAAATTATATTACTTGATGACGTATGTATTCAAGTTACTACCCTTGTGGATGAGATCATACATATGTTAAGAATGAATATACATATTCTCATTATGACCCTCACCGATTATTATTGTGGAAGGTTGATAGACAACAATGACATATAAGATCTGAGTGTGAGTTGGTTGATGAATAAATCTCATTAGTCATGATATGGAAATATCAAATCAAGCACACAGAAATATGATATGGAACATTGTATCAGACAAACCCACCGTGAGACTGACACATCTAAGCCATCATCATGCAAGTCATAGTCATCTCTCATAATGATGGCAGTGGTTGTGATTCTTAGACCTGAAATCATTCCACTGAGCACATGTCATTGTGTACACTTTGACATCATCAAACACAGTCCTGAAACATGGGTTGTTATAATGGTGATGATTGGGTGACTTTGACACATGGGGATTGACTATGAGTGATATATATGGGATTTCCCCCTCCTAATGGAGTGTAATGTCCTAGGTCTCTTGATTAGTGAGACTAAGAAATGCATGGACATGCACATGTGAGTCAATATGTGATATTGATCTTACATATATCTCATATAGTCTACTCTTGGTTCAAGAAACATGATTGAATAATAATGAGGGTGACGCTCCATGCCTCTAGTCCAATCTGTACAAGATTGACAAAGTAACTATACAAACACTGCAACACCATACATAGATTGTAGGTTGAAGTTGTTCCCCAACTTTCCATTTACTTGGGTAGCATTGATGTGTGACTAGGCACTACTCATTGCTTGTGATAAGTTGTTATTGACATTCACTACCAACGTAATATGGGACCTATAGGGTCACACATATAGGTCTCGACCTAGAAGAGGAGTTTATCTCAAATGACAATTGAATTATGTACTAAAGTGTTTATGTATTTGATTCACGCAACAAATAGGCTAACATCACTACCAAACACCCATCTCAAATGTTGGTATGACCTTATCAAGTGTTGAGATGGGTTCCTGGGGAGTCATGCCTATTATGAGTTCAAATTAACAAAGGAAGTGAACCGACCCAACTGACTGGCTCACCTCAGGTCACCAGATGACTATCTCGATGACCGAGATGGCCATCTCGCATGGGCGAGATGGTCTGATCAGCCGAGGTTCTACATATTTCCTAATTTTTTTGTGTTGCACATTACTTATTGTGCACAAAAAATAATATGGGATATTAATTGGAAACGAATTCCAATTTTGTGTACAATTGGGAAACACCAAAACAACCATCTAGGATGTGCCAGACAAATGTTTGGCATGCCATACAACCATCTGGGTTGCCAAATGACCATCTAGGTTGTCGCATGTTGTGAAATTTTTAGAATTGTTGTGAACATTTGAGATCTTTCGGTCCCTTCTACTCCCGCATCAACTACAAACCTGGACCCAAACCCTGCCTATAAATAGAGGGGTATAGGGGGATTCCCTAAACACAACACAGACAATTGAGAATTAGTTTCTCTAATAGATGTTATCTTCTCTGGTTGTAGTAACCATGAGAGCCCAGACAAGTCCTACCCGACTATGGAGGGATAGCCAAGGGAGAGAGAAAATGAGATCATTGTTGTGGGAGAGCAAGTTGGTGACTAGTACACCAATGGGAGGGACAAATCCTTCCTGATTATTCTAGTAGGACGAAAGGAGTTCTAGGCACTCCGTGTGGACTACCATAGAGATGGGAAGTCATTGTATACCTCTAGGAGGACAACGTCAACTAGAAGTCCATGACAAGAGGAGCTATTGAAGAAGACGAAGTTTGTGGCTGTAGTCTGTGGTGTAGACTAGGAGGCGCAATAGTCATATTAGTCTTAGTGCAACTAGGATTCAAAAAACATTTGTGTACAATGACTAGGATTTTTGTTGGACTTTCTCCAGGACCAGATATACCCTCAAAACCATCATTTCCATCTTATAGTAATTGACGTGATCTGTTGGTTATGGGGAATATCGTAGATAAATTTTTTTTGTCTCTGTTGCCTGCTCTGTAGCCATATTTCCCAACATCTATATCTACATTACTAAAGAACTGAATGGATTTGAGACTCTAACCAGGTATCTGGATCTAATTTATCACTACCCACTATGAGCAATCCAAACATAAAACTTGAAATCTAGATTCTTGTTGTATGAATAAATCTAAATCTAAAACTCTTATTCAATCATGACATAGTTACATTTTGATATCCAGTATATGACATATATGTCTAAGGTCTTGAGAGGAAAACTAAAGTAAACTAAGAAATTTTGAATATCTAATAGTCATATATATCTAAAATGCTTAGAATCTAATAATATGGAAACATAATTCAAGTTGAACTAAAATTGATTACTCTAAGCATGACAGGAAATGAAACACTAAACTCTGAAAGTAACTTAATCTCTAAGTTACTTGTAGGAAGCTATAGGATGGATTACAAAATAATAATACTAAAACTCAATGGAAATGGCCCACTTACCTTTTGTGCTGATTATGTCCTTAACTTAGTCTTGATTCCTTATTCCATAACCTAATCAGCTGGATATCATAAAATTTCTATAAGTCCATGTGTATATCATGTTTTCATCTTTAAATCTCAAACCCCCATTACCGTATCCTTGTAACCCAAATTAGGATTCTTATTTAGACTAAACATACTTTTAATCTAAAAAAACATAAAATCTTGGTATCGAAAATAAATCAAAACTCTTCTATAATTACTATAATCTTTGTACTCAAGTAAGACATAAATCATCTTATGCACTAATAGAAACATATGTGTCATATAATGAGAATAAATCTCAAACATAGTCACATATACTAATGATATCCACTCAATTATTGAATCAAAGGGGAGTACCATTATATTAACAATATCCTACCTAATTAGGTATATATCATTTATTATCTCATGACAATCATCTATTATTCTACATAATGGCCACTTAGGTCCAAATTACATACTAATATAATAACACAAGAAACTTGAGCAAATCTCTAGAAAAAGTAATTGTATAGTGTAGTAAGGTCCTGAATAAAAATACTAGGTCGTTTTTTTATCATGTCATGGGTGAAATACCTAAATAGCCTTATTAGGGTTTATATCAAAAACCTCATTAAAAATTCGCATAGGAAAGATCAAGCTTTAAAATCATGTTAAACATATCAAAATACACATTCATTAAAATTTGCATGAATTTCTAAATTTGTTTGCTATTTTTAATCAACAAAACATCAAAATCATATAGTTTTGAATACCCAACATATAATAAATATAAGACATCAAAATCATATTCAAGAAATATTTTCAAGAGATAGTACACTAGAAGAGCTTTCCATAATTACCTTGTTTGATAAAATCTGAATTCCCAGTCCTAAGATATGAATTTTTGAATAATTACTTTATCAAAGTGATGTTGACCTTCAAGATTGATCTAATGGCTGAGAGGCATGAACAATCCCTGCTTTCCAGATCTGGGCTAAAGTCTTCTTTGCCCAATGGAAAAGGGGGTTATTTCCCCCATTTCTCCTCTATTTTCCTCTACACACACTTCCTCTAGCTAGGACATGCCCGATCTCCGCTCTATAGCTCCTCAATGCATGTTGAGGCTGCTCTTTGCTCTAGAAGGCATTGTTGCCTAGGGAGCCTCTACCTCAAGGGCAAAACCTAGCCAAGGTCGATGATTGATGATCTATCACCCTAGCTTCCACCATTGGTGCTATCCATCTTCTCCTTCCTAGCTACCCATCCTCTCTCTATATTTTTCTCTCTACCGATCAATAGCCCGTTGTTCACTTCCACCAAACCCTAACTTCATAGATACGAGTCTTATATAGCCTTTCATCCCCAAAAATGTGGGTGACATCACTCCCTTCCATGGTCTTCATTCGGAAGTGTGAAATAGGGGTCGCGGGTCTAGTCAACGTTGGGTTGAAGTCACCCCCCCCCTTTATTTAATTTTTTTTATTTGATAAAAGTCCAAATTACATAAACAATTGTATTGCTCACAAATTAATCCCGTTAGATTTTAAATTGTGGTATGAAGTGCATGTTTTCACTATCCTATATTGATAAAAATATTAGATCAAAGCTAACATGATAACTATTCTAAATTCATCTTTTAAGTAAATAATGGATAATTACTAATTTAGTTGTCTAGGCCACTAGATAAATCAAAATGGTATGAGATTTTTCCAATAATCTTATATTTCAGTTTTCCATTTCTTGACATTCTTTTGACCATTTATTAAGAGTAAGAAATACCCCATTCCCAATTTTTTACCCAATGACCCATGTGCAAACTATGGTTGGCCCAAAATGGTCTGGAATAGGGTTCTAGGACAAATGACCCATGCTTTCATCTTTTAAATGGTGCATGAGCTTAATCGTATTATAAATCATGAAAATAAATCTTGAACCAATATAAATTCACAATTATGGTACATTTTATCAATATGACTTTAGTTACAAAACATGAAGACCTAAGCTAGGTCTAGGGCTCAAACCATCTACTATAGCGATCATATTTCCTTCATATAAACTTTGGTTGTCACCTCATTTCATAAAAGTACATATGAAGTTTCCAAATTTCGAGGATACTATCAAAATAATCCCAATTGCACAAAAGACACCCTCTACATTCCTTTTTCCTTTAATTCAAAATATCATGAAAATTGGATGGAACCTTATTATAATCATAAATGTATCATATAGTGAATTCGTCAATAACATAATCATATACTTACTAGGTTCCAAAAATTTAGAGGTCTGACAATACTACCCAAATTTTTTGGTAATATTGTCCTCAAAATTTAGTTGAACAACAAGAGGCTACCCACCTTTTTGGGTTTCACATACCTTACCAACTCTTAACAATTCTCATAAAGTCTCATAGGTAACTTCAAAGTATGACCTTCTCATGGATAACTAAATGTGTCTAACAACCTTATCAAACTAGCATGTACAACCAACATGGAAATCTAAAGGAAAATCTTAAACATAAATGACTACTATTTCTTTACTCTTAATTCTTTTCTTTTACATATCTTTCTCTGGAGACTGGTACTCTAGTACCTCAGTCTCATGACCTGCACTAAGGGCATGGGTCATTTCTATCGAGTTGACCTGCACTAGGACCTGGATCAAATTCCATAATCTCATTTCATCTCATTAAATATAATCTTATATGAATCTTAATGCATCTATACTTATTGGTCTTACCATCATCTTAAATCTTACTACATAAATATTTTCTTAGATACACAAACATGACTTAATGCATTCAACACTTAATATCTTATCGTGTAATAAATTTTTAAGTCTTAATCACTCTTAAGAAACATTATTAACATATTTCTACTTGAGATCTTAGGCACATTAAGGATATAACCATGAAAGTACAAAAATCTTAATTGCATGTCTTATCTTGATATCCTAGAAATTTGAATCACAAAAATCATAAAAGTCTTCTTTAAGAATCATGTAAATGCGTTGAGATTGATAAATACTTATCATGGAAAATTAAAGCATAACTCTTAATAGACTTACCTCATAAATCATGATCATCCTGAGAAATAATAATGACATATCTTTACTTCATAATTAAATCACCAATACCTTAATCTTCAATAATTAATCTTAACTACATTATTGTGTTTGAGATCATAATATTATGTAAATTATGGACATCTTGTTGAGTGGTATGAAACATGTAAACATATTAAGTGTAACTATAATTGAATACTCATGGGCATGGGACACATACTTTGGTCAGTAAAATCATGCATGAAGGTCATTTAAACTCCTTTCTCCTTTAATGATGTACTACATTGTTAGTTCAAAATGACATTTCTTCATTTTTTCATAGTTCTCTGAGCTAGACAAGACCACAGTGTTTATACTCACCATATTACATATAACCATTATTATCCCTAGGAATATCCCGAGAAACATTAATCATCCATCCTTTCTAGGCTCTATCTTATATCAACATCAAGCAGAACTCCATATTATTGCGATAATAGACCAATGGTCCATACTATCACATATATTGTATCAGCATATTCTTAGAGAATACTCATGTACATCCTTAAAGATATCTAGTCACTTCTAGAAATCATCAGACATTAAGCTTAAACCAGGTTTATAACTATCAATTCTATTATCCCTAAGTATTTTTCTTTAGAAACCATCATAATTAGACTTCTAATCATAATCCCTCCTTGGGATTAAGGTCCTAAGGAAATCAAAAGTTCTCTAATTATCATCGAGTATCTTAGGGGTAACTCATCTCCCATTTATCATTATTCCACTTTAAATCAAAGTCACTCTTCTATTTCAAAATATCTACTTTTGGTATGCATTCTAGGGTTCTAGTAGGTATGCAATTAGATTTAGGTGGATGTATACCTCAAACTTTTTTGTGTCAACTTTTTTCCACCTCTCGATGCATGTCGATCAGTCATACATTTGAAAGTGCCATGTCTTATCATATTTATCTCATATAAATGTACACATGTCCCATACCATATACACTAGATAGAATGGAATAAGCATAATACGTATATATTTATGCATATAACATCCTCTCTACAAAATCGCATAAACTGTGTGTCCCATAACACAAACATGTAGGAAAAAGAGAGGCCATAATATGCACAAATCTAAAGTTAACAGAAAAAGTCAAAAATAGCTAGACACCAATCATAATACATATCTCAACTTCTATTGCCTGACCAGACCTCTAATCTTGATTATAATTGTGAGAACTTGTTACACTAAATGATATTACTCAAAACATAAAATAAAATCAATCACTAATTAAATCACATACCCAAAAATATGGGTAAATTAAAACTGATTTCAACATCAACCCCCACTCAAAAACATTTGCATAAGAGCCTGTCTTTCTTGTATCCATATTATGCCAAGAACTTGATACAAATTGGTCTATCACCTTAGCCACAACATATATAAACAGAAGAACAATATTCATATATGTCACACAAATAAGCATTAACATGCTAACAAAATTCCAATTTGTTTGAAACACCATATACAAACTTTTCCTGCCTGGACCTGAGAGTACAAGGATGACTCTAGGACAGGCTAGACATCTAATCAAATTTCTCAAAGATTCATTACTATAGCTCCTATTTTCTGCCACATGTTTGTTTTCGTCACTTCCAATTACCTAAAAAAATGTGGCAAACCACAAGGGTGAGACCCATGTCCCAGCAAGAGATATAACCTCCAACAACGTTTATTGGTTACAACATTTTTACATAATTAAATAGTTAAGCAGTTTAATCAGATATAACGAATAAGCTTAGAAACACTGATGATTGACAAAATACATAAGTGGAGCAGATAATAACTATCATCATTAGCCAGACTATCATCCTTTATCTTGTTGACAATATAAGCAATTCAGTAGCATATGCATATCTAGCATCATGAGCAAGTCTAGTAACATAGAATCACTATCATTATGAATAAGTATAGCCACATAAGCATAGCTAAAAACATTAGCATGTCTAATAGGTTGAACATATCAACATCATTAAAAGAGATAACAACATAAGCACAACTATCTGGATAAGCATGATTAGCAGTATATGCATCTCTAGTTACAAAGGCATGGCTATCATACTAAATATAACTAACAACATGATATAGCTAGCATCATGATTATAATTAGTAGTAGAAGTATAGTTATCAACACAAGCATAGCTACTATATGTATGCATCCACAATCTTAAGAATATCCACAACCTAAGTATATCAACTATCTCTTAATTACACTAAGTGTCATCTTTATGTAAAGATAACAAACAAGGGTTATCATCCAATGTGAAACATTGAGTATAACCCTAAATAAATATACTACACGACTATATTACATCTTTTATTATGCCTTGGAGAATTTGAATCGTACCATTCAAAGTCCAACTGACCCCTGTGAAGGGCTATTCGGTTCCGTATAAGATCTAGGAGTGTCGGTATCCTAAGATCTCTTCCCCTTGGTCAATTTGAGTAAAAAGGCAGTGACATATCAGTCAAAGTTGCAACCACAATGACATATAGTCAAGCTACTAACCACTAGTTTTCCCTTGCTACAGGTCAAGACACTAGAAACCAGGGTATTCAAACCCCATCACTGAGTTACAACCGCATTTGTCCTCTAATCACATCATTTTATAATCACTGAGACACTATCGCAACTATTCCCAATCACATCAGATGTATGAGGCATGACCATATCCAACCTCTACAATTTGCATTGTGGATGACAAGGATATATCCTCAACCTACCACCACCACATACTCAACAGTATGTGCTCTGTGCTTCCCTTAGGAATACTATTTCACCATCCAGCAAGTTCTGACACTAAAGATGGTTCTATGACACAGGGCACTACATGATTAGAGTTGTACTTGATTAGTTATGATAATTGGGTGAATTAAGGATGCATCAAACAAGTGGACATACAAATCCTAATTCACTTCTAGCAAGCATATAAAGATCACAAATACAAAAGATATAAAATGTGTGAAACATAATTTCTTATCTCATCATCACATGGTACTATTCACTTTCCATTCATGAGACCACACTAGTCATCGTACTATAACAAGATATAAATCATTTTCACAATATCACAGGGTATCAACCCTTATCAACATAAGATGATTACACCTCATTCAGGGCTCAACCATGCCCAAAGGTCATTAAGACCATCATACTATCACATGATATAAATCCTTTTCACAATATCACAAGATATCAACCCTTATCAACACAAGAGGATTACACCTCATTTAGGGCTCAACCATGCCCAAAGGTCATTAAGACCATCATATTATTCCCTGTAAGATCATCATTATCTTTGCATGCCTTATAACAAGGCTCAACAACATCACTACATATAATACATTGGATCAACACAATATTGCATTAATGAACTAGGAGATATTCATAAATAATCATAGAAGGGTTATATTAATATTAAGAACATTCCTTTATTACATCAACATGCAAGGAATCTAGATATGATTAACACTCATCGTATTCATAATGCACATATTTAGCATAAGAAAGTATCAACCATGTGGCTATGATAACCACCAATAAACACATTAAGGTTATGATAATGTTAAGGAGGTTATTCCACCATCATTCCATCATATAAGAATGTTAAACATGAATATCCATATTTATCTATTCACATTATAGTTAGGTTCAACATGATAAATTATATCAATGTTACTAATCAGCACTTATACCTAAACCCTAACTCACGACATTCCCATTGGATCATGGATGCATAAGGTGAACCATCACCATCACATTCCATACTATTCTCAAGTATGAACCCAAACATAAATCAAGGTGTAACCATCGGGTTATAGCATACTAGGGTTTCAACAATAGTAACAGAGTACTCCATGATTGTATTATTCATTCAAGAACTATTCATGCCCAATTACCATCATTTAGTTATATTAAAGCTAGGATAACAAACTATACCTCATTAGGGTTACATATCAACACAATATGGTTATCATCCCTTCTATTCATATGAGTGAATAAGTAAGACTACCTTATTAAGGGTAACCCTCCATTTGTTCCATCATCATTCAACCAATATCACCATAGCACAATGTCACCCAGAACCATTGGATGTTTAAAAGGTAAGACCATTGGTTGTTTACATAAGTAAACACCTTGGATAAACCACCTATGAATTCATTGATTTTTGATCTAGAAAGAGTCACCATCTAACCCTAGACATCCCTTGATTAACAACACAAAAAGTTCCATTGAGAGTAGGGTAAAACCCATAATCGGTTGTTCAATTAAAACAAGCCATCCATTATCAACAACTAAGCTCCTTAAGTTGATCATATAAAGTAAACCATATAAATCACATTATTAGGACCAACATATTACATTAGCCATCATTCCATTTTATTGGAGTAATAAACATTAGATCTTGACCATTGGGTCAAGTTCATATGTTAAAACCATCAATTACAGTATAGGTCCAACCCTTGCATCAAGTGACCCAAGAAACCATTGGTCGAAGGATTAATTGATGCTACAACTACAATTCTTAACTCACCATAGGTTTTAGAGACCTGATCCACCATAATTAGTGACCATTAAGTCACCATAGGTTGTTAGATCAACACTATATTCATTAACCAGCATCAAATATTAAGCTAGTGTCATCATTGTTTGATAACATCAGTGGGGTACTTAATGGTTGATCATTAAACTTCTAATTTATCCAAAACCTGACCTAAGGGGGTGACCATAGGTTGTCAAAATCATATGACACCTTTGATATCGACCATCAGTTGTCATGAAGACAACACCATAGGGTTGTTGCAATGGTACCATCATCGGGCTATATATGGGTTTATAGAAGAAATTAGCTTTAAACCCTAAAATTGACCATTGGTTGATAGGTTCTTAGCACCATAGATTGTCAAACTAACCTAATACAAGTCATATTATACCTTAGGAATAATTTACACATGATCACAGGTTCATCTAGAACTGAAATCAGAATAGGGAACATTATAAAAATCTAAATCCAAGTCAAGCATAGCATTTTAGTGCATGAATCATCATTTTCAAGCAAGAACATGAGCTAGCAAGCTTATGGTAAGCAATAAACATCAAGCAAGTTATAAAACTTGCCTCTAATGAGAAGATAAATGCCCACACATAAGAAAACATGAGTAGGTAGGGTATAAAATCCAATCATAAGTTGTGAACTCGTCCATCTAGCACCTTTCTTCATCAAATGAGTAAACCCTAAGCATAAGGAGCAAGAAAGGTAGGGTTTTAGAGCATTAGAGCAATTTCTACCATGGAATAGCAAGGTTCTGACCTGTAGAAAGGTAGGAGGAAGGATAACAAAGAAATAAACGAAGGAAATAAGGGGATTCTTACTCTTTTAGGTCAAGATCACTAGAAGGAAGCTTTTTAAACCCTAAAAGGAAGTCAATTGCAACCCTAGATCTTTTTTTCCAAGAAGGTCCCCACTTTCTTCTTCCTTGGATGGAAAATTCGCAGACGCACAGAGGGAGAACGAGGTTGGGAGAAGAAGGGAACTGGTGGAGAGAAAATGGCTCATTTTGGTGCTTGGGGATAAGTATATGAAACTTTAAGATAAAGAAAAAGAAAAAGTTGAAGTTCTAGTATCTATCCAAGTGTCCATGGCCTTAATTTATTAATAATATACAACCACACATACAAGAATCTCCCCCACATGTGTATAGACCTGATTATCTTTCCTTTGTTGAATTTCCCAGCCAATCAAATAATTCATTAGTTGATAGCTACTAAAGGTAGCTCATCCATGAAGGGGTAAACCCGAAAATACCCTTGGAGCAAACACCTTCAAAATAAGGTTTAAATAGGTGCCCCATGTCTCGAAAAGCTCAAGAATGATGATATAATATATAAGGAACATAATTCAAGTGATAAATTGCAAAGAAAACCTCTCAATTGGGTAAATGGTAGAAAAGTCCAAAATGTGCATAAAATTGCATAACTTGCTCAAACAGTGTCCAAATTGGACCAAATTTAAAACTTAAGCTTGTATTATGATTTCAAAGCATATCACAAGGTTATATTAGATTTATAAGCATTTAATTATGGTAATTAAGCTTATTCAACTCATTAAGCAAGTTTAGGGGCCTTACGCTAATATCTTTTACTGACATGTTTTATAACCAAGATTATTAATTGTCTTTTTAAATCTTTCTCATCTCACTTGATTTATAATGGGCAACCTAATGTAATAATATGAAAATTTGTCTAATGTACATATACATTATTGCTCTGAACCATATTGTAACACCTCGATTTTCATATCACATAAGCAGAAGCTAGTTTTTTTTCTAACTGAGAGTGTCACAAGAATGATATACATTACAATAATAACAAAAAAAACCCAATATAGACTAGCATAAAAATACATTATCATAAATTCTTAGAAAATAAACAATGTTACTAAAGAAATTTAATACCACGATACTACTTTATACAAATCTCATGTCAAAATTGGGACCATGTAGATGGCACCCCACCAAGCAAATATCCTAAAGTTGTAGTGGCATTCTCATTCCATGATTATCTCTTAAGTTATATACCTATGGACATCACATCCCCAGCCATGTACAAAGGGAAACCTAGGTTAGAGTAAGTGAACTTAAATTTCTAATAAGATAAACATGAATATACTATAACTAAAAACTGAACTAATATTTGAAAGTTGTAAAACTATATTGAATCAATGTGTCTTTTATTTGTGTCTTTTATCTGATTTGTTGCCACCATTATATGATAAGTCCTCCTCTATTGATATCTAAGTGTCCTCTATGGTGCAACACACCCTCTGTTGGCACTATGTGCCCTCTGTTGACACTGAAGTGTCCTCTATGGTGAAACACACCCTCTGTTGGCACTATGTGCCCTCTGTTGATACTGAAGTGTCCTTTATGGTGCAACACACCCTCTCTTGGAACAATGTGCCCTATGTGAAACCCTGTAACATCCCAGGATTTGAGGCCTCAAATAAAATGACCTTAAAAGAAATGATTGGACTACCCATATCACCAAGGTGCACCTCCTTTTTAGGGAGCCCATCACTAAAGAACTTCATAGTTAAGCATACTCAGCTTGGAGTAGTACTATGATGGGTGACCAATTGGAAAGTTGACCCTGACTTGCATGTGAGTGAGGACAAAGTGCACAGTTAAGGCTAGTGGTGGTCTTTGGGGCCTGTCGTCATTCCTAAAACTCTACTACAGCCATGGGCAGTGGGCTCGGGTGTTACAAATGGTATCAGAGCCAATTCCCCTCTAGTAGGTGGGGCCCACATGGGCATGTGTCATGCTGGTCTTAAGTTATGTGGTCCAGGTACATTGGAAAGGGCTATCTATTGAGACAAGATGGAGCCACCCTTGTATTGGTAGTCATGGATTGGAGTTGGGTGTCCATGGGCCATTCTGGGTCTGCACTAAAATGGGGAAGAGATTATGAGGTTTTATGTTGAGCCTTGACGAGGACTTCAAGAGTCTAAGTGGGGGATATTGTAACGTCCCAGTATTTGAGGCCTCAGATAAAATGATCTTAAAACGAATGATGTTACTACCCATATCACCAAGGTTCACCTCCTTTTTAGGGAGCACATCACTAAAGAGCTCCATAGTTAAGCATGCTCAACTTAGAGTAGTACTAAGATGGGTGACCAGTCAGGAAGTTGACCCCAGCTTGTGCGTGAGTGAGGACAAAGTGCACAGCTAAGGCTAGTGGTGGTCTATGGGGCCAATCACCATTCCTAAAACTCTACTACAGCCTTGGGCAGTGGGCCCGGGTGTTACAAATTATAACATCCCAGGATTTGAGTCAGATAAAATGATCTTAAAAGGAATGAATGATCTACCCATATGACCAAAGTGCACCTCCTTTTATGAGAGCCCATCACTAAAGAACTCCATAATTAAGCGTGCTCAGCTTGGAGTAGTACTAGGATGGGTGACTAGTCGGGAAGTTTTTTATGGCTTGCACGTGAGTAAGGACAAAGCATGCAGTTAAGGCTAGTGGTGGTCTGTGGGGCCATTTTTCATTCTTGAAACCCTACTACTGCCTTGGGTAGTGGGTGCGGGTGTTACAAACCCATAATGTCTGGAGCAATGCACCCTCTAAATAGTCCCGAGACTCTCTGGTGAGGACTTATCCTATCATGTATATAATTAATGTTCTGATTCATTTTCTATTTATGTTCTTAATTTCTTATCTATGAATCTTATCTCTGAATCTATTCTTAATTTTTTATCTTTGAATCTTATCTCTAAATCTTTTCTTAATTTCTTATCTCTGAATTTGTTCTTCATTTCTTATCTCTAAATCTCAAACCAATATCTCAAACTATGTATCTTTATTCCTTAATTCTAAATTGAATCTAACTCTGAACTCTAAACTTTGAATTTGTATTTGTATCTACATTACTAAAGAATTGAGATTGGATTCGAGACTCTTATTAGGTATCTAGATCTAATTCACTACTATTCACAATGAGAAATCCAAATCTAAAACTTGAAATCTAGATTCTTATTGTTCGAAAAAATCTGAATCTAAAACTCTTAATCAATCATGACTTAGTTACATATATGGAGTATATGAAATTTGTGTCTAAGGGCTTGAGAAGAAAATTGAAGTACTGAATATCTAATAGTCATATAAATCTAAAATGCTTGGAATATGATAATATGATAACATAATTCAACCTGAACTAAATTTTATTACTCTAAGCATGACAGGATATGAAACATTAAACTCTGAAAGTAACTTAATCTCTAAGTTACCTATAGGAAGTTATAGGTCAGATTATAAAATAATATTGAAACGCAATGGATGTGGCCCACTTACCTTAGTCTTGATTCCTTGTTCCATAACCTAATCCTCTAGATATCATCAAATTTCTATAAGTCCATGTGCATATCCCATTTTCATTTTTAAATCTCAAACCCTCATTTCGCTAACTTTGTAACCCAAAATTAGGATTCTAATTAAGACTAAACATACTTTTAATCTAAAATCACCATAAAATCTTGGTGTTGAAATTAAATCAAAACTCTTCTTATATAATTACTTTAATCTTTGTACTCAAGTAAGACAAAAATCATCTTATGCACTAATATAAACATATACCTCATATAATGAGAATAAATCTCAAACATAGTCACATATACTAATGATACTGACTCAATTTTTGAATCAAAGGAGAATACCATTATATTAATAATATCCAACCTAATTAGGTATATATCACTTATTATCTCAAGGTAATCATCTACTATTCTACATAATGGCCACTTAGGTCCAAAATTACATACTAATATAATAACATAAGAAACTCCATCAAATCTCCAAAAAAATTAATAGTACAATGTAGTAAGGTCCTAAATAAAAATAAAATATCATTTTAAGATCATGTCATGGGTGAAATATTCAAAATACCCTTATTAGGGTTTATATCAAAAACCTCATTAAAACTTCATATAAGAAAGATATGGCTTTGAAATCATGTTAAAGATATCAAATACACATTCAGCAAAATTTGCATGAATTTCTAAATTTGTTTTCTATTTTTAATTGAAAAAACATCAAAATTATATATTTTTGAATATTCAGAATATAATAAATAGCAGACATTGAAATCATATTCAAGAAATGTTTTTAGGAGATAGTACACTAGAAAATCTTTCCAAAGGTACCTTGTTTTATAAAACTTGAATTCCCAATCTTAAGATATGAATTTTAGAAGAATTACTTTATCAAAGTGATGTTGACCATTCAAGATTGATCTAACGGCTAAGAGGGATCATCGATCCCTACTTCCTATATCTGAGTGGAAGTCTTCTTGGCCCGATGGAAAAGGGGGTTATTTCCCCTATTTCTCCTCTGTTTGCATTTGTTCACGCCACCTCTAGCTGGGACATGCCTGATCTTGACTCTATGGCACCTCAACACACGCCCGAGGCTACCCTCCGCTCTAGCAGGCTTCGTTGCCTAGGGAGCTGCCGCCTCAAGGGAACAAACTAGCCAAGGTCAACGATTGTTGATCTTCCACCCTAGCTTCCACCATAGTCAGCTATCCATCTTCTCCTTCCCAGTTACTCATCCTCTCCCTATCTTTCTCTCTCTATCGATCAATAGCTTGTCGTTCACTTCCACAAAACCCCAACTTCATAGACACAAGGCTTATATAGCCTTTCATCTATGAAAGCGTAGGTGACATCACCGCCTTCCATGGTCTCTATTCATATTCGTGAAATAGGGGTCGCAGCTCTAGTCTGCGCTGGGCTTGAGTCACCCCCCTTCTATTTGATAAAAGTCCAAATTACATAAATAATTTTATAGCTCACATATTAGTCCCATGAGATTTTAAATTTTGGTATGAATTGTGTATTGTCACTATCCTATATTGAGGAAAATATTAGATCAAAGACGACATGATAACTACTCCAAACTCATCTTTTAATGGATAATTACTAATTTAGTTGCTTAGGCCACTAGATAAATTAAATGGTCTGAAGTTTCTCCAATAATCTTACGTTTCAGTATGGCATCTATTGAAAATAATTTTAGCATTTTTTTATGAGTAAGAAATACTCCATTCCCAATTTTGTACCCTAGGGACCCATGTGCAAACTTTGGTTGGCCCAAAATGGGTTAGAATAGGGTTCTAGGACACATGACCCATTCTTTGATCTTTTAAAGGGTCCATGAGCTCAATCATATTATAAATCATGAAAATAAATCTTGAACCAATATAATTTCACAATTGAATCTTCCATATGATACATTTGATCAATAATATTTTAGTTACATAACATGAAGACCTAATATAGGTCTAGGGCTCAAACCATCAACTTTAGCCATCATATTTCCATCATAGAAACTTTGGTTGTCATCTCATATCATAAAAGTACATATGAAATTTCCAAACTTCGAGGATATTACCAAAACAATCCCAATTGCACAAAAGACACCCTTTACATATCTTTCTTCATTAATACGAAATATCATGAAAATTGGATGGAACCTTATTGTAATAATAAATGTATCATATATTGAATTCATCAATAACTTATCATGTACTTACTAGGTTTAAAAAATGGGGTGTGACAGTTTTGAAATATTTGCTTAGTAAGAGCATAAAGCCTTCTTACCTTATACACCCCATCTCTAGTACATGATGTAGCTTAAATGACATAAATGCTAAAGTAGGACATCATGTTTGAGATACTTGTGAGAGATATCTCTAATGATCCCTTTCACATCAAGATCACAATTCTCAAAACAATGTTTCACTTATAGTCAACTTCATTTACTTAACAGTAGAGAATTTAGTTTAGAATCTCATCTTAATACCTTTACTTAATTATGGTGATCTACACTTCAAGGACTAGAATCACACGCTTATATTTCTTTTCCCAATTCCAAGGACTATGGGGATAAATCCTACTTCATAACCCTAGTACAGACCCCAACAGAGAGTCACCATGTTTAGAGCTTATATCTATATGAGTTAGGGTTACAATAGTAATTTGGTCCATCTTCGTGCTTTAATGAAAAGTAGAAACAAATATATGACATTTATGATATTATGTATGCCTAACTCTAGAATGAGTTAATTAGGGTTTCAAGCATACATTGTGTCCTATTTTAAGTTAAAGTCACCCTATTTTCAATTTCCATTACATCAATTCAAGTTTCCCAATCATAACTCATGATATCACAAAGTATGCATAATAATCCCTATTCATCAATCTTCAATGTTCCTAATTTAAAAATAGTAAAAATATATGAATTGAATATAGTGCATTCATAAAATTAACAATTCAACAAATATAGATGTAATTTGATTTAGTTTCTAAAGGTTAAAGCAAGTATTTCATATAAGAAAAACTAGGAAAGTAATTCTAAAAAGGTAGAAACCACTCATATCTGAGTAATTTGAGTTCAACGAGTAATGTTAGGGTTACACTTGAATGAAAGTATCCAAATTTCCCACACAAATTACACCTAAACCACTCACCACATTTTTAAAGAACATAAAATTCCTATCCCAACTACTGATAATCTTGAATTCAATTCAATCTTCAAGAAACCAACCTCCTTCTTACTCATTATAGTTGAAGAACATAAAACAAAAATTAACAAAGAGAAAGAATAGGAAATAGAGTTGGATTTGAGATCCTTTGATCCAAACTAGAAGAGTGATGACTTCCCCATATAAGAGTGAATAAATCCATATAAACCTAGCAAATATTGATGAAATAACATCAATTCAAGCTAGAACCTTGAATCTTGCCTTCTAACTTCAGGAGAATCCAACTCTAAAAATCTTTGTCACTGTCACAAAAATTTGAACTTCAGTGAAAACCAAAATGAAAGGTTTTTGGGTCAACTCTATTTCATATATACTCATTTGGGTTCTTAGGATAATTACTTTTAAACATTATCCATCCTTTTTAAGCTTGGTTAGTCAACCAAGTTTAATTTTCATCTGATTTAGCAAGTGTTTGCATAGTTGTCTGAGTTTATCCTTAATATACTTGGCTAATGATGCACTATTTTTACACTAAAAAATGAACATGTAAAGTGATACTATGTCTAACCATATTACATATCATCAAAAAAGATCAAACTTTGCTATACTTTATATATATGTTTTATAGTTCTTTTTAAAAGAAAATCATCGCACTTACCTCATCAAGTTAATATGGGATAGGGTTTTATTTGCATTCTAACTCATGCATTCATTCACATTCAAATAAACCCAAAACCCTAATTTCAGTTACAGGGTTTTCACTCTAAACTTAATAACCTAATCATTCCAAGAAAAAAAATATTAAGAAAAGTTGGGGTTTCACATAATACTCAATGTTACTAAAAGACATGTAATAAAATCTAACGTCTCTTTAGAAAGACTAAAACTAAGTTTTAGATAAATAAAAACATGTCCTTACATTTTCTTTCCACTTTTATCCTATTGGTTGTGGTTCATGGCTATCTTTGAACTAAACTAGGTTCTTTCTTCTAAACCCCAACTTTGGTCTTCATCTTTGGCTTAGTTAAAGACAATGCATTGTAAAGTGGACGTTTCTAGGATGTTTGGAGAAGCTTAGTGCTATGGTTCGTGCATGCACTTTTTGAAGATCATGAACGTCACCAATGGTGAGTAATATGTCCTATGAGTAGTAAATCTTAGATGTAATTTCTATGTATAATCACTCCATATTACGTAAATGCATCTTAAGTGAGCAAAAAGATAAAATTTTATGGGTTTTTTGGCTTCATTATAAAGAACTTTGGGAGTATAACCCTCTTTAAAGTTGCTTTCTATTTTAAAGAAAAAATAAGACTTGTACTTCCATATTGTCAAAAACTATGATATTTAGATGCAACTTTCCTTCAAATTACCAGTTTGGCCACTTTTTAATGCTTTCTTCATTTTGATCTAATATGAATAATTTCTTCAGTGGAACTTTCTAGAATGATTCCTTCCTATTATAAGAGGTTTTCTTATAGTTTAAAGTATCTTGTGAGCCCTCTTTGTGGTGTGGCTTTTGTATGGCCTAATTGGTGAAATTATGGTTATGTATGTGCAAGACGAATATGGATTAGGGTTTTATTGCTCTTTAGGATTAACATGTGTAAAGCATAATACCAAATTTTGAGCTCAGTCTTCTCTATCTATTGCATATGAGTAATTGGGTTAACTAATTAAGAGAAACACTATTTTTTGTAGTTTCCCTAAGAGCGTGTAACTTCACATGTGTTTCAAAGTCAGAGAAGCAAATTGGTATCCTTATAGAAATCTTTGGATCATGAGGAGATACATAGAGTGCTATATTTTTTAGTACATACATGTTACTATGAATCCATATGAGGCATGGTCCCCTTGACGCCCTAAATTAACCCACTTCTATGAATGTGGTTGAGGTCGTATATGCTCTTGTGAATGACAAGTTTCCATTTTGATTGAGATATATGTGTTATGATGGTTAAAAGGCAATACTACTTATTTGATGTGATAGATTTCTTGATCAGAGTACTAAGGACATGCCTATTTTTTATTTAAGTTGCATGCTAACAAGGTCGTACTTTTATACTCATACCAAGTAGGTTGTGGCATGATCTTATGGAATTGGACAACCCTAATATCCTCTAAGTCGGATAGGGGACATTGGAGTCACTATCCAATATTTTGGGTTCTACATCGATAACTACTCATGGTTTAGTTTTATAATAAATAACCAAGCATTGTTGATTTACTTGTAAAGTATCATGCTATTTCCACATTGTTCTACTTTTACATTTGCAATATTCCTTGTATATGTTACTTCCCTTTATTTTATACTACCCCTATTACCCATATATGTTTTGAAGAAGGTTATTTTATCATCAAACTTCCTATTGCATCATATATATAATATATTTTACATACTTTGGTAATTTTTTTGATGCTTTATCCTTTTTGGGACTTTAGTCTCACTCTCACAAGTTTCTCACACCTTTTATGTTTTCTCACCTATCTCATGGGTGTTCTAATGAGGGGTCACCTTCCACCATGCAACCTTGAGCAGATATTAGGAATACGGTCCTATGATAGTGTTTATAGTCATCTTTACAGACTCGGTTCATGTTTCATTTTTTAGATATGATGTATCTATGATGAATGTATATCCATCCCTTGTCAAATGTATCTTCCATAATCTTTTCATAGGATTTTATTTCCCTTTTTCTTATTTTCTAGAAATAATTACAATTTGCTTGCTTCTTGACTAATAATGCAAATTCTTATATTTTTCATTTATATTTTGTAGATTTTACTTTCACTACAATTTGTTGACCATCTCAACACTTAAACAATTTGGTTCATGTTGTGAATTGTTTGTATAAGAAGTTGCACCTTAGAGCCCAGACAACCATTTCACTGCTCAGCTCCACCCTTCCACACTAGCTATTCAACAACTGAAACGGATGTTCCATTCTTCCCAACCACTCATCTCAGTTCCCCAACCGAGTGTTTGAAGTCTTCAAAATGGATGTCTCAATTTTATTAGTGAACAATTTAAGGTCAAACGGCGCCACCACCCCATCTCTAGGGTTTTGACCCACCTTTCTGGGTCGTGCAAAATTAGAAGTGAATTGAGCGATTCAATATCCAAACAGTTGGTTCAACTTCCTTAGGGACTAAGTTTTGTTCAAACGGTGCCTCCACCCTTCTATAGGATTTTTTCCTAGGCACGCAACTCTTCAGACCTAAACCGATAGGTTCAAGATGTGAACTGATAAGTTCACAACATGCAATATGACTTCTTTAGTGGATGTCTACATTTATTTTTCTCTCTCCCTTTAGGGTTTCTTTCCCCTCCTTCCCTTATAAAATGAGGGGGGACTTCATAAGAAAGGGATCATGATTTTTTACTTGCACTTTAGATTGCAGTACTTTTTTATTTCATTCTTGCATCTTGTACTCCTTTTCTTCAATAAACATTTCTAGTTTTTCCCATCATTTCTTGATTTTCTTGTTGGGATAAAGGAATTAAGAGGGGCAACTATTTCATAGTCACTAGATAAGAACCTTTTGGATTCTTCTTCCTCTAGTCTATAACTTCCTCTCTTCTTCTATTGTTCTTTCTTTAACTTCCATGGATTGTGAGTAATTTTCTATATCAGGGCATGGGGAGTGACCCCATAGCCATAGCTAACTAGATCTATTTCTATATGATGATACTTGTTATATGGTTTTTGTTTGGATTTTTACCAACTTTTTTTGTTCTTTTTGATAACCCAAGAGACCTGTAAGGCTAGCGCTGAGCCCAACCTGGGGGAGTCTTCTCATACCGTAAAAAACAAAGCCCCAATTAGTCACGCAGAAGTCGGTTGTGCTATGCAAGAAACAATTTCGAATAGCACCACTAGGGATTTCAAACCTGGGACCCTTCGTGAGGGGCCCCGTGATGCGACCACCCAAGATACTGCTCACCCACAATTTTTACCAACTTAAACAACTTGATCTCTTATTTTTGTTAAATGATTTTTTTGGGCGATGAGACCTCAGACCCCAAGACTCGAAACAACCAGACAAATCCACAAAGATCAGGATGAGATCTTGGAAGGACCTTTTGTTGGGATGTTCAGGAAAGGACTTGTCAACACTAGGACTAGTGGGTTTATAGGGAGTTTGACTTTTGTAAATGTATTTGAGGAAGTTATTACATACATACATCTTACTTGTTTTGTCCCCATAGATTTCATCAATCCAATTTTATGCAGGCTATGTTGGTAAATCCCATAACCCTGATATCTTTTATCATTGATTTAATCTCATTTCTGAATCACTTGCTTCCCAATCAATCCTTTCTTTACTTGAAATTTAATCATGTTCATAGATAATCTTTTCTTATTTGTTTTTAGAATAACTCTATTTTCACTTTTTCATAAATTAATTCTTTCCTTTATTTATTCTTAGTGTAACATTTATTTACTTCTTCTTAATATAATAATTTTGTTACTTATTTTAGAATAATAAACCATCAACCAATGGATCTTTAATTTCCTATTTTAGTAATTGTCTAAAGTAATCTATTTCTGAATTCAATCTTAATCACATAGGTATGTGGGATAGACCCTCTCTATACTAATAAATTAACATTAACTGGTTGTTTTGTTGTTAATAAAAGGTTAAACTCTAGTATTAACACCAGTAGTGAATTGGTGTGTCAAGTGACGTGTATCAATTTTGGCATCATTGTCGGGGACAACAGATTATTTTTTTCGAACCCCAAATATTTTTGAACAAAGCATTTTTTCTCTTTTTTCTCTCTTCCTTTCGAGTCCCATTCCTAAAGTCCTACTCCTCCTTCTGTTGATTTTCCATTCTGGCAGTCCAACTTTTTTACGACCGTTGTTAATTGTTCATCATAATTGTACATGTGGCGCTCACTAAACGTTGATTCTAAACCACCAATTTTTGACTTGGAAAGAGAAGCAACCTTTCACCATTTAAATCATACAAACTGTCTTAGGATGGACAAAGAAGATGTAGCCCATAGGATTGATCTAGCCCTTTTTGCTCAAAGGGAGGCCTTTGCAACTGAACAGGTTGCGTGAGATGCCATGCTATGCGAGGCAGAATGAAAAAAATAATTGAAGGACTTCTGAGTGCCCAAAACTGCTTATGAAAAATATCTCATTGTTCCACCCTACATCACTGCCCCTCAGTTCAAGATTCTTATCCAATCAATCACTATGCTTTAGTCCAACCCTTTTTTTGGAAACAAAGGTGACAACTTCCAAAACCATCTCCAACTATTTTCTAAGGATGCCATATGGCTTAGACTATTCAAATATTCTCGTTGGCCAAGCAAGTAGTTGGTATAATGCCATGAAGGTAGACGTTGTCACAACTTGGGATGCACTTCAATCCAAGTTTCTATAAAAGTATTACCCCCTTCTCTCACTTATGAAATCAGGGGAGAAATTACCCAATTTGGCATGGTCCTAGATGAGACCTTAGGAGAAGATTGGGAAAGGTTCAAGGACCTTTCCTGTCATTTCCCCCATCATTATATTCCCCAAGCCCAACTGATCAAAATATTCTACCATGGTGTTGACTACACCAAAGGTTTTCTTGATACCTTGTCTGGAGGAAATTTCATATTCTAAACCTAGATAGTGCTTGGGAGGTCATTAAATGCAGATATGAACCCAAGAACAATGAAGGACCAGTGGGGTCTTCAAGGTAACTAAGGCTAAGGAGATATGACATTAAGATATTGTTGAAAGTATTAAGCTTCTTGTTTTGAAACAAGTTTGCCTAGAGTCTTCCTTCAATTCCTATGAGAGGAGAGGGCAACCTCAATAAGTTGAGGTTCTAGACTCTCTCTATGGAATTGGCCAATGGTATGATCACACTACCCTGCAATATTAAAAACTTCTTTACAATTCTCCCATGTAGCCAGAGGTTGGACAGCAGATGGAGGGCCTCAATTCCATTAATAGCATACCTGTTCAATCCTACTATAATCCGAACCAAGTCAAGAACCACCCCAAGATCCAATATGGAAACCCAACAGGGGATGAAAATTCTCATAAAAAAAAGAACCCCTCATCCTCAAGTTAATAGTGTGAATCATCAACCACCGAGCTTTCCATACAAAAACAATTAGAGGAATTTTTGTAACAAAAGGAAGTACAATAGTAATTTCCAAAACTATAGGCCCTATCACAGGAAGCAATACCAAAATATGAACCAACTACCACAACAAATGCAACAGAATGCCCCTATTCCCACTATTGATCATAGAATAGCTTCTTTGGAGCATATCATCCTTTCATAGAAAGCCCACCAAAAGGCAGCTGATACTCAGTTGGCCCAACTTTTCTAGCCAAAAACCTCCTACTGACACTTTTGTAGGGCAACCAGAAAACAACCCTAAACATCCTCAACAACATATAATTGTCTCCAACCATTTAGGAAAGATACATGCTCCTCCCCCTTCTCCATAGAAACCCCCTATTGTACCCTTGGATTTTAAAGATGACAACACTATAGGTGTTGGAACAGAGTCTTCACCAGAACCCACCCTTCCTGCCCTTGAATCTCTACAAGTGGAGTCTAATGAACCCGAGATACATATTTATAAGCCTTGTCCACCATACCATGCTTTCCTAAATCAAACTAGGATATATGCCTTTTTTATGAAGTTTAGGGAGGCCATGAAAAAGTTACATGTGGGCATTACCTTCTTAGATGTTGTTGTTGGCATGCCAGCCTAGTCTAAGTACATGAAAACCCTTTTGACTAGGAAGTATGCCACCAAGGAATACAAGACTATAAAACTGGCTAGAACCACTTCAGATATCATACAAACAAAAATCCTAAAAAATAGCAACATCCCAGTTCCTTTGTGATTGAATGTTATTTAAGTGACAATGTTTGTAGAAAAATCCTTGCTAACTTAGGCACCAATATTTCGATTATGCCTTATAGTCTTTACAGGAGATTGGGATTTGTTGATATGCTTCCCACTACCATTACCATCTAGTTGGAAGATGCATTTATGATGAAACCTATGGGTATTATAGAAGATATACCTATAAAGGTTGGTAAAGATGTGTGTGTTCCGTGTGACTTCATGATCATGGATATCAAGGAAGATCTATGTTACCCTTTCATTTTTAGTCAGCCCTTCTTTCCCACTACTCAAGCTTTATTTGATGTTGAGGTGGGAATCATTCTCTTATGTAGTGGAAGATAAACCCTAGAGTTTAGGGTGTTTGAAAGCATGAGGGGACCGAGCCTCCAGGAAGAGTTTTATCTCCTTGATTGTGTTGACAATGTTTCCCAATTAAGGCAATAATTGAAGTTACTTGAGGATCCCCTCCACAGTTCCCTCATGGCCCCTTCTGGATTGGCTTTGAAGATGAGAAATTAGACCAATGTATGGTTCATCTAGACAGCTTTGAATACGTTTCTAAAGTTGAATTTGAGGACCTCAAAATGGTCTCTCTTCTAGAAAATAAACCTAAACCCCATATGGTCCCAGAGATGAGAACCCTCCTGAAAGGACTTAAATATGTCTTTCTTGATGAACAACAAATCTATCATGTTGTCATTAATTCTGACCTCACTTTTGAGCATGAAAAAAAGCTCATGACTGAGCTAAGTAAAAAGAGAGATTCCCTTGGGTATAAAATGGTTGATTTGACATGGATCAATCAAGCCATCTGCATGCATAAAATCCCTAAGGTAGAAGAGTACAAACCATCTCGAGACCTTCAACGCAAATTAAATCCAAATATGAAAGGGGTCGTCCAATTCGAAGTTATCAAACCTTTGACTGCATAAATCATATACCCCATCTCTGACTCCCCTTGGGTCAGTTCTATCTAAGTGATTCCCAAGAAAGGGGAAACCACTATTGTGAAGAATGATAAGAATAAGGTCATCCCCACCTATACATTTAAATGATGGAGGATTTGTATTGAATATTCAAAACTAAATAAGGCCACTAGAAAGGATCTTTCCCTCTTCCCTTTCTAGATAAAGTACTAGAGTGCCTCACCCATCAACAATACTTTTGATATTTAGATCATTATTTAGGTTTCTATCAGATTCCCATTCACCTTGAAGATCAGGAGAAGTCGACCTTCATTTTCCCATTTGGCATCTATGCATTTAGGAGGATGCCCTTTGGGTTGTGTAATGCCCCAACCACCTTCTAGCAATGCATGTCTGCTACTTTCGCTGGGTCAATTAAAATTGTCATGGAGGTATGTATTGATGACTTCTCTGTGTATAGAGACTGTTTTAACTCTTGTCTACGACATTTATATCTTGTTCAAGAAAAGTGTGAAGAAGCACACTTAGTCTTAAATTGGTAAAATTTGTCACTTCATGGTTGTAAAAGGTATTGTTTTGGGACATAGAGTTAGCAACCAAGGCATAGAGGTGGATAGAGATAAGATTGAGGTGATCACCAAACTTCCACCCCCAATCTCAGTCAAAGACATCCATTCCTTCCTTGGGCATGCTAGATTTTATTAGCAATTCATCTGAGATTTTTCAAAAATTGCCAAACCTCTTACCAACCTCCTGTTGAAGGACACCCCCTGTAATTTTGACAAAGCTTGCATGACCAGCTTCCTTTGCCTAAAGGATGCTCTCACCTCCACCCCCATAATTTGTGCACCTAATTGGTCCCTACATTTCAAAACCATGTGTGAAACTAGTGGTTTTGTTGTTGGAGACATTCTTGGACAACAATTTGACAAGAAACAACATGTCATATACTGTTCATCCAAAACTCAAGATGATGCACAGTGGAACTACACTACTACTGAGAAGGAAGTGTTAGACATTGTTTATGCCTTTGATAAGTAAAGATCCTATCTCATTGCACCCAAGGTTAGTTTTTACACAGACCACACTTCCATTATCTACCTAATGACCAAAAAGGATCCCAAACCTGTCTCATTCATTGGATCCATTTAGTTCAGGAATTTGATTTAGAAACCCTTGATAAGAAGGGTTGTGAAAATGTTGTTGTTGATCATGTTAGCTACCTAAGCTTGTGTGATGATGATGGAATACCCATTAATTATTTTCTACCAGATGATAAATTGTTTAAGGTTGAATCCTAACACCCATGGTTTGTAGATTATGTGAATTATCTTGTTGCATGTGTCCTACATCCTGATTACAAGGGACATACCAAAGAAAAATTTTACATGATGTTAATGTTGGGTTTTACATGGCCAGAGCAGGCATTGAAAACAAAAATTTTGTTGACCATAAACCCATAAGCAGCAGATTCTATCAACATCTATGTAATGGGAAGGATAGTTTTAGCGAGATATACCTGGTCATGAGGCTTGCTCAACGACAATACCTCGCAACTAGTGCGGTCTTCAACCACCTATCTTTGATGACATCTATGCAGCTCCTATTTTTGACCCAGACTACAGTTGACTGTCATCCTCCTAAGTGGAAGAAGTCTCCCTCCTCTATAGATAGTCCACACAGACTACCGAGAACTCTAGTCATCATGAAGAACGAACTAGAAGGAGTTGTCCCTTTCTGTCAGCGCACTAGTCACCGAAACACTCCCCCACAACCAGTTGCTTTTCTACAGTTGTCTTTCCCTCGTTGTTCATCTCTGTATGGGTAGAACTTGCTTGGGCAATCTCAGTTACCACAACCAGAGAGGACAACAACTTTGTAGAGCAACTGATATTCTGAGTTGTGTGTCAGGAGAAGCCCCATGTACCCCTCTATTTATAGTAGAGGGCGGGGTCAGCATTTTCACTTTGTGTGGGAGTAGAAGGGTCTGGAATGTCTATGAAAATTTGTACTTTAGCAGGTGAACCGGTCATTTCACAATTGAAATGATCATTTAGAAAGGTGAACTAGTCAGTTGGGAGTGTGAACCAGTCATTTCACTTCCCAGACTTGCCTCCAATTGACTTCCCTTATTAATTTCTAATTAACATAAATATTAATTCTTATCCCAATCAAATTGAACAAGTGAAATGAAAAACCTTTTTCTCACAAATTGAGAAAATCCAACACTGCTTGTTTGGACAAATGAACTAATTGGTTCACCAGAGTGAACCGGTCATCTCACTAGCCATGAGCCAATCGGTTCACCCAAATAACCGGTCAGTTGTTGGTCTAGATTGTGTATAACACAATCAATTCAGTTCTCAATCAATTTGACACTCTAATCAGTTGGTTCAACACTTGAACTTGATGATTCTGAGTTAAGTCTATTGATTGAATGTTTGATTGAGTGCCTAAACACTTTAGTAATCAATTCAAACATCATTCATGGATAAACTCCTCTTCCAGGTTAATCCTTTGTGTGTGACCCTATAAGTCCCATTTCACATTGGCAGTGAATGTCCATAACTAGCTTATGACATCACAAGCAAAGAGTGGTACCTAGTCGCACATCAGCGCTACCCAAGTGAAAAGGAAAGTTGGAGAAAAACTTTCAATCATATAGTATGTGATTGGTGTTCTAGTGAATGTATAATTCATTTGTCTCTGATATCCTAAATGAACTCAAGGAATGGAGTTGTCATCCTTTCAACATTCATTCATGTTTCTTGAACTAGAGCACACTGTTTGAGATATGTGTGACATCAATATCATATATTGATTCACATGTGCATGCACATGCCTTTCTCAATCTCTCTTATCAAGTGGCCTAGACATCATACTCCCTTAGCAGGGGAAAATCCCATATCTATCACTCATAGTCTATCTCATGCGTCAAAGCCACCCAATCATCACTGTTATACCAACCCATGTTTTAGGACTGCGTTTGATGATGTCAAAGTGTGCCTAATCACATTCTAAGAGTGTAGTGATTTTAGTTCTAAGAATCACAATCATAACCATCACTATGAGAGATGATTCTAACTACCATGTCATGGTTCCATGTGTCACTCTCATGGTGGGTCTGTCTGATGCACTGCTCTCCAAAATGTATATGTGTTCTTGGTTTGATATCACATATCATGACTAATGAGACACTATCATCAGCCAACACACACCCTAGTATTGATGTGTCATTCTTGTCTATCAACCTTCAACAATGACATCTGACTAGGGACATAACAAAAATGTACATACTCTTAGCATCCATATGATCTGATTGTTTAGGTCCTCAACCTGAAGACATACATCATTGAGTATTATCATTCTTTAGACATTCATTCTGCTCCATCATTTATCTTATAATCGATTGAGCTAGAATAAATTGGAAGCTTGCCTTTGATATTTATAAAATCAATCAGAATATATGCCAATCCAATCATCATATGATTGGCTCTCTAGGCATACATTCTAATAGACTCCCACTTGCACTTAGAGCCAATCACCTTTGAATCATATTCTCAGTGATCTCTAAGCATGTCCCACATGTTTCTCTTGCGCTAGTGTTAATCTAGTGAGTTAGAAACACTTTACTTTAGTCGGTATATTGCATGTTTCACATCTCCTCACTGTGCGACATTTCGTAAAGGATGGAGTTGCCATAATATGTTATCTAATATTCCTTGCCTAACAATTAGCTCCATAGTTTGACTTAGTATTTTTACTTTGTCATCAATGGTTGGAATATATATAAGTTCATCTATATGAACTTCTAGATCCATATAGTATCCTTATTGTTCATAACACAAGGATACTCGATATTCATTTTAGAATTAAATAGCCTTTTAATTTTACTCGGAACATTTCTATTTATCAACACATATTCACTTTTATATTTTGCAATCATTTTTCTATCATTTCAGAAGCTTGCATCAGTGTAACTCTTTTACACTCAACTCTTCCTTTTATTACCATAGAACTAGACCTTTAATACTTCACAAGTACATAAATAAGTTCTTTATGGTATTCTAGTGACTCTCACTGGAAGTAGACAGACATCCACTTGTCATGTCCAATACATACAAGATAATTGGATGAGCATATCATATTGTCATGTCCAATACATACAAGATGATGAATGCATATGTATTTTCTTGTCATGTCCGATACATACAAGATAATGGGATGATTACATACATGATAGATCCAATTGTGAATGCATAAGGCATCTATCTCTGTGTTCCTATTCTTCATAAGAATTTAAGACACCAGGCATCTGAGAGACTAACTCTATGTAACATGGACAAGTTTTCTCCCATTGAATCTTTGCATACTGAACCCTTCAATGCATACTGCCAATGTATGCTCTCTTTATCAAGTCAAGATACTTTCAAGAACTATCTCTATAGATCTCTATTCCTATCACATATGACATTTCTCTTTATTCCTTTAAAGAAGGTGTTTCCACACCAGTTTTGTTTTATTTGAACGTTTCATTCCTCATCATCATGTGGAATATGAATATTCTCCCACTAAATCTTTGTAATCATAGATCCTTTCTTTATTTTAACATATCAGTCATACCTTTTGACTATATAATCAAAGTAAAGACTCTAGTTCTGAAGTGCTTGTATTTAATCAATCATATTGATTAAACTCTTGCAACTTATAGATGGCATTTGTATTAACAAAATTATAAAACCCTTTGGGTTGTGTCACGTACACATCCTCATGTTATTCCTTCTAGGAATGTGGTTTTAATATCCATATGCCAAATTCCATAGTCTTTAAGTTTCAACAGCAAGCATGATCCTTTATGGCCTATAGCCACTACAATTGGTTAAATAAAATCATTAGGTTCAACACCTTGAACACACTTGAATTCATTTCAACCAATCAGCTCTTCAAATGTCATCCATGTCAGTCTTAACTCTTAAGACCCAATTGCACTTATGGGTTTTATCCCTATAAGTGCTACCATTAAGGTCATGCCTTATTTGGTTCACATGGAAGCCATTTGGGATCTTTATGGCTTCAAGCCATAACTCAAAATCTAGTTCCTCAACATCATCTAGATAGATTATTGGCTCATCATCATATTACCAATCAATCACCTTTGAGTTTGTAGGACATCAATATCCATCAAGCTCAAGGTGTTTTCCACTAGATATAGGAGGCTTATCTGTTACATAAGGAATTTGAGACTCCACAACATTTGTGATTCTTAATCTCCTTTTATACCATTCTTTAGTGTAAAACATGTTCTTTAGAAGAATTCTAGAAGATTAGTTATTTTTTAAATGATCATGCTCTTACTAAATAGAGTATGATTACTTCTTTGATTTAGACATCATTATGCCTTAATCATGAGTTCTCTATGATACACTATCATAGTTACTCATAAGTTCCTCAAACATTTGGTTTAAGTATCTCATTCATTGATCATATCAAAGAGTTAATACTTTCACCAAGTTTGTTCTTCATTTATGATATTCTTGAACATTTCAAGATATTTATATTGGTATTTCATTAAGTACCATATCTAAAGTATTAGTATTTATTCCAATAGGTATGTATATACATCAATATGTACTATACCCAATAGAATAGTCATTCTCCCACTACATCTAGTGAAGATTGACTTGTCATCATGCCCAATAAACACAATATTCATATCTCTTAATGGTTCATTAACCAAGAGAGTCTAGTTTATCCATAAACATAGAACCTAGACATGAATTTCTCATTCATTTGTTTAGATGATAATGCCAATTCCACAAGATAAATAAGGCATTTCCATAAAAGATCATATCTTTGAAATTGAAACATGAATCTTTATTGATAGACATCCTTGTCATTACAAGATGTAGAAATAAAATGTTTCAATTTATTGACAAAATGAAATAGCAGCTCATAACTCTATTACATGCCCTTTGGGCTGAAATAAACTAAAAGGTACTACTATCTATGGCTGCGGCACTTGCTCCAATGTTGATGAGTGTTACTTCTTGGTCATTTCATAAAGACCATCACTTCTTTTCAGATCTTGCACATCATATATGTCAGATCTATATCTTGGCATCATATACCTAAGATAAAGAAGCATTTTAAATCTATTTCATAATACCTGAGGTGGATAATTCCATCCCCTCCTTCTTCTTCTTTAGTTCATCTATGTAGGGAGACAAATTTCTAATATCTTGGCTCATGACAATGGTGACATTTGCCTCCCTTATTCACCCCTCCCTTGGCTTTGAGAGTTGAAGATGACTTGGGCTACTAGATAGCATCAGAACCTTTCTTTGCTTTTCCCTTTCCCTTGCCCTTAGACTTTCCCTTCTTTCTGATGATCATCATCATAGATTTGGGTTTGTCTTTCTTCATTTGTGCCTCGACTGTCCTCAACATGCCCAACAACTCTGTCAGTGACCTATTAAAGTTGTTCATGTCGTAGTTCATCACAAACTGACTGTAGGATTCTAGAAATGATTGCAGTATCACATCAATATCCAACTCTTGGCTCAGAGGGAATCCCAGTCGAGTTAGGTTCTCTACATACCCAATCATCTTGAGTGTGTGAGGGCCAACTGTATCTTCTTCTGTCATGACACACTTAAACAATGCCTTGGAGACATCATATCTCTCTTGTCATGCTTGGTCTTGATGCATGTTCTTGAGATGTTGAACCATCTCAATGATGTCCATGTTCTCATGTTGTCTCTACAACTCATACTTCATTGAGCACAACATCAAGCACTTTACATCAATGGCATCCTCAGTATGCTTCTTGTAAGAATCCCTTTCAACCTTTGGTGCGTTGGGAGCGGGTTCATCCAGCTCTAGTGTATCTAGGACATACAACTTTTGCTCTTGAGTGAGAATAATTCTCAACGTCCTAAACTAGTCATGGAAGTTGTTCCTGTTGGATCCTAGATGGGTGATAAGATGTTCTAGCAGGGGGTGAATAGAGTTGAATGCACTTAAAAAAAATTCATTATACCTTCAAGATATATCACAAGATAAGGTTGCTAAATAGGAAATTTGAGTGCAACTAAAACATGCATAGAAAGGGAGATAGAGATTGAACATACACAAGTTGAAAAGCTATTTAGAGTGGTTTCACACTTCAAACTAGAAGTGAGTCAGTCCACTACCTAGAGAGGTAAACCTCTAGGATTTCTCAACCATTTCACTCTTATATTCATTCATAAGACTTAAAATACACAACCAACAAAGGACTTACCTATCCAATACAAAGAGTCTTCAACCTTACCAAGGACTTACCCACTTTTCAAGGAGTCTTCCGCCTTCTTCCAAGGACTTACCTACTCTTCCACAAGTCTTCAGCCTTCAAGGAATTACCCACTCTTCTTGGATCTTCAGCCTTTGACTTCACCTTCACTCAGAGAAGCTTCCACCAAGGACTTACCCACTTGAGCAAGGAGTCTTCTGCCTTCACCAAGGGCTTACCCACTCTTTCTCCAAGTCTTCAGCCTTGATCTTCACCAAGGGACTCCTTCCCTTGTTCTTCTTCACCTCTCTTAGCCAAGTGAGAGAACCTTCATCTTCATGGTTGAAAAGAGAGATAGGGAGGTGGTGGAAGTGAGAGCCTCACAAGATATACATGTACGACTAGCTCTCTTACCGATTTCCTACTCACTCTAATGAATGTAGCAAGTGATTAAGCTTAGAGAGAGAGAGAGGAGGTTGTAGGAAGCACTCAACTATATAATAGGAACCTCACATAGAGTTTTGCATTGAATGCTCAACCTTGGAATGAATCCCAAGGGGTCCTATTTATAGTTGGGGATGCCCCTTAGCCTTTGGGAACATTTAAGAATGAAAACTAGCCATTTTATGGCTTGGAACGAATATATTTTCACTTGTTGCAACTCTACAATGGTTAGAAACACTTCTCTACACTTTTCTGTATAGTGCAATCGGTCGAGTTTCTATAAAGGTAACTCGACCGATCCCACTGAAAGACAAGACCAATTTAGGCCATCGGTCGAGTTTGTCCTAGGGTAACTCGACCGATTTACTTAAATCAATTTTGATTAGTAGAGGGATCGATCGAGTTTTGTGAAGTGTAAACTCGACCGATCAAAAGTCATTTTCAAGATTCAATCAGGATCGGTCGAGTTTGCAACTTGACCGATGAACAGCTTGATGTGAATTTTGGAAAATGGATTTTGAGTGTTGAAACATTCGATCTAAGTGCTCCTGATTTTTTCCCAGCTTAATTACAAGTCATACAATCATTACAAGTGATTTACAACATGATTCTAATGGATTTACATCATATTACAAAAATGTGCACTTGTATTGACTTTGACTTGTCTTTACTCCAAGTTGATATGCACAATTTAGGGCATTTGGAGTGTATCTATACCTAATCTGAAATCACTCAAGTAAAGACATTAGACACAATTAATTGGAATGGTTTAGTCATCATAAAAAAAAGAGTTTAGTCAATTTAGACCTCGAGTCAACATTCTCCCCCTTTTTGAAGATGATAAACCATTCCATAAATGTATTGAAATCATTTAAGTAAAGTCATACCTTTAGAGAAACCTAGGGGTTTCAATAGAATTGAGTTCATATGCTCCCCCTCAATTGATTCTAGTGGAGTTCTCATACTCCCCATCAATTGATGCTATTTCTCCTGCATGGTTAGCTTTCATAACATTTATAGAATATTGTGTCTTCTACTCATATATGTTCTACACATATATGTCTTATCCCATTTACTTCTCCCCTTTACATGGACATACTTTTCTTCTTCATGTAAGGCATGCCTTCTCCCTATTTTGTCAAAAGAAGACATACCTTTCTCCCCCTTTGTCATTTCAAAAAGTGGGGGTATGAAGAAATAAGAAACACCACTTGTTAAAGGAAAGGAGATAACAAAAAGTTATATAAGGAGAGTAGAAGAGCACAGATAGGGGCTTGTCCAAGCATAGAAAGAAAAGCAAGTTAAAGCATGCACTTGAACAACCCAAAATGCAAGATGAAGTTTTGTAGAAAAATAATAAAATACAATTTTGACCCTCAAGATGACAGAATTTTTCCAGAAAGTATCAGGGATCATGGCAAAGCATGAGTCTTGCTTGGAAGGTCGTTTCTGCATAAAAAAACACTACTCTTGCAACAAAAACTGAAACTGGAGCAAAATCTACATAAAATAAAAATACTCCAATTTCTACATATAATGTAGATCTATGTACCCAGCATCACAATGTTATGCAAGCAACTCAAGATAGTAGATATGCAATTCAAGGAACAAGCTTGAGCATGTATGAGACAAGATGCAAGCATAGCATATAGTGAAATACCACTAGATGAGCAAAGATACCAATTATAAACAAGGTTAGAACTACATGTATGTGAACTACAAGTAGATGTTATCACAAGTTAGGACTACTAGTAGGATCTAGATCATAGCAAGAGATACCAAAAGATATACAAGATAGATCAAGCTATGAGTAGATGTAGAGATATATCCAAACAAAGAGATATGCAATTTTAGAAGCATGAAAGGATATAACTCACTAACAAGTATGCATCATTAGCAAAAGATGATCACCACTAAGAACCTCAAGGTTGTATCCAAACAAGATATACAACTAGATATATGTAGTAAATTAGAGCACAACGGAAGCAATTTAAGACACAACCAAGAGATCCAAAGAGATCATCATCAAAACCTACAAAGCAACTCAAATCTAGTAATTCCAAGATATAGATATACCAATTTAGGGAAATTTGAAAGATATAGTTGTAGGAAAGATAGGCAATTTAAAGGATGAAAAAATGCATATATAAAGGTATCGAATGAGAGTGCCAAAGAATAAGGCTATTGGTTGAGAAAATCTAGTTGAGAGGGAAATTCTCATTTAATAAGCCAAATGAATATTATGTGCATAGTGTTATTAGTCGAGTTCTGTGTATTGACAACTCGACCAATGACAGTTGTTGTAAACACCCATTGGTGCCTATCGATCGAGTTTCAAATAGGACAAACTCGACCAACAAATTTGTTGTCAAAAAGCACATATATTTCCTAAAAACATATTTAAGGGCATGCTAAAATTACAAACCATATCCAAACATGTGTAAGCAAGTTAGTAATGCACTATGAAAGCATTAGAAACAATTTTTGAGCAAGAGTGTGAAGAGAATCACAAAATACCACTTTTGACTAAAAAAACACATGCATAGTGCACATTAACTTGACAAAAATAAGTTAGAATTAGTTCTAACCAAGAAAACCTTTACCTTTTGTTCTTACCATTCCTTTTTCCACTTGTTCTCACCCTCTACGCATCTCACCTTTCTTCTTTTATGTGGATTAATAAGTCAATTTGCAATTCAATAGCTCAAGTCAATCCATTTGTAAGCACCTACAAGATGAAAGATGAAATGGTCCCCGATCATGTTTTTGGGTCCGGAGGGGTTAGTTTAGCAACCCAAGTCCTATTGCTCTTGGGTTCTTTCCTAAAAGGACAACAAGTAGAATAATGGCCAATATCATTACAATAGTTGAATGTGCCCATAGTCTTGGAACTAGAGGATTCTCCATGGAATATTGGAGGTCCTTTATCTTTGTTATTCCTTTGACTACCATCATACCCCAAACCATGTCTACCAATTTGTTTAGTAGTATGGTGTAGGATATCACTAAGGCTCTTCTTACCAACTAAGAATCTTTGTAAAGAAGATCTCAAACTATGATTATCATGCATAAGAAAAGTAATAGTAGAAGACAAATGATTTATATCATCTCTAGCATGCAAAAGATCATTTTCTAAGCAAATAGCTTTAGTTAAATAAGAATCTCTATCAATATGAAGAGCAGCAACATTATTCTCTCTACTAGTAGAACTAGAACAAGATTCAAGCACATTGATTTTAGCAAGCAAGGAGGCATTTCCTATTTCAAGAAAAGTAATCTTAGAAAGGTAAACACCATTTTTAGATTCTAATCCTTGCAAAACAAAATATATGTCCTTGTTTTCAGATTTAAGAACATCAATATCATACATGAGAGAATCAACAATTAAAGTATGATCTTCATTAGAACTAGGCATAAGAGGTTGAGCTTCTAGAAATCTAATCTTATCAAGAAAACTAGAATTTTCAAGTTTAAGAGAGTCTACTTGGCTAAGACAAGCATTTTTGTCATCGAGCAAGCAAGAATTAGCATGTTCAAGATCATCTAGTTCTACATGCATATTGTCAACAATTCTAGCAAGCTTTTTTCTTTTCTTTTTAGAATACCTAAGAGAGGCACGAGTAGCATTAATGATAGCAATTAAGGGTTCCTTATCTAAAGAGTTTAGATTTACCTCATTTGAATAATTTCTTGTAGAATTCATAAGAGCAAAATGACATTCTCCTTCTTCACTAGAGCTTGAGCTAGATCCTCCACTTGAATCTTCACTTGAGCTTGAGTTGGAGGAGTCACTTGAGCTTGAGTGCCATTTCTCCTTCTTCATGTACTTCTCTTCTCTTTCCTTATGATGATGGGTCTTCTTTCCTTGTAGACAATCTATCTTGAAGTGACCCTTCTTTCCACACTTGAGGCACTGGATGGAGGAAGAATTATTGCCTTTGTAGAATCTACCCTTGGAGTACATGGCATCTTCTCCAACTTGAGAGAATAGAGAAGCTTGACCAACAATAGCCTTGATTTGAGCTTTCATTTCAGCCTTCTTCATTCTCTTGAGTTCTTTCTCTTCTTATCTTTCTACTTCCTCCCTCTTGTCAAGTGTGGCTTCATGTGCTTGTAGATTTCCAATGAGCTCTTTAATAGGGACATCCTTAAGAGACCTTGCTTCTTCAATGGAAGTCACCTTGGGTTCCCACCTCTTGGGGAGAGTTCTAAGTATCTTTGAGTTGATTTCTCCTCTAGACATAGGATGACCTTCAACTACAAGACCATTCACAATGGTGTTGAGCCTTGAGTACATGTTGGCTATCTTCTCCTCCTTTCCCATCTTGAATTTCTCAAGTAGCCCTTTGAGCATGTATACTTTTCTTTCCTTCACTTGAGTTGTCCCCTCATAGGTGATGCATAGCTTTCTCCATACCTCATTGGTTGTTTCACATGAAGAAATCTGGTTGAACTCAGTGGGGGTCATGGAGGCATAGAGGATGTGCATGGCTCTAGTATTCAAGGTTGCTTTCTTCAAGGTAGCATCATCACATTCTTCAATCTTTGTCTTTGGTAGCTTGTATGGGTTGTTCACCATTTGCCACATCTCAAGATTTTATCCTTGGATGTAGAATTGAATCCTTCTTCTCCAATAGAGGAAATTGCTCCCATCAAATATTGGAAGGTTGATCATGTATCTCCCTCCTTGGTAGTCACCCATCTTCTCCTACTTGTTGAAGTATGCTTGGAAAAGCCTGCTCTGATACCAATTGTTGGATCCTAGATGGGTGATAAAATGCTCTAGAGTGGGGGTGAATAGAGCTGAATGCACTTAAACAAAATTCATTAGACCTTTAATATATATCACAAGATAAGGCTGCTAAATAGGAAATTTGAGTGCAACTAAAACATGCATAGCAAGGGAGAGAGAGATTGAACATACACAAGTTGACAAGCTATTTAGAGTGGTTCCACACTTCAAACTAGAAGTGAGTCAGTCCACTACCTAGAGAGGTCAACCTATAAAATTTCTTAGCCATTGCACTCTTATATTCATTCATAATACTTACAATACATGAATAATAAAGGACTTACCCATCATTTTAGGGCGATGTGTACTGATTTCATATATATACCTTATCATATATGTATATATTAGTTTGGGACCATGTGGTATTAATTATATATTCACATTTAGTCATTTAAATATTCACATCGTATGCAATAAATAAAATATGATAAAAATAAAATCTAATCATATCAATTATCCCAAAAGATAGAGTATTGATGTGGCTCTAATACCACTGTTAGGTTTTACATGATCAGAGAAGGCAGTGGAAACAAAAAATTTACTTGACCATAAACCCATAACCAGTAGATCACATCAACATCTATGTAATGGGAATGATGGTTTTAGCGAGATATACCTGGTCATGAGGCTTTCTTAGTGACAATACCTCACAACTGGTGCAGTCTTCAACCACCTATCTTTGATGGTGTCTGTTCAGCTCCTAGTTTTAACTCGGACTGCTATTGACTATCGTCCTCCTAAGCGGCAGAAGTCTCCTGCCTATATAGATAGTCCACACAGACTACCGGGAACTCTAGTCATCCTGAAGAATGAACTAGAAGGATTTGTCCCCTTTTGTCAGCGTACTAGTCATCGACACACTCCCCCACAACCAGTTGCTTTTCTATAGTTGTCTTTCCCTCGTTGTTCCTCCCTAGATGAGTTGAACTTGTTTGGACTCTCTCAGTTACCACAACCAGAGAGGACAGCAACTTTGCAGAGCAACTGATGTTCTGAGTTGTGTGCAAGGACAATCCCACTGTACCCCTCTATTTATAGTAGAGGGAAGGGTCAGGGTTCCCAGTCTATGCGGGAATAGAAGGGTCCATAATTTCCATGAATAATTTGCACTTCGGCAGGTGAATCGATCATTTCACAATTGAAATGGTCATTTGTCAATGTGAATAGATTGGTTCACTTGTGAACTAATCTGTTGGGAGTGTGAACCGGTCAGTTCACTTAGTGAACTAGTCGTTTCACTTCCCAGACTTGCCACCAATTGACTTTCCTTATTCGTTTCTAATTAACACAAATATTAATTCTTGTCCCAATCGAATTGAACAAGTGAAATGAAAAACCTTTTTCTCACAAACTGAGAAATATAATAGTGCTTGTTTGGATAATTGAATCGATCGGTTCACTAGAGTGAACCGTTCGTCTCACTGGCCATGAGCCAATTGGTTCACCCAGTGAACATGTCGGTTGGTGGTCTAGATTGTGTAGAACATAGTCAATTCAGTTCTCAATCAATCTGACACTCAAATCAGTTGGTTCAACACTTAAACTTGATGATTCTAAGTCAAGTCTATTGATTAAATGTTTGATTGAGTACAGTAATCAATCCAAACATCATTCATGGATAAAATCCTCTTCCAAGTTAATCCTTTGTGTGTGACCCTATAGGTCCCATTTCACATTGGCAGTGAATGTCCATAACTATCTTATGACATCACAAGAAAAGAGTGGTACCTAGTTGCACATCAGTGCTACCCAAGTGAAAAGGAAAGTTGGAGAACAACTTTCAATCCTATAGTCTATGATTGGTTTTCCAGTGAATGTATAATTCCTTTGTCTCTGATATCCAGAATGAACTCAAGGCATGGAGTTGTCATCCTTTCAATGTTCATTCATGTTTCTTGAACTAGAGCAGACTGTCTAAGATATGTGTGACATCAATATCATATATTGATTCACATGTGTAAGCACATGCCTTTCTCAGTCTCCCTTATCAAGTGGCATGGACATCATACTCCCTTAGGAGGGACAAATCTCATATCTATCATTCACAGTCTATCTCATGTGTTAAAGCCAACCAATCATCACTGTTATAACAACCCATATTTCAGGACTGCATTTGATGATGTCAAAGTGTACCCAATCACATTCGACGAGTGCAGTGATTTTAGGTCTAAGAATCACAATCACCACCATCAGAATGAGATATGATTCTGATTACCATGTCATGGTTCCATGTGTCACTCTCATGGTGGGTCTGTCTGATACACTATTCTCCAACATGTATCTGTGTGCTTGGTTTGATATCACATATCATGACTAATGAGACATTGTCATTAACCAACACACACTCTAGTCTTGATGTGTCATTGTTGTCTATCAACCTTCCACAATGACATCTAACTAGGGACATAACAAGAATGTACATACTCTTAGCATCCATATGATCTTAATGTTCAGGTCCTCAACCTAAAGACATACGTCATTGAGTATTGTCATTCTTTATACATTCATTTTGCTCCATCATCCATATCATAATTGATTGAGCTAGAATAAATTGGAAGCTTGTCTTTGATATTTATCAAATCAATCAGAATATATGCCAATCCAATCATCATATGATTGGCTCTCTGGGCATACATACCAACAATCAAATACTATTATTAGGATGATACTTATATTTTTAGAATGTGTGTAGATGATCTTTATCTCTGGTGTGTTACTAAGAAAGAGGCTCATAACATACTTGAACAATGTCAGTATGGCCCCACGGAAAGGCACATGAGTTCTCAGAAAATAGCCAGAAATGTTCTCCAATCTGGTTTCTTTTATCCTACCTTATTCTAAGATTCATATGAGCTTTTGTTATCATGGAATCAATCCCAGAGGTCTGGAAATATTTCTAAGATAGATCAAATGCCCATGACCTCTTTACAATAAATAGAGATCTTTAATTCTAGAGGGCGGATCATATGGAACCCTTTCCTTCATATTTTCGATATGCCTATATCCTGGTGGTTGTGGAGTATATTCCAAAATGGGTAGAAGCCATCCCCACCAAGACATGTGACTCCAAATCTATAAAGAAGCTTTTTAAAGACATCATTTTCCCAAGGTTCGGGGTGCCTCGTATTGTAATCTCTGACGAGGGATCACATTTTTTGGAGAAAATTTTTAAGTCCTTGATGAAAAGATATGGAGTCCACCACAAGGTCGTCTCTCCTTACCACCATCAAACTAATGGTCAGGTTGAGGTTTCAAATTGTCAAATCAAGTCCACCCTAGAAAAATATGTCAATCTCTCTAGGAAAGACTAGGCTTTGAAAATCAATGACGTTTTGTGGGCATACAGAACTTCCTACAAAACACCCATAGGCACAACTCCTGTCAGATTGATCTATGGAAAATCTTTCCATCTACCCATAGAGTTGGAGCACAAGTCTAGTTGGGCCATTTAAACTCTAAATTTTTGCCTAACTACAGTAGGAGAAAATTGTCTTCTTCAAACGCAAGAGTTAGAAGAGCTCATAATGACAGTCTATGAGAATGCCCGGATATAAAAAGATAGAAACAAACTATGGCATGATGGTCATATTTTGTGAAAGGATATTTAGGAAGGTGACCAAGTCCTATTCTATAACTCTAGGTTGAGACATTTCCCTAGAAAACTCAAATCTAGATGATATGGACCCTACCTTGTCAAGAAGGCCTATCCACATGGCACTTTTCTCCTTGGGGATAAATGAAAGGGTGAGTTTTTACTCAATGGACATAGGTTCAAGTGGTATATTGACGTTGGGGATTTTTTTCATCTAAAGCATATCACCTCCCTATCTATGCATATCTAGTATTAAGTGATCCACCATCCCCATCCACTCCTGAGCCAGAGTCAGCTCCATGAATACATGTATCGGGCCTTTGACATAAAGATGGGTGCTCGTTAGGAGGCAACACATCATCTCTTTTCCACTTTAATAACTTTTATTTTATTTTGTTAATTGCAATTTCTAGATAACCTTGCTATTATTTCAAGTTCCCAATTTTGTTCAAAAAAAAGTGAACCACTCAGTTGGTTACCCAATCTACCATCTCAAGACTATGAAAATTCAGAATTCAAATGCTTATTGCGACCCAGGAACCATCTCTACCTAATGCAACATTCTCAGGAGTCTTGGCATGTGGACTGTGGCCACTATGCTCCCAGCAGACCTACCTATGAGGAGCATGGGGACCATCGGGGTTACCCAGACCCCAACTCCCCATATTGGGAGAATCACTACTACAACCCCGCCTCCTCTTCTTCTCATCTGCTACCTCTTTATCCACCACAACAGTGATCTTCTTCTCTCCATCTCAGGTTTGGGATTTTCTCAGGATAAGCAAAATTCTATGTCTAGGGTGGAGGTGGGTGGTAACAATTCCACCCCCTATCTTTCCTTTTTAGCATTATCTTTTCATCATTTTATTCTATAAAGTAGTTTTCTTGTCAATTTTGAAAAAAAGGCATTTGTCTAGTCGGCCAATATGAATAGATTTTATATCAGTATACCCCCTTGAATGTAGTAAATCTTCTTTGTAAAAAATTTTTTATAAGTTACAATGATTAGGAAACACCATGTCACCTTGGACCCCAAACTTGCATTACTCTTTGGAAATGTTGGAAAGCTTTATTGCATTGATCAGAAACAAATGAATTTTTTTTGTATTTTAAATCTATAGATTAGCTTGTCATATCTCTTGTATGATGTTGTTACAGGAAGAGTCAAATTGATGTGATGTCTCCCCAAACAAAAAATGTTTTGAAAGAACAAAATCAATCTCCCTCCACCATCTTCATCTCACAAAGAAAAATCAAAATTACCTCATGCCAAACCCCAAGTCTAGGGTGGCATGTCTTCCCCTATCTCCATTACTCCATACCCCTCATAAATCTAATAGGGTCATACCATCAAAAGATGTCAAAGAGAAGACTAAAAAATGTGGTCAATATAACTACAATCCATGAATAAAAAGATCCCAAGTTGACTAGAGGAGGGATCATCTTCTTGCATGCCTCATTCATCTTGTTCATGTGCAATACTTACACTAAAAGTGGGAGTGTCGAAGTAAAGTAAGTTGAAGTATGTTTCTTACAAAGTCTTGAGATAGAAACAAGTCATGAAACATGTTTTAACAGGGAATGTGGAATTTTATGTTTCACATGGTTCTAGGAGATTGGCTCTCTTGGCCAAGAAAGAAGGTAAGGAACAAAGTAATGCTATGAGGGTGGGGATAGCCATGTTGCTAGTACAAATTGAAATGATTTGTGATTCTTTCTTTCTTGAGGACAAGCAAAAGTTCAAGTTTGGGGTATTTTGGTGAATGTATATTCATTTCTTGTCTAATGCTTCTTTCATAGTCTTTTTATAGGGTTTCATTTCCCTTTTGCTAATTTTCTAGAAAAAATTATAATTTGCTCACTTCTTAACCAATAATGCAAATTCTTATTTTTTCATTTATATTTTTTGTATCTTACCTTCACTACATTTTTCAACCATCTCAGGACTTGAACCTATTGGTTCATGTTGTGAATCGGTCGTTTCATTCATACAAGAAGTTGCACCTCATAAACTAGACATTTGTTTTACTACTCAAATCCACCCTTCCACATTGTCTATTTAGCAGCCAAAGCAGGCATTCCATTCTTCCCAACCTCTTATCTTAGTTCCCCAACTTAGTGTTTCAAGTCTTCTAAAAGGTCAGCTCAATTTCTTTAATGACCAAGTCAAAGTCAAATGGCTCCGCCACCCCATCTCTAGGGTTTTTACCCGCTTTCCTGGGTTGAGAAAAATCAGATGTGAACTGAGTGCTTCAATATCCAAACAGTCGGTTTAGCTTTCTTAGAGACCATGTTTTGTTCAAACGGTAATGTCACCCTTCCTTAGGATTTTTTCCTAGGCCCACGCCTCTTCAGACCTAAACCAATCAATTCAAGATGTGAAATGGTCAATTCGTAGCACACCATATGACTTCTTCAGTAGTTGCTAGCATTTCTTTTCCTCTTCCCCCCTTCAGGGTTTATTCCCCCTCCTTCCCTTATAAATGGAGGGGAACTTCGCAAGAAAGGGATCAAAGTTTTTGTACTTGCACTTTAGATTTCAATACTTTTTTTCACTGTTGCATCTTGTACTCTTCTTCTTCAATAAAGATATCTAATTCTTTCTCTTTGTGTCTTGGTCTTCTTATACAGAGCAAGGAATTAAGAGGATCAAACATTTCATAGTGAGTAGATATGATCCTTTTGGATTCTTCTTCTTGTCTAGGGCTTCCTCTCTTCCTTCTGTGGTACTTTCTTTAGCTTCCATAGATGGTGAGTAGTTTCCTATATTGGGGCATGGGGAGTAGCCCCATAGCCATAGTTAACTCACTACTACAGAAATAGCCTTTGGCGTCAGTTTTTTAACCCCCTTTGGCGACGGTTTTCAAGCGATGCCTATGTGGGCGCCGCTAAAGGTCAAACTCTTAGGCGTCGGTTTTATAACTGAAACCTATATGATCTATCGGCGTCGGTTATATATAGTTGGCCGATGTCTATAGGATTCGCGCCACAAAAAAGGGCACCACCTAGGACACTTTCGACGTCGGTTAACAACTGAACACCCGACGCCATACTCCCAGACGACACGATCGTGCTTCTCTGCACGGCCGTGTTTAGTACTATAGGCGTCGGTTTTATACTAATAAGCGATGCCTTTTCCACCACGGCCGTGCTTTCCTGCATGGTCGGGTTGTTTGTCGCATTCGGCGTCAGTTTTTATCCAATAACTGACGTTGTATGCCTTAGGCGTCGGCATTCTATAAATAATCGACGCCTATACTTTATTTTTATTTTTTTCTTATCAGTTTGTAGGCCTGCTGTGGCTTGTCAGCAGGATGAGAACCTGCAGTTTAGTTTCCTAAACTGCAGGTTTACGACATCCATTGATATCAGCCTACAAACAGGCCACAAATCTGCCAAATCAACAAATATTTTTTCACACAAGTAGATACATTCAGACATCAATCCAATTCTCACATTCACACATGTAGAAACATTCAAATACATGTATAAACATTCAGAAATATTCATTTACAAAATATCATTCAGGATCGCTATCAGCATCCCAATTATATCTTACAGTCACCACTGCTTGTATGGCTTTTGCCCATTCTTCTCTTACTTCATTTATTGCTTCCATCGTATATGGAGCATGTACATTTTTTAAGCATTTACCTATAGTGTGATCAGTTTTAAACACCTGCAAAGAGAATGATGTATATATATATAAGTAATAATATAAAAATAAGATTGATATATTTCATACTAACTAATGAGACTATATATAATACCTCATGTATGGTATTAATCTCTAATGCGGCATGTCGGATAATCATCTGCATAAATCGCATCACATAGTATGTGCATGCCTAGCCGTTGTCTTATGTAGCGCACTATAAATTGAAACATACAAAATATTAAAAAATATAACTAAGCACAGTTCACATAAATAATATATACATTGGAGTCAGGAACTTACTTTTACGTTCTCCCAAATTATTGGTAGGTTCTTTTTTCTTGGGAATTTCCTCCAGCATTTTTGAATGCATCTAAACCCCTACATGTTAATATAACACAGTAAATTGCATAATTAAATAGTAATGTAATAACATATGTTAACGGATATAAAAATGAAATATTTCTCACCAGAATAATGGCATTCTCAATATGTGTCCAATTTTAGTGTTCAATGTACTTCCCACAGGATCTAGATAATAAACAGTGAACGTCCCAGGGACAATAACTAGTAACTCCCAATGTCTAGCGCTATAGGTAAAAAAGTTAAAATTTAATAACTCAAAATGCACAATAAAAATGGAATTTTCTTAAGTCCAAATTATAAATAAAGTAAACTTATTTGACATTGAATAGAGCTATTATTATCGTCTTATTTTGCTGACCGAAAATCTTAAAAGCATTTATACAATATTGTTGAACACTATCAGGGTCTTTAGCTACCATACTAATCAATGATGGAATTAAAAATCCCACATGATCAAATGCAAGTTGTTTGCATTGATCTTCGACTAAGTAGCTGCAAAACATGTATTACGTATGCATTAATATATAAGAAACCAGATCATCAGATATTACACAAGGTATATGGATGTATAAACAAGATCTCACCTTATCCATGTCTCTATCATTGATGTATTCAGCAAATCATTCATAAACAGCTCAATAATATCTTGTATAAATAAAGAGCTATCGTATGATTGACCTGTATAATCTGCTTCTAAAAAACAACTATAGGGCAATGTATATTATGTGCCCGTAGCCAACATGCCATTCCCCTACAAGCAGGATCTAACGGGTATTTTAGGTCAGTTGGAACCCAACTTGGTAATGCAGGAAGTGGAGGTGGAGGCATAGGTGCGCCGGGTGTCTTCTTTTTAACATGTATATATAATTTCAGATCATTTGACCTCATATATACACATTAACAATCTAAAGTAATGTAAATTTATCTTACAATTTCAGTAGTGTAGACGGCATCTGCTTTGGGCCACAATATCACCCCGCCTTCTGCCTCACTAAGTGTATCAATATCTGGGTGGGCATATGGCAATGCAGCTTCCCTCCAATCGGGTAAGACACATATCGGGCTTACACGAACGTAGCCCTACAGCATTGGAGTCCCATAAAACATTGCCCCAGGAAGGGACTGGTAAGCATTCGCCTATGCAACAACATAGTCTTGCATTCTTAAGCGGCATGGCTTCAATGCCGACAAATTTACGTAAAGAATGTTATATATACATATATACATATCACCTTTTGAACATATCATCTTGAAAAGACTAGCTACAATGTCATAAACAATACTTACAGGAGACATGCTAGGCGATGGGTCTCCAGGATTACTCGCAGTCTATGCATCAGGAGAAGAGTGGGTCGCCATAGGCTGATTGGAAGCCTGAGATGCCTGCCACCGCACTATTTCTTCCTTGACCTTCTCAGCAACTATATCATTGACCTTCTTAGCAACTATATCCTCGACTCTCTTATTCTCCTTTACATGGATACAAGAAACATTAGCTTCTTATTATTGAATTTCCTTTTGTAGTAACATTCTAAAAAAAGAATAGGTTACCTCTTCTTGTGAAAGTCCCACTCTGGGTTTGCACTGGGATGGCCCAAAGAATGCTTTGATTCCCACACCAGTGTCTGCACCCCTAACACGTTCAGGATGCTCTGGGTTACCCAGAGCAACTATCAATTCATCCCTTGTGCCCTGAGGGATGAATGTGCCTTGTTTCCTCTGCTCGTGCAGCTCCTGCTAATCACCATCAACACACATGATTAGCTAACACCACAAATAATCAATATTCAAACGATTGCTCTAAGAGTTGTATTTTACCATTTTTGTAGCCGCCTCAGCAGTTACGGGCTTCTTTATTTCACCCTTCTTGTTTTGCCTCCCAGCTATCCAGATATCATGGCGAGGCATGGGTGTGACAGACTCCTGAGTAGCAGTAGACTCCTGAGTAGCTGCAGACTCCGCCTGTAGTCTTTGGCGAACGCTTGCATAGCCCTTTGGACCCATAGTGTGGTCATGCACATTCAGTGCACGCCTTGCTTTTTGCGCGTCACTGAGGGCCTAGTTAGTATGCACATTAATGATTTGGTTAGTAGCACTAAATGTTAATCTTGAATAGGTGAATACAACGTATATTAATTAAATTGGGAGTGACGCCTAATACCTTGAATTCTTCAGATTTTTTTGAAGCAACAAAATTGTCCCAATCTTCTTTGTCCAAGAAATTCCATTGCTCAAGGGCTGACTTCTTCTTCTTATCACCATCTTTTATGTATTCTTTGTTCAGATTTGTCCTATAGTTCCTAAGCATCTTTCCAGCGTGTTGCATCACGCTTTTACGATGCAGCTTCTCATCCAATGCAAACAGATTCTGTAAAATAGAATTCTTATTAACTAGTATCCAAAAATAGAATTGCAAATAATATAATTTGTAATCTACAAAATAGAATTGCAAATAATAATAACTCACGCATAAATCCTTCCATATCAAGTCTTTCGTCGCCTGAGGAACTTTATGCCAATGATCATACTTAACACCACAATGGCTTCGAGTGACACACCCAAGATAGTTTACAAAATTATTACGGTTCACTCCAATTGCATTTCCTCCATTATCAAACTCAACAACCAATTTGGATCCACTGCCACTCAGCACTATTAACTTCTTCATCAGAGTGATGCCCCTTTTCTTGTTAAGTTTTTACTACTGTGCATGAAGTTGCTCCAGTGCTTCAGTGGGTACATGTGCATCATCAACCTAAAATTTGACAAAAATAAACACACTTAATTAGCACAATATAGAAATATGGGATATATGACATAACTAGAAGATAATGAATTTTATAGAAATATAGGATACAATTTTTAGAACTTACATTGGTATCCTCGCCATGCTCGTCATGGACAGCATGCTCATCATGGACTTCATGCTCATCATGGACATCATGCTCATCATGGTCAGCCATCTGAAAATGTCATTAAAAAGGCAAACATTTAGCATTTGTATTAACTAGAAAAAGGCAAACATGTAGCATTTGTATTAACTAGAAAAAGGCAAACATTTAGCCAACAAAATTGTGATATTTTATCAATAAAATTGTGATCTTTTATCACTAAAAAAATATAAACATACATGTCTAGGCCAACAAACACATGTGATGTCATTCTTATATATAATAAATGTGTATCATCTATCCCATCCTTGAACACCTAATCTTACTAGTAAGTGTATAATGTGTATTGGGTTTTCAAGAAAATTTCGGCAGCATTTCCCCACTGTTCTCTAAGTACATATGTACTTAGAGAACAAACGGGGAAATGCTACCGAAATTTTCTCAAAAACCCAATACACATTATACACTTACATCCTAAGTGAGATTAGGTGTTCAAGAACAGTCCCAAACCGGGGACTATCCAAGATTTACTCCTAATGAGTAAATCTTGGACGGGTTTCTAGGCCAACAAACACATGTGATGTCATTCTTATATATAATAAATGTGTATCACCTATCCCATCCTTGAACACCTAATCTCACTAGTAAGTGTATAATGTGTATTGGGTTTTCAAGAAAATTTCGGCAGCATTTCCCCGATGTTCTCTAAGTACATATGTACTTAGAGAACAAACGGGGAAATGCTACCAAAATTTTCTCGAAAACCCAATACACATTATACACTTACATCCTAAGTGATATTAGGTGTTCAAGAACAGTCCCAAACCGGGGACTATCCAAGATTTACTCCTAATGAGTAAATCTTAGACGGGTTTCTAGGCTAACAAACATAATAATAGATATGTACATGTTAGGGTTTCATCACGATTAATGTTAGGGTTTCATCACAATTGATGTTAGGGTTTAATCAAATCAAATTAGGATTCTACAATTGACAAGTTTAAATCTAATTTCAACATGCATCAAAATTTACTGAATTAGGCCAAACATTACGATTAGAAGCACAAATATATGACAAATATATGCAAGCAACAAACCATTATATGGAACTAATCCTACATTATACACATACTTTTCCTAAGTAAGATAATGTGCACTTCATGGAATTATTAATATCTGAATATATATATAAGTTGTTTCTACCTACTTTGATGGGATTTTATAACATTCGAGCCTTCTATTTAAGGCATTAGATGCATATATTGCAGTCCATTGTGTTGAGATAAGAATCCCATGTGATACAGATGATTGAGAATCTTTCGCCATACTAGGAAAATACTATAGCATGTCCTCTCTAAATCTAGGTTCAGCATATACATCCAAATTAAATACACAACTAGATATTCATTTAGGTGTTAGACATTCATTTAGGTGTTCCTGATAACTCACAGGTATGCACAACTAGACAACTGCGGCGGAGCAGTACTGGAGGAAGCATACCTTTCGGTAGCGGCGGCGGACAAGTAGGCGAGCAACAACAACTGACCTCCCAGTAGTGGTGGCGGTGACCGGCGAGCTCCAGGCGGTAGGGCAGGCAGGTGCAGCGGTGGCCGGCGAGCTCCAGGCGGCAGGGCAGACAGACCAAGGAGCAGTGGCATCAGCGGCAAGGAGCAGCGGCGACGGCGGGTGGCGGCAAGGAGGAAGGCAGCGCGGCGGTGAGCTCCAGGCGGCAGGGCAGGCAGACCAAGGAGCAGCAGTGTCGGCGACAAGGAGCACCGGCGTCAGCGGGCGGCGGCAAGGAGGAAGGCGGCACGGCGGCAACGTAAGGAGGAAGGCGGCGGCGACGCAGAGTAGCAGCAGCGCCGTCGACGGTGAGGAAGCAGTAGGCACCAGGAGGCGAGCAGCAGCGGGCGATGAAAATTCAGAAGACGATGAAACAGAAGAAAGAGGACAGTGGTTGTTCGAGGGTCTATTAAGGTGGTAAAAGGCGTCGGTTATAAAACACAACCGACACCTAACGTCTTCAGCGTCAATTCTACTTAACTCGCCGACGTCCAATTAGACAAATTTTGCCCTAAATAGTATGGCGGGAACCATTATCGGTGTCGGTTATCAACGTATAACTGACACCTAAGCTGGAACTTTTCGCGCAATTTTTCATCTTATATAGGCGTCGGTTTGTTGGTAAAACACCGATGTTGTATGTGCCAAATTTTTTTCTCTCGATAATTGGATTTCGCGGGCGATTTTAGGCGTCGGTTGTTTGTTATGCAGCCGACGCTGAATACAAAGCAGTACCCGTGTCTGGCTGATCTTTGAATATAGACGTCGGATTTGCTAAATACCCGACGTGTAATGTTATAGGCGGAGGTGTTATTAAATAACCGACGCCGAGAAAAGCAACATTGAATGTTTTTTCTGTAGTAGTGACTAGATCTATTTCTATATGATGATACTTTTTAGATATTTTTGTTTGTATTTTTTCTGACTCAAACTACTTTGTCTCTTTTTTTTTTTAATGTTAGTTTTGGGTGATGAGACCTAGAATATCAAAACTTGGAACAACCAAACAAATGCACAAGGATCTAGATGAGATCTCGAAAGGATCTTTTGTTGGGATGTTCGGGAAAGGATTCGTGAACACCAAGACCAATGGGTTTACAGGGAGTTTGACTTTTGTAAATGTATTTGAGGATGTTTTTACATACCTTCATCTAACTTTCTTTATCACCATATATTACATCGATCTAGTTTTACACAAGCTATGGCGGGAAAACCCATAACCCTAATATATATTATCATTGATTTAATCCCATTTCTCAATCACTTGTTTCCTAATTGCTCCTTTCTTTACTTGTTATTTAATCATGTTCGTAGATATTCTTTTTTTAGCATAATAATCTTTTTACTTATTCTTAGCATAAATATTTATTTTATTTATTCTTAGTGTGACATCTATTTACTTGTTCTTACTATAATCTTTTCACTACTTGCTCTAGAATAATCAACCATCAACCAATAGATCTTTACTTTCTTGTTTCAATAATTTCTCAAAGTAATTTGGTTCTGAATTCAATCTTAATTGTGTTGTCTTGTGGGATTGACCCTCTCTATACTAATAAATGAACCTTAATTGGTTATTTTTCTATTAACAATAGGTTAAACTCTAGGATTAAGACACCTAGTGAATTGGTGTGTCGAACAACGTGTATCAATCTACAACTCAATTTTATTATATACCTTATATATGATAGGATAACCTTTTTTAAATTAGGATGTGACCATTATCAGTTATGTTGAAGTTATATAGTTTCTTGCAAATAAATTTATATAATGAGCATGTACATGTGCTTGCACATATAATTATGAGAAGTATTTAGTCTAAGAAATTTCTTGTATTCTTATTAGATTGTTAAGATGGGGTTGAACTTTTGTTTTTTAGTTTTCTTCTCTAAATGTGGAAATCCAGCCTGAAGAGGTGGTTATGTGTTGGACCTAGGGTTAGGTGTCATAGTTAGGGGGTATACATTTTGGATTCTTTCATCTTATATAATATCTCATAGAGGTTAGAAGCAAGTAATAACTATATACGAGTTAGATGTTTCTTTTTGTTTTGTTTTTTTGTCCCACACATGGGTGGGATGGATACTATTTCTCTCTTAACTAAAAGAATCTTGAGGCTCAATATAAGTTCATGTTGATAAATTAAAATAGTTTCTTGTAACACCCTTGATCTAGGTTTTGGGATAACCCTAGAAGCTTTGCCTAAGTAAGTTTCTCAGAACCTTGTCTTAATCTTTTGAAAAGTAATTAAGACTTAAGGAGAGTTTAATTCTCAAGTTTGAGTCTGTTTGCAAATTGTTTGTACTCTATATGATAGTTTTGGTGCAAATTGCAATTTACCCAAAATGTGGGGTTGATGAGAAAATTATCACCTATAGAATGTCCCTTCTCTCTATTAGCATCATCTAGAGGAGATATAAAGTAGGGGGTGCCTTGTTTGAATCTTGGTTGAGTGATAGCACACTCAGTGGTGAAAGAACCAACGAGTGATGAGTGTCTTGAACCCTATAGTAGGTTGTGTCGAGTTATGGAGTATATATGGGAGTGCCTATCAGCTTGGAAGACATAGAGTAGGTTCTATATTGGTTTAGAAACTTTTTTGAAGTATTCATATCAGGCTAAGCACCTCAAGTAGGTGAAGCATATCAGTTTAGGACTTCCTTGGAAAAGTTGTATCAGTTTGCATATAAAGTGATATTGGGTTATGATATTTTGTCAAGCAAGCTACCCAATGGCTTATATCTCATCTTTGGATTATCCACATGAGTTTTTCATGTCAAGATAATTATGGATGCATGGAGTCACCATGCATGGACACGTGTCACCTAAGTGCATATGGTGGTGACACCTCACATACACACTCTCTCTTGAACCTCAACTCTATAAGCCTCTTTTTTCATCTAATAGTGAAACCTTTCGACTCTCATATCATCACTCTTTTGGTGGACGACCATAGAAGCTTGAGGAATAGTAAGGAGTTTGAGCATCAATCCTAAGGTAACGCCATGGTCATCTTCAACCTTGGGTGGACTATACTTCTCAGATCATGGTTCCTTTCGTTCTTTTCTTCTTCATAAAGTTCCTAACTATGGTATATTCTTTCATATAGAAGTGTAGTGATCGAGTCTTAGACTTTTGATAAGTCATATTCAACCTTGGGAACTTGAATCTTTGGAGCTTGGAGATCTTGTCATGATCTTGAGGTGGGTTATATAACTTGAACTCAACTCTATTGTTATTCACCTTCAATTGTGCAATACTTGATGATTCCTTTTCAATTTCGACTTTCCTTGGTTGAATAATGATTCTATGAGATCTAATGGATATATGGGGTTGTTGTGCATGAACTAGAGTTTTAGTGGATGAAAGGTTGAAGCTTGAAGATGATGGAATCTCCCATGCACAAACTGATATTGGTTTAAGAAACTATAACCCGATAATAGGATATGTGAGGGGAAACCGATACACATTAGGTCCTAACCCATTACTGGTTCATTACATGTGAAGGAAAATCATCCTTATAGTTTTTTAGCCTATTAACTAAGACTAAGGATGGGGTAGGATAATATCTTGAAAGTTGAGTGAATATATGAAGTCAATAGGGCTAACCCGATATGCCTTAACTCTAGCAACCCAACACACCTCTAACCTGACACCAATGTGAAGGGTGATATACTTCTTTGAGTCATGGACGACACACCATGTGAAGGTGTGGGCCATACACTCCTTGAAGTCATGGCTGACACACCAAGTAGTGGTGAGGATGGTACCTTGAAAGGTGAAAGTATATAAGGGAGTTGATGATGACTAACCTGATACTATCAAAACTCTAGAGGTCGATATCACTTGGTGATAGCTAGGGTGACACATTAGATAGTGATATGGTTGATACACTAGATGACAGTGTGGGCAATACCCTAGAGTATACTATGGTCGATACACTAGATGAAAATGTTGCCAATACCCAAGAGTATACAATAGCCGACACATAAAGTGATAGGGTGGCCGATACCCTAAAGTGAGGTCAAGATGTTATGCTTTAGTGAGGAGAAAATATTATGCTAAAGTATGAAGAATGTGATGCACCAAGGTATGCTGAAGGTGATACACCAAGATATGATTCGTGGATGATATCACCTTAAGCACCATAAAATCGATATCACCTTAAGCACCTCAAAACTGATATCACCCTAAGAACCTCTAAACCGATAAAACTTTGATGAGCCATGGCTGACATAAGTGAAGAGTGTCATGACCGATACATGATCTAACCCGACACAAAGTGTTACAACCCGAGTTTTGGGTTCTTTTGGTGAGAAATGTAATTTCTCATATTAAAGAAATTGGAATAAATAATGATATAATTTGTTTTGAATAAATGAGTTTCGTTTACAATAGCCTTGATGATTGTGTTGTGAGCTTTATTGGCTATTGGGCCCTATAATAAGGAAATTCAATTATTAAATGAATAATTGAGTTTTTGAGAAAAGAAAGGTGTGCAAACCTCTAGAAGGAAAAATAACTTAATCCAAAGGTGGATTTTGTGCCACATGGGTTCCTTGGGTCCCAAGGAGTCCAAAGTTGCAAAGATCAATTAAGTATTTCTTTATTAAGAAAGAAATTGAAAACAATGGTAAATGTGGAAAATAATGAAAAGAGGTGATCCTTTGTGGATTTTCATATCCCAAGGATTCTTAATGATAAAAGGAATACCAATGAGGAAAATAAAAGAGAAATAAAGAGAAATCCTCAAAAAGAGATATTTTAATAAGAATAAAATAAGATAATGAAGAATAATGCATTTAGATGCATCTAGAAGGATAATGAGTATCCCATAAAAAGGATTTCAAAATAATAGAGTTTCTTGGGATCCAAGGAGTCCCAATGAAGAAAGAGGAAAGAGAAAATACTTATAAAATAAAATAAGAATATAATGTGAATACATTATTAATGGATTATGTGGTATTGTTTCTACCAAAGCAAAATAGAAATCCGTGCCAATGGTTTAAAAAACAAGAATAAAGAGAATAAATGAGAGGAATTTCGAATTCCTAACTATCCAAGAAATAAGAATATCAAATAGGTTATGAGGAGAGAGAAGAATACTTCTCCTTGAAGGAATTGGGTTCCTATTTGGAAAGGGACTCTTTGATTTGATAATAGCCGACCTAGGGCTTCTTTACCTACCCTTATGTAAAGGGTAGACCCTCCGGGATGAGTCTAGAGAGATCCCACACACCTCTCTCTCCCTTCTTCTTGTTTCTTACCCATGAAACCCTAACCGAGAGAGTAGTATGACCCTGGAGTGAACAAGGGGCTGCTAAGTCATTGTGTAGGAAGAGGGAAGCTCCCACGGCAACCCTGAACGACTAATCTATCATCTCAGAGCCCGCAACCCCACGCGATAAGTGCAGCAGACCTGCAGCATGGCCGCGGGCTGCAGGCCCAATAATCTTGCACTCAGCCACCCAGTTGCTGGTCGAAGCATGGGCGGGTACGGGGGAGGACACCGGAGGTGAGGGAGTCTCCCTGGTAGTCGGCGAGGTCAGGAAGGAGGGGGAGAGCCGCACCCTCGGCCGCTAGGGCGGCAGCAAGTAGCTCACGCAAGGTTGAAGTAGGCGAGGGCCGGATTGGACAGGTTTGCCCCTCCGCAGGCTGAAGACCCACATAACTTACAAGGGGCAAAATAGACATTCTGTTATAATTCCTAATCTGACAATGTTGCATGGTATAGGCGACGTGGCACATCGTGATTGGATCAAGTAAGTTTAGGTTGCAAAATTCATAGCTCATTAACGGTAGATCAGATAAATATGCATAATACATGAATTTTGCTCACAAGAACGTGAGGAATGCAATAAAAATAGTTTTAGAGGCTAATTACTCCTGCAATTCGAAAAGTAGTGTAAGTTATCAACTTTAATGAATTAAAGATTAAGAAACCCTATTTTGAGATGATTAATGTATTTAGTACGATTTAATGGGTGATTAAAGTTGATATTAACCTATTAATTGTAAAAAGGTATATTAGGAACAAAAAGGATGAATTTTGCATGTAATTAGTTTAATTGAGAGTTCATGTGCATAAATATGCTTTAATGGGCCTTGAAAACCCTGATATTGGTGAATGCGACTCTTAATGGCTTTGATTATTCAAAATCATGAATAAAGTTAAGATATGATTATTCTAAGCTATTTTGAGCATTAAAGTTCCTAATTGTGGTAAAATACCATTAATGAGGAAATTAGGGTTTCCTAGTGGATAAAAGGTATAATTAATGATAAATAATGTTCATATGAGTATTAGAGCATAATGAACTATGAATTGATGATAAACGAGCATAATGACTTTGTCATAGATTGAAAAGGATAAAAATGGTAGCTTTAATGTAAAATAAGCTTAATGGACTTAATTGATGGTTATTTGTGCATTAATCTGGAATTAAGGTTATGTGTTTGTAAAAGGTAACCTTAATAACTTTCATGAAGGATAGATGAGAAAATTAGGGTTTAAAAAGAGTAAAGGGAAGTAAAACTCTAATTGCAAAGTAAACCCTAAAAAGAGGAAGAAACCCTAAAAAGGAATAGAAACCATAAGTAGCAAGATGGTTTGGATAGTTTTTGATAAAAAGGAATTGGATGTATATTTCAGGATTGAACTGTGTACTTGCTTCATTCTGGATTACTTTCTTGTTTGGACTATTTCTGCATCTGAGTCTGCCTGACAGGTATGTGGTTATGCCTATGAATATCCTGAATTAGTTTCCCGAGGATTTTCGAGGTTTTATCGATGACATGAGTTAAATTGTTGGTTGCATTTAATTCTTGCAAATTATAATGTGGATATGACTATCACCTAAGATTTGTGCCTACTAGCTCAGATCCTAGTCCCCTCTGTAGCTTAATAGATTGACCTAGTACATGGTTACCGATGGGGTAGGCCCATCAGGTCATTGAATGACTTAGTACATGGCTACCAATGGGGTAGGACCATCAAGTCACCATGAGTCAGGGATTGGGCTACCTTTGGGTAGGGCCACGTGACTCCATAACCCTAGGTATTGGTTACCTATGTAGGGCCATGGGGGTAAGGATCTACCATATGAGAGAGGTAGTATCCATGTCCACTTCAAGGACATCACAAAGATATGGGATAGGTAAGGATTGAGTAGTATTACTTAAAGCGTAATCTTAGATGTTAAATGATATTTGGATGACTACATTGTTAAAATAATTGCACGATTATTCTTTCCCCCACATACCAGCTTCTTGCTGACTGACGTTTTGTTTGTCGGCATTTTAGGTACAAATAAAAAGAACAAATAGAAAAGTGGCATATATGGAATTAAATGAGAATTAACATGTACAGGAGGATTAGTTAGATTAGTATCTTCATGGATAGAAGTTTAGAAATCCCAGTTTTTAAAAGGTATGCAAAGTTTTATTCTATACCATTTTTCAGTTTAGTTGGTAAAATTTATTAATTGTTATTGATTATTTGTCGAACCTTTGATTCGGGTTATTGAATAACGGCTCTGACCTTTTGGTATCCCTTAAATGGGGGTTATCGGGAGGTGGGGTCGTTACAATTGGTATCAGAGCATATGTTCCTCACTTAATCTTTAATAATTATTAAATTTTACAAATTCCATAGAACCAAGGGTGTTATTAGAGGATTGTCTGAAAGATTGAGGTGTATAGAAAAGGATCACGTCCGGGGGCTGGAAATATTTTCCTCCGCACCGCTAGTCGGAATATGAGGACTCCCGGATTGTGTGACGGCCTGGTCGATGTCTTAGGATATGACTCAAAATAAGATACCTTTAGGACTCTCTCGTCTTGTTCATTCCTTCTCAACTCAAATTCTGTTAAGGACCTTAAGGATTAGGATTTTCTCTCTTCTCCTCACCCTCTTGAGGTATGGGTAAGGTTAATAAGGTCTAAGGAATCCTCCACCAAATTAATGAAAAGCATGTAAATAAGATATCATGGACATAAGCTTAATAGATTAAGCACAAATTAAAGAATCGATACATGCTTAGGTCGTATGACACGAGTTGTTATGACCCACACTATGATTAATGAGTGAGCATCTTGATTAGTGCTAAGCACTCTGTTAAACATCATGGATAATCATGATAAGCTAATATGTGAATCAATAATTGAGATTGAATCACCTGAGGCAATTAATGATAATAGCAATGTTGATCGTTAAGTTAATTAAGTTGAATAAAGTACTCAAGATGTAATTGGTGCTTTGACCAATTGTGACAAGATAATAATTGAGATTCCTTTCTTCGAGGTCGTAGTGCATTCTGTGATGCAAGTTTTGCAAAAAGAATCATTTGATTCGGACCCTCGAGGTGAAAGTTATAGCCTTTTTTATTTTTCTTGGACTTGGTTGTAATTTTTCCAAGTTTAGCCTTTTATTTACCCTTTCCCTTTCTCGCTTATTATTTCTTCCCTATCCCTTCATGCGGTTGATTAAATAGAACAGGACCACCGCTTGAAGCGGCACCCGAGCAACAAGCAGCTCAATTTCAGCAGAGCGGAGAGGCGATTTAGGGGCGATTTTGGGGCGATTCGAGCTCCATAGCTCCGACAGCTGCACTCCTACCTCCGTCCTCCTTCCATCACCTTCTTCTTCCTACACTCTTTCTCCTCCTCTTCTTCCCCTTGCCTGAGCCCTAGGGCCCGGCTCCCCGACCTACTGCATTGCAGCACACCCAACAGGTCGGTCGGCCGCAGTTAAGGAAGGGAGGACGATCGTTGGCTCTCCTAGCTCCAGTTAAGCAGCAACCGTCTTTCTTCTCTCCAACCATGGCTCCGACCTTGATCCGCAGCGTGCTAGGAAATAGCCAAAGTCTCCAGCAACATCTCCCCAACTCTCGACGTCCCCATCGTCAAAGCAACCAGCCACGACGACTCCCCAGTAGAAGAACGCCACATCCAAGAGATCCTAAGCCGCACTTCCTACTCCCTCTCACACGTAGCCGGCTGCGTCGCCGGCATCTCGTGGAGATTGACCAGGACGAGGGACTAGGTTGTTGCCCTCAATGCCCTGTCTTTAGTCCACAGGCTGCTCGCTGACGGCAACTTGGCATTCCAGAGGGAGGTCCTCCATGGTACGAGGCGTGGTGCCAGGATGCTCAACATGTCAGATTTCAGGGACGAGGCACACGCGCACTCCTGGGACCATTTGGCGTTTGTCAGGGCGTATGCTATGTACTTGGTATAGGTTGGTTCCAGAGCTATTCCAAGGTTGAAGACAACCTCTGGACGCATCCCTAGACGCAATTCCGGACGAATCCGGATAGTTCGAAACGCGGTGAGTAGGATTTCATTTATTTATCATTAATAAACTCAGGCGTTTGAATATTTCCAGTTATGTGCGCGAATTACGCTGATAACAGGCGTTATCAGGCGTAGGGCAGCGTTTGGCGTCGCCCGACTTTTTATTTCATAAACTGCTTCTAGACGCTGTTATATGATTAAATTTAGCATTTGATCAGTGTGGATTGAATCGGTTGATTTATATGGTTCATTGGAACCTAAATTACTTATTTGAATATTGAAATTAGAAATTCATATATGAAAATGGTATGGTTTGGGTATGAACCCAGACAATAGGGATTTTTGATAAATTATCAGATGTACGATTTCAAAGTTGATATGAATAAATAAAAATATGCAATAAAACTCTAATTGCATATATCTTTTGACGTTAATATGTGTAAATTGATATTTACATGAAATGGCACATTTCTCTGAATTATTACCAGAAATTCTCAAGTATTGTTATTAAATTGTATTGTGATAGGTAATTAACTTTTAATTGAGTTAAGTGATGCACAAACCAAGATTAGGGTTAATGTGCACGTTTTTTGAGAATTTTAGAGAATTGACAAATGTTGAGTATGATTCTCGTATGTGAAGTAAATTTATTTAATTTGTGCAATAAGATGTTCAATTGCTTAAATTTGCTATGAATGTGCCAGATTGAAATAAGTTGGGTTATTTATGCATTTCTAATTTGTCTGAATGCATGGTATGAGAATTTCTCAGAAATTACAATGATTTGAAATATATTGCTCTGACAGTTTTAGAATGACAGTGTATTGTGATTTGATCTGAAATCAGTAAATGTGATATTCCTGTTTAAGTGTTTATATGTTAATCAGTTAATAGACTTAGGTGCCCCAACACCGTAGAACCCCATTGTGCGGTCTGTACCTTTGGGGTGAAACGATCGATCTAGCCTTGTGCCTAGATGGTCGGGCTCGTGTTCAACAATAATCTGTGTGTGTGTCACGGTGGCACGAGGGCAGACAGACAGTGTCCAACAACAACGCGTGCTTGTGTCACGGTGGCACTGGAGAAAGAAAAATGGGGGTTATTCAACATTAATCCGTGCTTGTGTCACGGTGGTAACCCAGACCCTCCGACTGTGCACTACAGGGTGGGAGGAGTCCAGAGCACTCAGAGTTAGTGCAGACAGGCCCTTGTGTGCCTGGGGCCCTTGTGCGCCCGAGAGTCCTGTGCAGACAAGGACGGACAGTCAGACTTAGCATTTCCCGGGTGTGTCGCTAAGTCTTGTACGGTGGGATCGTAGTTCACTACAGATCTTCATATGTAGAGTGCGCTGCATATGTTTGGGGCATAATAAAATAAATATGTAATCATATAGGATCACAGTAAATTAATATATCCGAACTTTTGTGCCAAATCATTATATCTGTTTATTGGTTTAAATTATCTGTTGTTGCATAGAAATGCGATTATATTCTGTAATCTGCTATGTCATTAGAACTGCCCTGTTTGTACTGTATTTATGTTTATTTAAATTTTATAAACCTGATGAGTTGTTTAGTGATAGCTAAATGAAATGCTATTCACTGAGCGAGTAGGCTCATACCTCTACTCAAAACATTTTCAGGTCATCATCAGCAGCAGGAAAACTGAAGGATCCTTTCTTCCTAACGCTTAGACTGTAGAAGGTATACGTAGTTAGTAGTTAGAGGTCTCTTAGTCCTTTCCCCTCGGTCCTTGGGACATGGTGTGGGTGAGAGAGAGTATGTATGGCGAATGTGTATAAAGATGTAAATTAACTGTTATGTTTACTTTCTGTTAAACAATATTACATGTTGTAAACTCTGTTTATGTTCTCTAGCCAGTTTAATTGAAATGATTCCGCAATAGTTATTTTTGTTTTAGTTTACAGCAATAATCCGGATATCATTACAAGGTTTTAAAAAGAGAAAGTTCTCTGAGATTTGTTTATAAAAAAATCCCTCTGTCACGCCCTAATCTCGGGATCAGTGGTCAGTGTGAGATCGGGGTCTGACATTTTGGTATCAGAGCATAGGTTGAGTACATAGATACTCTTAAGTCAAGGTCAGGGGACGACAAGAGACCAATAGGATTAGGATTTAGGTGTCTTCCATCTAACTGCAATTTTCTAACAGGAAGTGTTCTGTTATACTATTGCAGATGGAAGGAAGGTGACGTGGTCACGAGAACCAAGTAAAGAGTTTGTGTTGAATCGTTAGGGATCATTAGGATCAGAAGATAGAGTTATAATTAAGATGGATAAGAAATGATGTGTTTTTAGCTCTGGAAGGTCTGAGTGTTTAGATACCCTGGCCAGGTGTCTAAGTACTTAGATTGACCAGTATCAAGCTACTCTGTCTATTCTTCTCTGGATGCCCTAGCCAGGTATGCAGAGGAAGGATAGGCTAGAGAGAAACCCTAGAAATCTTAGGGTTAAGAAATCGGAAATTACTACATGAGTAAGAGATTAAACATAGGATGCGATGCAACTCTTGCTTTATATTGCTTATTTGATTGGAGACCATTAGAAATGCTCTTATATGCATGAATTTAGATTTTTAGTTTGTACAATAAATATGATTCTTTTATATTGTTGTGTAATGAAGTGATTTATTTAGTGTTTGTATTCTTTGTATTAAAGTAGACTCGAAATTATGTTTAAATGAGTTTGCCCTGAGTGGATATTCTTTCCACATGTTTGTGATTAATAGGAGTAGGTTAATCCCGAGTAGCTCTTGGCTTCAGGATTACAGGTTCGGCCTGGTCCGGCTGGCAGGATGCGTTACTGGGATCTAATGACTCCTATTAACAGTATAATTAGAATAGACTCTGGATGATTTAGACCTGAATCATAGTAAGAATGTACATACGATAAGATGTAAGAGAAATATTAGAACAGCTAAGAAGTAACTGGAAATGATATCAGAAGCCCAATGTTGGAGTCTCATTTGAGCAATCCTTAATTGGAAATAAAAGAAAATGATATAAGGTTCAAATTAAATTCAATGATTTGTATTATATGAACTCTAAATATAAGAGTATGGAAAGGATATAAAAAAATTATGTAAGGGCTAGGACATAAGAATAAAATTTGGGTTGGATCATGGAATGGACTAAAATACTTTTATGTACTTCAAAGCAAAGGGAAAATAGAAGAAAGGAGTTGAATATACAATAAGTACATAGAAATAAAGAGTCTTATGAAAATCATAAGACCAAGACAAGGAACTTAGTTGTATTAAAGGAAATGTTAGAAATGATGACTTTGATTAAGGAACGAGAATTACATGACATAATTGAGAGTATGGAATGCATATCTTTGTTATAAAGTTTAATACATTCATACATACTACCTCTGGATTTTGAGTCTCTATAGACTAACTAATTAGTTTTTAAAATAAAGAACAAACACATAACTTAGAAAATGAATGCATGATATAAGAATTTCTCAGTATTTACAATTATTTTAAGTACACTGTTCAGACAGTTCTAGAATGATATCATATTGTGATTTGAACTGCAATCAAATGAATGAGGTAACTGAAACCCTAAGGATAGGGTGTTGCCATGTAATAAGTAAATGAGGTAATCGAAACCCTAAGGATAGGGTGTTCAATGAATCAAGTATTTTGATATAAAAATTCTCAGTATAAGATGTGTGATGCTTAACAGTTCAATTGCATGATTTTAGTGTATAAAGTGCCAAATTGACATGCATTCTGTTTATTTGAGAATTCCAGTCTGCCTGCATGCATATTGATATTGATTTCTCAGTAAATTACAAGTGGACATGTAATTAGATTATTTAAGAATTTGAAATCTGCATGCATGCTTATTATGTTGAATCTCTTGATATTTGCAATACCTGAATATATGGCTTGTCCAGTTTGAAATGATACTCATGTTACGTTATAAGCTTCCATTAAGTTGAAGAGATATCATGGAAATACCAAAGTCCAGAACAAATGAGAGAAAGGAGATTCCAGTGATAAGACAAGGAAGTTTTTAGTAAAAAATTTATGAGATCCAAGTTTGAATTTCAAACTAAGGAAGAAAAATCACATCACAATAACGTTGTGTTGTTGATAATGACCAAACCTTAGAATGTTTAGACTTGTAGTAGTTCAAGGGATGTCGCTAGTGATTTGACCTTGAATACTAGCATCACTATAAAATTTAATCATGAGGTTTGCTTTATGAAAAGCAAGCTAGCACTGATAGTGATCCAGGGTTTAAGAGTAGTTAATCTGAAAGGTAGATAAACAATATGAAAATGGCTCGGAAAGAGTAAAATATAAATTTGAAATGTAATAAGTGTGTGTTGAATAATAGGATAAATACAAAAATAAATGAAGTACGATATGAAATAAATTCTTGCAGTAATAACAAGAAGCAAGTAGTATATAATGAGGAATACTACCTTACATGATCTAAAGTTAGCTGATGTAATTCATGCTCTTATGACACAGCGTCACTATCTTTATGATGTGACGATAGACTGTCACCCTGGGAAGGTGAATGTGGTGGCTGATGCTCTAAGCATAAAGTCAAGTTCAACAGTTAATGCATTTTCTATGGTAGGTTTCAATAGGGACCTGTTAGTAGAAATGTGGAAGTTGAACTTAGACTTAGGGGTGACAGCACAGAGTGGTTTGATTGCACAGATGCAAGTCAAGCCTACTTCTTATGACCAGATCAAGGAATTACAATAGGGTAATAGTGAGTTAAACCAGACCATGCATGACATGACATGGGGTAAAGACCAGAGTTTAGATTTTAGATGATGTTGTGTTGAATCAGCATGACATGTTGTGTGTACCTCGAGACAGTGATTTGAAAGAAAGGATTCTTGAGGAAGCGCATGCATCAATGTATGCTATGCATTCAGGTAACATTAAGATGTATATGAATCTCAAGGAGTTGTATTGGTGACCTGGTATGAAAAGGATGTAGATGAGTACATGACCAGGTGCAATGTGTGTCAGCAGGTTAAGGCTGAGCACAAGAAACCTACAAGTGCCTTACAATCTCTTCCTACACCTAAGTGGAAATGGGAACATATCACAATGGATTTTTTTTTGTGGTAGGGTTGCCCTTGACACCTAGAGGTTATGACTCGATATGAATGATTGTGGATAGAATAATTTAGTCTTCTCACTTTCTTCATATTAAGTTAACCTTTGATGTCCCAAAGTTGGCTAAGATATATATGGATGAGATACTTAGGTTGCATGGTATTCCGGTTTCAACTATATCAGATAGAGATCCTAAGTTCACATCCAGGTTGTGAAATTAGTTGCATCGAGCTTTGGGCACAAAGTTGAGGTGCAGTACAACCTTTCACCCGCTGACAGATGGTCAATTTGAGAGGACCATTCAGACTTTTGAGGACATGCTGAGAGCATGTGTCTTGCATTTCAGTGGAAGTTGGAAAGAACACTTAAGCCTTATAGAGTTTGCATACAACAATAGTCACCATTCCAGTCTTGGTATGGCCCTGTATGAAGCTCTGTATGGTAGAAAGTGTAGATCACCCATATGTTGGTATGAGGTTGGTGAAAAGCAGATTCTTGGACCCGAGATAGTGGATTTGACCACTGAAAAGATTAGTGTGATCAAAGAACAGTTGAAAGTTGCACATAATAGACATAAGAGTTATGCTGAGAAGAGGCGTTGACCTCTTGAGTTTCAAGTTGGCGATGAAGTGTATCTGAAATTTTCACCATGGAAAGGAGCGCTGAGATTTGGTAAGAGAGGCAAACTGACTCCTAGGTTTATGGGCCCGTATCCTATCATTAAGAGGATTGGACCTGTAGCCTATAGGTTGGAATTGTCATCTGAGTTGTCTAATCTATATGATGTGTTTTATGTATTGGTGTTGAAGAAATGTTACCTTGGTATAGAAAAGATAATGGACCCAGAACCTGTACAGCTCAGAACAGATGTGTCCTATGTCGAAGGACCGGTTCAGATAGTTGATCGAAGGATCAAGAAACTAAAGAATCGTGAGATACCATTAGTGAAAGTTCTGTGGAGGAACCATAATCTAGAGGAAGCTACGTGGGAGCTTGAATCTGAGATGCGTAACCAGTTTCCTTTTCTCTTTTAGGAATTTTGGGATGAAATTCTTATAAGGGAGGGAGATTGTTATGACCCACACTATGATTAATGAGTGAGCATCTTGATTAGTGCTAAGCACTCTATTAAACATCATGGATAATCATCATAAGCTAATATGTGAATCAATAATTGAGATTGAATCACCTGAGGCAATTAATGATAATAGCAATGTTGATCGTTAAGTTAATTAAGTTGAATAAAGTACTCAAGATGTAATTGGTGCTTTGACCAATTGTGACAAGATAATAACTGAGATTCCTTTCTTCGAGGTCGTAGTTCATTCTGTGATGCAAGTTTTGCAAAAAGAATCATTTGATTCGGACCCTCGAGGCGAAAGTTATAGCCTTTTTTATTTTTCTTGGACTTGGTTGTAATTTTTCCAAGTTTAGCCTTTTATTTACCCTTTCCCTTTCTCGCTTATTATTTCTTCCCTATCCCTTCATGCGGTTGATTAAATAGAACAGGACCACCGCTTGAAGCGGCACCCGAGCAACAAGCAGCTCGATTTCAGTAGAGCGGAGAGGCGATTTAGGGGTGATTTTGGGGCGATTCGAGCTCCATAGCTCCGACAGCTGCACTCCTACCTCCGTCCTCCTTCCATCACCTTCTTCTTCCTACACTCTTTCTCCTCCTCTTCTTCCCCTTACCTGAGCCCTAGGGCCCGGCTCCCCGACCTACTGCATTGCAGCACACCCAACAGGTCGGTCGGCCGCAGTTAAGGAAGGGAGGACGATCATTGGCTCTCCTAGCTCCAGTTAAGCAGCAACCGTCTTTCTTCTCTCCAACCATGGCTCCGACCTTGATCCGCAGCGTGCTAGGCAATAGCCAAAGTCTCCAGCAACATCTCCCCAACTCTCGACGTCCCCGTCGTCAAAGCAACCAGCCACGACGACTCCCCAGTAGAAGAACGCCACATCCAAGAGATCCTAAGCCGCACTTCCTACTCCCTCTCACACGTAGCCGGCTGTGTCACCGGCATCTCGTGGAGATTGACCAGGACGAGGGACTAGGTTGTTGCCCTCAATGCCCTGTCTTTAGTCCACAGGCTGCTCGTTGACGGCAACTTGGCATTCCAGAGGGAGGTCCTCCATGGTATGAGGCGTGGTGCCAGGATGCTCAACATGTCGGATTTCAAGGACGAGGCACACGCGCACTCCTGGGACCATTTGGCGTTTGTCAGGGCGTATGCTATGTACTTGGTATAGGTTGGTTCCAGAGCTATTCCAAGGTTGAAGACAACCTCTGGACGCATCCCTGGACGCAATTCCGGACGAATCTGGATAGTTCGAAACGCGGTGAGTAGGATTTCATTTATTTATCATTAATAAACTCAGGCGTTTGAATATTTCCAGTTATGTGCGCGAATTACGCTGATAACAGGCGTTATCAGGCGTAGGGCAGCGTTTGGCGTCGCCCGACTTTTTATTTCATAAACTGCTTCTAGACGCTGTTATATGATTAAATTTAGCATTTGATCAGTGTGGATTGAATCGGTTGATTTATATGGTTCATTGGAACCTAAATTACTTATTTGAATGTTGAAATTAGAAATTCATATATGAAAATGGTATGGTTTGGGTATGAACCCAGACAATAGGGATTTTTGATAAATTATCAGATGTACGATTTCAAAGTTGATATGAATAAATAAAAATATGCAATAAAACCCTAATTGCATATATCTTTTGACGTTAATATGTGTAAATTGATATTTACATGAAATGGCACATTTCTCTGAATTATTACCAGAAATTCTCAAGTATTGTTATTAAATTGTGTTGTGATAGGTAATTAACTTTTAATTGAGTTAAGTGATGCACAAACCAAGATTAGGGTTAATGTGCACGTTTTTTGAGAATTTTAGAGAATTGACAAATGTTGAGTATGATTCTCGTATGTGAAGTAAATTTATTTAATTTGTGCAATAAGATGTTCAATTGCTTAAATTTGCTATGAATGTGCCAGATTGAAATAAGTTGGGTTATTTATGCATTTCTAATTTGTCTGAATGCATGGTATGAGAATTTCTCAGAAATTACAATGATTTGAAATATATTGCTCTGACAGTTTTAGAATGACAGTGTATTGTGATTTGATCTGAAATCAGTAAATGTGATATTCCTATTTAAGTGTTTATATGTTAATCAGTTAATAGACTTAGGTGCCCCAACACCGTAGAACCCCATTGCGCGGTCTGTACCTTTGGGGTGAAACGATCGATCTAGCCTTGTGCCTAGATGGTCGGGCTCGTGTTCAACAATAATCCGTGCGTGTGTCACGGTGGCACGAGGGCAGACAGACAGTGTCCAACAACAACGCGTGCTTGTGTCACGGTGGCACTGGAGAAAGAAAAATGGGGGTTATTCAACATTAATCTGTGCTTGTGTCACGGTGGTAACCCAGACCCTCCGACTGTGCACTACAGGGTGGGAGGAATCCAGAGCACTCAGAGTTAGTGCAGACAGGCCCTTGTGCGCCTGGGGCCCTTGTGCGCCCGAGAGTCCTGTGCAGACCAGGACGGACAGTCAGACTTAGCATTTCCCGGGTGTGTCGCTAAGTCTTGTATGGTGGGATTGTAGTTCACTACAGATCTTCATATGTAGAGTGCGCTGCATATGTTTGGGGCATAATAAAATAAATATGTAATCATATAGGATCACAGTAAATTAATATATCCGAACTTTTGTGCCAAATCATTATATCTGTTTATTGGTTTAAATTATATGTTGTTGCATAGAAATGCGATTATATTCTGTAATCTGCTATGTCATTAGAACTGCCCTGTTTGTACTGTATTTATGTTTATTTAAATTTTATAAACCTGATGAGTTGTTTAGTGATAGCTAAATGAAATGCTATTCACTGAGCGAGTAGGCTCATACCTCTACTCAAAACATTTTCAGGTCATCATCAGTAGCAGGAAAACTGAAGGATCCTTTCTTCCTAACGCTTAGACTGTAGAAGGTATACGTAGTTAGTAGTTAGAGGTCTCTTAGTCCTTTCCCCTCGGTCCTTGGGACATGGTGTGGGTGAGAGAGAGTATGTATGGTGAATGTGTATAAAGATGTAAATTAACTGTTATGTTTACTTTCTGTTAAACAATATTACATGTTGTAAACTCTGTTTATGTTCTCTAGCCAGTTTAATTGAAATGCTTCCGCAATAGTTATTTTTGTTTTAGTTTACAGCAATAATCCGGATATCATTACGAGGTTTTAAAAAGAGAAAGTTCTCTGAGATTTGTTTATAAAAAAATCCCTCCGTCGCGCCCTAATCTCGGGATCAGTGGTCAGTGTGAGATCGGGGTCTGACACGAGTTGTCATCGCTCTCAGGAGAAACCTGAGGCTAGACCTCCTTATCAGGAGGATGAGTAGAGAGAGTTTGTCTTGGAGGTAGAGACCTCTATTAAAAGTAGAGACCTAGCACATCCTATGAGGATGATGTTAACCCTAACCCTAAGTGGAGGTTAGAGAGAGATGACATTATGAGTTAGATGTCATTGTTGACTGGGTGTTTGGATGGACATGCCTTTGGATTTCCATACGAGCCATGAGAGGTTGGATGATCTAGCACCTTTGGCAACCCAACCCTGGGAAGGGTCGTGCATGTTTGAGCGAAGTATAGCTCCTTCATTGGTGAGGTTAGTGAAGCACATATAGAAACCCTATGGGATGTTGCAAGTAGGATATAGCTTGCACCCAGAGTACATTAGTAGTATGAGCAGCAAGTTAAAACCGAGACCAGAAGGACAGGATGGGTGACTTATGAGATAATCATAAGGGGCTATGGATAATCATGAACAAACATAAGTTTGAGCATAGGCTTCACCCGCATAGAGGTATGCCTGTGAGCTTGAGCCTTCATGGAGAGAGGACCTCTAGTAGTATGGCTGGATGTGGAGTTAGCTTTAGAGAGAGAAAGAAGGACCCCAACATGGAGGTTGGAAGCCTAAAAGCACGAGATATGAGGAATAGTGGGAAGTTGAGGATGATGCGACCTAAGTGGATGATATTGGTTGCCTTATGCTTGACCTCTGGAGGTTGGTGATATCTCGGTTGCCTTTAGAGGAACCCAACCCTAGAGAGAGGATGATGCTTCTGGTACCTATGTGCCTATGGTATAAGTGTTTACCTGTTGAGATGAGACGAAGAGTGCATTCGACCCTGAGGAGGTTTAAGTAACCAGTTGTAAGGCTTTATACCTAGTTGGTTGTCCTTAAGGAGGACTTAACTCTGAGGTGTTGCTTATATAAAAGGATCACATAAGTACATGGCATACCTTGGACATGCTTGATTTGTGGTTAAGAGTTTGAACATGCAGTTGGGCACCCAAAGGTGGAACTAGGGTTCCTAGGCCTAAGAGGGGAAGCACTGTACTCAGTTCTCATAATGAGATTTGAGTCTCTATAGTTTTGAGCATATGTAGAGGAAAAAGAAACCCCTTAAGTTAAAGGAACCCCTCACAACTAAGTTTGTCTAATGTTGAGGATGAGAACAAGTATAACCTAGCATGGTTTAATAGGTGGTCTGTTTGTGCCTTAGTAGCTGCTGGGTTAGGCATGCTTATGTGAATATAAACCCTAAGGACGGTTGTGACCTTGTTGTCAAGAGTTGTAGTTTCCTCCCATCCTGGGAGAGGGACCCTTTGGTTGGGTGTTTACCAATTTTTTTGGTAACCTAAAGAGGTTTTAGAGGATCTTGTGAAGCTAAGTGAAAAGTACATGGCATGAGACTGAACCTGTAGACCCATAGTTAACCATCTCTAAGTGCATGTGGATGTGTTACCATGGAGGTAATCGGTATGAGGATTGACCAAGGTAGGTAGGTCGCCATGATCCCTGAGAATGGATGAAAGACAACCCAAGAATGCAGAGAGAGATGATGAAGGATTGGGTAAGGTTCTAAGTTGAACATGTACTATGTTAGAATCCTAAGTCTGTCCTAGGGTCAGGTAGGGTTAAGACCGATGGAAGAAGGAGTTTCCTAATTCCCTAGTTGCACATGACCATAGGGTCGGGAGGTAACAAGTATCATTGTGTGAGGGCCATGGGTTAGGAGATTGATCACCTTCATGAACTCATGGGACCCAAAGGGCAGATGAGTAGGGAACTCTCTGGATGCATAAGGGAAAAGGGATGACCCCAAAAGTGTCAGCACCCTATAGACCTAGAGGAGATGACCAAGGATTGTGTGGTGACCCAAGTAGGTTCCAGATCAGTTTTCCATGGAAGTGACTTTGATATCAAGATGGTTGTGATGTTGAGACATAAGATGTATGTTTCAACTTAAAGGTGTACCGGAAAGGTGGGATGCACCATCTCTACTTGGAATAGGAAGAACTTTATATTTGGACTACATCCAAATGCTTATTTCCTCTTGTTATGAGAGTGAGAGATAGGATGGTATGCATGCCATACACCAAGGATAAAGATGATGTGAGTTGGAACGTTGCTACAAGGTATGAGGATAGAGATGATAACATACATTTGTGGGGCGAATGATACATGGATGTTTTACAAACACTAAGAGTATTAAGGAAATAATCTTGTAAGGATGTTTTATCTTGAACTAGGTGGATTTTTGCAAGTGTTACAAGGAATCATAACGTGGAGTCTGATAACTAACAGGATGAGCTCAGAGTGTTCTTAATGAAGATAGACTTAGAGTTTGAGATGAGATGATAAGTAGAATACATGGAGGTGTATATCTTCAGCATCACCTAACACCTAAGGAGGTGAGGTGGTAACGAATGCTCTGGTTGAGATATAGCTACCTAGTTTAGCTAGAGGCTAGAAGAAGTTGAGGTTGTTTGGCTAACCCTAAGTTTGAAAAGAAGATGTGTTTTGGCTAACACTCAGATGTAATAAGATATGTTGAATAAGTTAATGGTTGTATTATTAGCCAATTTAGTCCTTGATGTAGTGAAAGGATGGTGATAGAACCTCGGATGCACTTCTCTGGATAGGAAGGTAATAAAACCCTGATGAGAGTGGTTTAGGGCTTCCGAGGAATCGATCTTGAGGAATCATGACATATAGGAAATCATGATTTTAAGATCACCATACACCATGGTACTACAAAGATAGTAAGTGATGGTAGTACTTTGGATGCCTGATACATGTAGCATGTAGCCATGCAAGCCAGGAGGTGAAGGACGAACACCAGTAACCCAGTGCATGGATATAAAGTATAAAGAGTTCCCGAGAGGGAATGGGAGTTCATCACTACAGATGTTGTGAGTCTCCCTAGACCAAGGAAGGTCAAGATGCAATATGGGTTATGGTAGATCGCCTTACCGAGATGATAGGAGAAAGAAAGAGTACTGTCACGGGACAGATCCAGTTGAACTAATTATAAGAGAGAGATGGTTCAACTACACCATGTTGTGAGTGCAAAGTTCTTGAGTATGACCTAACGGTTCACTTCCATAAGGTGGAAGTAGGAACATGAAGAACTCAGTGTCAGTACCGCTTATCACTCCTAACTAATGGTTAGTATGATCCAGACTAGAGGGTATGATGAGAGCATGTGTGCTCATTCAGGGTGATACATAGAGATAGTTGTTGTCCTTTGTAAGATGTGATGATAACCACCATAGCCTTTATCGGGATGAAAGAAGTTCTAGAAGGAGGTTGTGTCGGTCACCACTTCATTAAGATGATGTTAGTGAAGGAGGCCTCATGAAGGTCAGAAAAGAACCACAGTGTGTGCAGATGAAGTCGCTTTGATCATGCAATGGCTGAGAGAGAGTCCAATGGTGACATGAGTCGCAAGCTGATGCAAAGCAGACTGACATGCAGTTCACTGTGGGAGAGTATGTGATGTGAAAATCTGACCCCTCTAAGCTACAGCTGACAAAGATGAGTCCCCGATATATGGGTCCATTTGAGATGGATTGGTGGAGAAAGTTATGTTTGACCTTTCCCCTCAAGATAAGTAATGTGTGATGAGTTCCATATGTCTGGTCTAGAGCACTATGTGAGGTACCCAAGACATGTGTTGAGCCATGAACCTATTCAGCTTTATGAGAGGCTGAAATGTCCTGAGTCACCTATGAGGGTACGATATACCAAGGTAAGAAAGAACTCAGATGGAAGAATATGTGATGATAAAGGTTCTTGGGAAACACCATGGAAAGAGTGAGGCCACATGGGAGCCATGATGGACATAGGAAAGTCTTATCCTGAATTGTTTGTTTGCACGATGGAATTTTGGAGACAAAATTCCTATAAGAGGGGAAGGATGTTACAACCCTAGTTTTGGGTTCTTTTGGTGAGAAGTGTAATTTCTCATATTAAAGAAATTGGAAGAAATAGTGATATAATTTGTTTTAAATAAGTGATTTTCGTTTACAATAGCCTTGATGATTGTGTTGTGGGATTTATTAGCTATTGGGCCCAAAAACAAGGAAATTCAATTAGTAAATGAATAATTGAGTTTTTGAGAAAAGAACGGTGTGGAAACCTCTATAAGGAAAAAGAACTTAATCCAAAGGTGGATTTCATGCCACATGGGTTCTATGGGTCCCAAGGAGTCCAAAGTTGCAAAGATAATGCAATAAGAAAAGAAAAGATCAATTAAGTATTTCTTTATTAAGAAAGAAATTGAAAACAATGGTAAAATGTGGACAACAATGAAAAGCGGTGATCCTTTGTGGATTTTCATATCCCAAGGATTCTTAATCATAAAAGGAATACCAATGAGGAAAATAAAATAGAAATAAAGAGAAATCCTCAAAAAGAGATATTTTAATAAGAATAAAACAAGATAATGAAGAATAATGTATTTAGATGCATCTAGAAGGATAATGAGTATCCAAAAAAAGGATTTCGAAATAATAGAGTTTCTTGGGATCCAAGGAGTCCCAATGAAGAAAGAGGAAAGAGAAAATACCAATAAAATAAAATAAGAATATAATGTGAATACATTATTAATGGATTATGTGGTATTATTTCTACTAAAGGAAAATAGAAATTCGTGCCAATGGTTTAAAATGCAAGAATAAAGAGAATAAATGAGAGGAATTTTGAATTCCTAACTATCCAAGAAATAAGAATATCAAAGAGGTTATGAGGAGAGAGAAGAATACTTCTCCTTGAAGGAATTGGGTTCCTATTTGGAAAGGGACTCTTTGATTCAAGAATAGCTGACCTAGGGCTTCTTTACCTACCCTTATATAAAGGGTAGACCCTCTGGGCTGATTCCAGAGAGATCCCACACACCTCTCTCTCCTTTCTTCTTATTTCTTACACATGAAACCCTAACCGGGAGAGTAGTATGACCCAGGAGTGAACAAGGTGTTGCTGAGTCGTTGTGTTGGAAGAGGGAAGCTCCCATGACAACCCTGAATGACTAATCTATCGTCTTCGAGCCCACGACCCCTCACGATAACTGCAGCAGACCTGCAGCATGGCTACGAGTCGCAGGCCCAGTACTCCTCCACCCGGCCACCCATTCGTTGGCCGAAGCATGGGTGGGCATGGGGGAGGACTTCGGAGGTGAGGGAGTCTCCCTGGTAGTCGACAAGGTCAGGAAGGAGGGGGGAGAGCCGCACCCTCAGCCGCTAGGGTGGCAGCAAGTAGCTCGCGCAAGGTTGAAGAAGGCAAGGGTCGTATTGGACAGGTTTGCCCCTCCGCGGGCTGAAGACCCACATAACTTACCAGGGGCAAAATAGACATTCCATTATAATTCCTAATCGGACAATGTTGCATGGGATAGGCGACGTGGCGCATCCCGATTGGCTCAAGTAAGTTTAGTTTGCAAATTTCATATCTCATTAACGGTAGCTCGGATAAATACACATAATACATGAATTTTACTCACAAGAACGCGAGGAATGCAATAAAAATAGTTTTAGAGGCTAATTCCTCCTGCTATTTGAAAAGTAGTGTAACTTATCAACTTTAATGAATTAAAAATTAAGAGGCCCTATTTTGAGATGATTAATGTATTTAGTAGGGTTTAATGGGTGATTAAAGTTGATATTAACCTATTATTTGTAAAAAGATATATTAGGAACAAAAAGGATGATTTTTGCATGTAATTAGTTTAATTGAGAGTTCATGTGCATAAATATGCTTTAATGGGCCTTGAAAACCCTGATCTTGAAGAATGCGACTCTTAATGGCTTTAATTATTCAAAATCATGAATAAAGTTAAGATATGGTTATTCTAAGCTATTTCGAGCATTAAAGTTCCTAATTGTGGTTAAATACCCTTAATGAGGAAATTAGGGTTTCCTAGTGGATGAAAGGTAGAATTAATGATAAATGACGTTCATATGAGTATTAGAGCATAATGAACTATGAATTGATGATAAATGAGTATAATGACTTTGTCATAGATTGAAAAGGATAAAAATGGTAGCTTTAATGTAAAAGAAGCTTAATGGACTTAATTGGTGGTTATTTGTGCATTAATATGGAATTGAGGTTATGTGTTTGTAAAAGTTAACCTTAATAACTTTCGTGAAGGATAGATGAGAAAATTAGGGTTTAAAAAGAGTAAAGGGAAGTAAAACTCTAATTGCAAAGTAAACCCTAAAAAGAGGAAGAAACCCTAAAAAGGAATAGAAACCATAAGTAGCAAGATGGTTTGGATATTTTTTGATAAAAAGGAATTGGATGTATATTTTAGGATTGAACTGTGTACTTGCTTGATTCTGGATTACTTGCTTGTTTGGACTATTCCTGCATCTGAGTCTTCCTCAGCAGGTATGTGGTTACGCCTATGAATATCCCGAATTAGTTTCCCGAGGATTTTCGAGGTTTTATCGATGACATAAGTTAAAATGTTGGTTGCATTTAATTCTTGCAAATTATAATGTGGATATGACTATCACCTAAGATATGTGCCTACTAGCTCAGATCCTAGTCCCCTCTGTAGCTTAATAGATTGACCTAGTACATGGCTACCGATGGGGTAGGTCCATCAGGTCATTGAATGACTTAGTACATGGCTACCAATGGGGCAGGACCATCAAGTCACCATGAGTCAAGGATTGGGCTACCTTTGGGTAGGGCCATGCGACTCCATAACCCTAGGTATTGGCTACTTGTGTAGGGACATCGGGGTAAGGATCTACCATATGAGAGAGGTAGTATCCATGTCCACTGTAGGGACAACACAGAGATAGGGGATAGGTAAGGATTGAGTAATATTGCTTAAAGCATAATCTTGGATGTTAAATGATATTTGGATGACTACATTGTTAATATAATTGCACGATTATTCTTTCCCCTACATACCAGCTTCTTGCTGACCGACGTTTTGTTTGTCGGAATTTTATGTACAAATGAAAAGAACAAATAGTAAAGTGGCATATGTGGAATTAAATGAGAATTAACGTGCACAGGAGGATTAGTTAGATTAGTATCTTCATGGATAGAAGTTTAGAAATCCCAGTTTTTAAAAGGTATGCAAAGTTTTATTCTATACTAATTTTTAGTTTAGTTGGTAAAATTTATTAATTGTTATTGATTATTTGTCGAACCTTTGATCTGGGTTATTGGATAACGGCTTTGACCTTTCGGTCTCCCTTAAATGGGGGTTACTGGGAGGCAGGGTCGTTACACAAAGTGAGTAGCTTAAGCCGACACAAGTGAATGTGTCTAGGTTGACATATGATGAATATTATAAATTGATACACTATGAACCAGTGAGATTGATACACTTTGATAAGTGTAGGCTGATAAACCCTAAAGAGGATCAAGCCAATGTAATAAGTATGTTGAAATCAATATCCCAGTAAGGATGAGAGAGAAACTTATACTACTCATATGAGAAAGGTAATACTTCATGTTGATAATTAATTGATGATAATTGATGAGAGTAATTGCGTATGCTTGAATACTTATGGCAATAATATAAGCTCTTACGATGTGAATTATGGTTTGGTTGTTAAATATGAACTTGAAAACCCTAATTGGCTAAAAGGGGAAACCCTAACCCAAATTATGAAAGTGTTGCGATTTGAATGATTCTCTTTATGGCATGGTGATGATAATTACTTGATATTGCCTTTACTATGAAATCCTAACCATGCAGGTATTATGAGATGATGAGCATAGCCAAGTATGAGCTATGATGATTTATCAAGATACAGATTAAATAGGCCATGTGAGCCATGTGAAATAATTGTACAATATATATATATATATATACTGCTATAAAAAGAGTGAGTTTGATGTTGCGCTCTCCTTGATTCACTCTCTTCCCTCCTTTTTTCAAGGAATTTTGCTCATACAATTATTTATTCTCACACTCTCCTATTAACTTTTATTATCTTTAATTATGTAATGCTCTCTCCATTCCACGGAAATGGTTCCTTGATTGTCTCCTTTCAAACAACCAACACAAATATCTTTTACCGTAGGGACCCTTTTACAGACGAGTCTTCTCCCCGCACATTTCCAACAAATTTTATATGTCACGTGCATGTGCACGTGTGCGTTCACTAGTATATATATATATATATATATATATATATATATATATATATATATATATATATATATATATATATATATATATGGGTCTGATGACCTAGAGATGATTGTTTCCTAGGAAGAGGTGACACTATTAAATGATGAATTGGGTTTTTGATACCCAAAACATGTGATCATGATAATGAAAATGTTGAAGGGATGAGATTCCCAGTAATGTGTTCAAGGAATTGAGATCCCAGGATGGGTGTAACAAGATGTGTTCCAATTGATACAAGATTTCTTAAAAAATGTATTATACCTTTCCTTGTAGCATTTATGTATAATTCATGCTTGTAACTTGATTGTGTTGACTTGAGAGTTATATATTGCCCATATTTTGATAATGACTTAACCATTCCATTCCTATGTATCTAATATGTTTGTTTAAGATTGATTTTAGGCTTTAGGTACATGAAAAGGATCAAATTACACAAGCCCTAGTTTGTTCAAGTTCAAATCAAAAGCAATGCAAGTGAGTGTTTTGGGAAAAATTAGGGACACTTAATTCTAATGTTTGGTCACTCAAAAGTCATATTAGAAAATTTGTCACAGGTTGTTTATCAGTCGAGTTGGAAACTCGACTGGTCTAGTGATGGATTTTCTAAAGATGGCCAATTGTTTGAGTTGCACACTCATAGAACTCGAACCGACCAGATCAACTAAGAAAAACTGATTTTGACTCATCGGTCGAGTTTCCCAGGACAAACTCGACCGATAGTTTGAAAATTAGCTTTGTCACTTAGTGGATCGGTCGAGTTATCTTTATTGAAACTCGACCAAATGTACTATATAGAAAATACAGAAAAAATGATTATAACCATTGGAGAGTTGTTTTGAGTGACAATAGATCTGTTGTAACTTGGAAAACACCTATATTTTGCCCTTAAGTGGTCCCACACTCAAGGGAACACCTCCAACTATAAATAGGATCCCTTGGAGTTCATTCCAAGTTTGCTCATTCATGCTATTCTAACTCATTGCTATAGTTGAGTGTGTTGCAACTCCTTGAGCCCCTTTCTCTCTCTCTCATTTACAAAGCATTTCATGATTATGAGTGAGTTAGGCCAGTTGTAAGAGATCTACCTCCCTGTTCTTGTAAAGCTCTCATTCCATTCCATCTTCCCTACCCCCTTTCTCATAGAGAAAAGGTTGAAGCAAGCTAATCTGAGTGAAGGTCAACCTGTTGTTGTTCTTCTTCAAGGTTGAAAAAGAGGTGAAGATCTTCTCTAGGTGAAGGAGAAGGGCAAGGCCAAGATTCAAGAAAAGTGGGTAAATTCCTTCAATGCCAAAGACTTGATGCAAGTGTAGGTAAGTCCTTGTTGAAGGTTGAAGGCATCTTGATCAAGTGGGTAAGTCCTTGTGTAGGTGGATGACTCTTGTCTTGAGTAGGTAAGTCGACCGATCGATCAACTAAGAAAAATTGATTTTGACTCATCAATCGAGTTTCCCAGGACAAACTCGACTGATAGTTTGAAAATTATCTTTGTCACTTAGTGGATCGGTCGAGTTATCTTTTTTGAAACTCGACCGAATGTACTGTACAAAAAATAAAGAAAAAGTGATTATAACTGTTGGAGAGTTGTTTTGAGCTTGAAAACACCTATATTTCACCCTTAAGTGATCCCACACTCAAGGGAACACCCCCAGTTATAATTAGAACCCCTTGGAGTTCATTCCAAGTTTTCTCATTCATGTTATTCTAACTCCTTGCTATAGTTGAGTGTGTTGCAACTCCTTGAGCCCCTTTCTCTCTCTCTCACTTACAAAGCATTTCATGATTATGAGTGAGTTAGGCCAGTTGTAAGAGAGCTACCTCCATGTTCTTGTAAAGCTCTCATTCCATTCCATCTTCCCTACCCCCTTTGTCAAAGAGAAAAGGTTGAAGAAAGCTACTCCAAGTGAAGGTCAACCTGTTGTTGTTCTTCTTCAAGGTTGAAGAAGAGGTGAAGATCTTCTCCATGTGAAGTAGAATGGCAAGGCCAAGATTCAAAAAGAGTGGGCAAATTCCTTCAAGACCAAAGACTTGATGCAAGTGTGGGTAAGTCTTTGTTGAAGGCTGAAGACATCTTGATCAAGTGGGTAAGTCCTTGTGTAGGTGGAAGACTCTTGTCTTGAACAGATAATTTGACTGATCAATCAATTAAGAAAATTTGATTTTGACTCATCGGTCGAGTTTCCCAGGACAAACTCGACCGATAGTTTGGAAATTAGCTTTGTCACTTAGTGGATCGGTCGAGTTATCTTTATTGAAACTCGACCGAATGTACTGTACAGAAAACAAAGAAAAAGTGATTATAATCGTTGGAGAGTTGTTTTAGCGAGAAAATACCTATATTTTGCCCTTAAGTGATCCCATACTCAAGGGAACACCCCCAGCTATAAATAGAACCCCTTGGAGTTCATTCCAAGTTTTCTGATTCATGCTATTCTAACTCCTTGCTATAATTGAGTGTGTTGCAACTCCTTAAGCCCCTTTCTCTCTCTCTCTCTCTCATTTACAAATCATTTCATGATTATGAGTGAGTTAGGGTAGTTGTAAGAGAGCTACCTCCATGTTCTTGTAAAGCTCTCATTCCATTCAATCTTCCCTATCCCCTTTCTCAAAGAAAAAAGGTTGAAACAAGCTGCTCTGAGTGAAGGTGAACCTATTGTTGTTCTTATTCAAGGTTGAAGAAGAGGTGAAGATCTTCTCCATGTGAAGGAGAATGGCAAGGCCAAGATTCAAGAAGAGTGGGCAAATTCCTTCAAGACCAAAGACTTGATGCAAGTGTGGGTAAGTCCTTGTTGAAGGTTGAAGACATCTTGATCAAGTGGGTAAGTCCTTGTGTAGGTGGAAGACTCTTGTCTTGAATAGGTAAGTCCTTGTATGTATGGTGGTCTCCTTGTATCTCTTATGAATGAATATAAGTATACACTGATTACAAAGTCCTAGAGACTGACCTCTCCAGGTAGTGGATTGACTCTCTCCTAGTTTGAAGAGTGGAACCACTCTAAACCACCTTGTCCAAGTGCATGTTTCAATTTCTCTCATCCTTGCTATGCTTAGTTAGGAATTCAAATTGCTCTTAAGCTATTGGATTTGATTCATATAATTTGAAGGTCTAACTTATCTTGTTAGAATTTTGAAGTTGTATTCACCCCTCAGAGCCCTAGATCCAACAGATTGATGCTAAAAGATGTTATAATGCACTTATCAAGTGTAGTTTTCCCTGGCCATAGATCCATTCCGTGTTAGAACTTACTGAATGGTGAAATGAGCAATTCCTGTGTGAAACTCGGAGCGCATATTATTGAATATGTGGGGTGCAAGTTGAGGTATCCCCTTGTATCTTTAAAACATAGGATTGGTTGTGGGCCATACCCTGAAGAGAGTATGGTTGTAGGCTGTGACTCAATATACAATTAGGATTGGTTACAAACCATACCCTGATAAGAGTATCAAGATTGACTATGGATCATACCTTGATAAGGGAACAGCTACGGGATGTATCTCTCTAGCTTATAGCCTATATACCCAGGCTAGCTAAATTGTAGTTTGACTCATAATGTCACTGCAGGTTCACTCGTACTGACAAAGGGGGTGAGGTCGTCGATTCTGGCTCTTCCATGGACCTTGTATGACACTGATTGTCACACCCCGATCTCACACTAACCACTAATCATGAGATTACGGCGCGACGGAGGGATTATCACATAAACAAATCACTGAGAACTTTTTCTTTTTAACACCTCGTAATGATATCCGGATATTGCTGTAAACTAAAACATAATAAACTATTTCGGAAGCATTTCAATTAAACTGGCTAGAGAACATAAACAGAGTTTACAACATGTAACATTGTTTAACAGAAAGTAAACATAACAGTTAATTTACATCTTTTACACATTCGCCATACATACTCTCTCTCACCCACACCATGTCCCAAGGATCGAGGGTAAAGGACTAAGAGACCTCTAGCTAGACTAACTACATATACCTTCTATGATTAAGCGTTAGGATGAAAAGATCCTTCAGATTCCTGTTGTTGATATTGACCTGAAAATGTTTGAGTAGAGGAATGAGCCTACTCACTCAGTGAATAGCATTTCATTTAGCTATCACTAAATAACTCATCAATTATATAAAATTGAAATAAAGCATAAGTGCAATGTTAAACAGGGTAGTTCTAATGACATAACAGATTTAAAGATAACTATCTCATTTCTACGCAACATCAGATGTCTTAAACAATCAAACAATTATAGAGAATTGGCATAGAAGTTCAAATCTCTTAACATATTAAATTTACTACGATCCTATGTGATTCATATTTATATTTTTATCATGCCCTAATCATATGCAGTGTACTCTGCATATAAAGATCCGTAGTGAACTATGATCCCACCGTACAAGACTTAGCGACACACCCGAGAAATGCTAAGTTTGACTGCCAGCCCTGGTCTGCTGCAGGACTCTCAGGCTCACAAGGCCTCACTACACTCTCAAAAGAGTGTACTCTAGACTCCTCCTCTAACCTGAGCACACAGGCGGAGAGTCTTACCGGGTTACCACCGTGACACAAGCACAGATTAATGTTGAATAACCCCTATTTTCCACAGTGCCACCGTGACACAAGCACGGTTCTTGTTGCAACATTGTCTCTCTCTATCCTCGTGCCACCGTGACACAAGCACAGTTATTGTTGCAACACGAGTTTCACCCCCCTGGTGCAGACCTCTCAAAGGGGTTCTACGGTGTTAGGGCACCTAAGTCTATTAACTGATTAACATATAAACATTTAAACAGGAATATCACATATCATACTTATTTCACATTCTGAACATCACTTTAAACACATATATATCATTTGTCATCTTTAAACATGACTCAATACCACTTATCCAGATTCAATGCTAAACAACCGTCTTTAGTCAGCATATACATTGCAACTGTATTACATAAAATTATATCATTTCCATTAATCATATCACATATTTCAAGTTCCATTGAATCTATCATACTCTATTGTATATGCTACACTGTTTAAGAATTATACCAACTGATATTGAAGCATTTAAGCACTTAAATTGAGTTTAATAATGATTTCTGAATGAACTGCCACTCACAGCTCAGAAACTCGACCGATTGGTCGAAAACTCGACCGATCACTGCACAACTCGACCGATCAGCTACAAACTCGACCGATCAACCTGCTGTTCGGTTCCTGCTCAAGAAAACTCGACCGAATCACATATAACTCGACCGAACGGCGAACAGACTGAAAACCTAAACCGACCTGCTAATGTCGATTTCAATCGAATCAGCGGGTAAAACTATAGATTTGTGCAGCAAATCACCTGCAAAAGATGCGTACACCCTCGAACTAACTGTAGGAGAGGAGAAGAACGAACTAGGGCTGCTCTTCGCGCCCTATCTTTCTCCTAGCCGCCGCTGCTGCTAGCGCAGCTCCTGCTGTAAGCGTAGCTCCGGCTACCGCTGGTTCAGCTGGCGAAGAAGAACGGTGAGGCGGGGGATGGAGGCCGCACCTGCTGGCCAGAACCAAGCTAGGGCTCCAAATCGCCTTCTTTCCCAGATCTCTCTCTCTTTCCCTTCAAGCGACGAAGAGAAGAAACGCTCTGCGTTTCTCTCATTTCTGATAAATGAAACGAGTAAAGGGGAAAGAAAGGATAAGAAGGGAAAACCTAGGGACCAAAACATAAAGTCCAAGAACTTTCAAAAACTACAAGCAGGTCCCTGAAAGCCCAAAAACATACAACTTTTGGCTCGAAAGTCGGTTTCAGACGATTTCTCTGGCAACGCCTCAAGCGCAAGATCTTACACGTTTTAAGGGCTAGGATTCACACTACGTAAAAATCATATCGGTTTTAAACGTTATTAACAAAAGCAAGCTTATAACTTAGCAAAGCAGCTAAACACATGCTTAGCAGCATACTTACAGGGTAAGCTCAACACGGGTCGTAACAATCTCCCTCCCTTATAAGAATTTCATCCCGAAATTCCTAAAAGAGAAAAGAAAACTTGCTACGCATCTCAGACTCAAGCTCCCACGTAGCTTCTTCAAGGTTATGATTCCTCCACAGAATCTTCACTAAAGGTATTTCACGATTCTTGAGCTTCTTGATTCGGTGATCAACTATCTGCACTGGTCCTTCCACGTAGGACACATCTGTTTTAAGCTGCACCGGTACTGGATCTAAAATCTTTTCTGTACCGGGATGACACATCTTCAGCATAGACACATGAAACACATTATGAAGATTTTCCAATTCAGACGGCAAATCCAACCTGTAGGCTACAGGTCCAATCCTCTCAACAATAGGATATGGGCCCATATACATAGGGGTCAACTTGCCTTTCTTGCCAAACCTTAGCACTCCCTTCCACGGTGAAACCTTTAGATAAACCTCATCACCAACCTCAAACTCAAGAGGTCGACGCCGTCTCTCTGCATAACTTTTCTGTCTGTCCTGAGCAGCTTTCAACTGCTCCCTGATCACATATATCTTCTCTGTAGTTATATCAACTATCTCAGGTCCAAGAATTTCTTTCTCACCAACCTCGTACCAACAAACTGGCGATCTACACTTCCTGCCATATAGAGCTTCATATGGGGCCATTCCAAGACTAGAATGGTAGCTGTTGTTATATGCAAACTCCATCAGGCTTAAGTGTTCTTCCCAGTTATCTATGAACTACAGAACGCATGCTCTCAGCATGTCTTCAAGAGTCCGAATGGTCCTCTCAGATTGACCATCTGTCTGCGGGTGAAACGCTGTATTGAACCTCAGCCTTGTGCCCAACGCATGATGTAACTGATTCCAGAACCTAGATGTAAACTTAGGGTCTCTGTCTGAAATAATGGAAACTGGAATCCCATGTAATCTGATTACCTCATCCACATAAGTCTTGGCCAGCTTTGGAACATCAAAAGTTGACTTGACAGGAAGAAAGTGAGCAGACTTAGTTAGTCTATCCACAATCACCCATATCGAGTCTGAACCTCTAGGCGTTCTGGGTAACCCTACCATAAAATCCATTGTGATGTGTTCCCATTTCCATTCAGGTATAGGAAGCGATTGCAAGGTACCAGTAGGTTTCTAATGCTCAGCTTTAACCTGCTGACACACTCCACATCTAACCACGTATTCAGCTACATCTTTCTTCATACCAGACCACCAGTACAGTTCTTTGAGGTTCCTATACATTTTTGTGTTACCTGGGTGCATAGCATACATAGAAGCATGCGCTTCTTCAAGAATTTGCTCTTTCAGCTCACTGTTCCTAGGTACACACAACATGTCATGAAGATACAACACACCATCGTCAGAAAAACTGAATTCTGACCTTTTACCTTCCGACATATCCTGCATAACCTGCCGCAACTCATCATCATTCTGCTGCAACTCCTTAATCTGATGATAGAAAGTAGGTTTGACCTGCATCAGAGCAATCAACCCACTTTGTCCAGTCACATCCAAGTCTAAGTTCAACCTTCACATATCTACAAGCAAGTCTCTCTTGAAACATGCCATAGAAAATGCATCCGTTGTTGAACTCGATTTTCTACTCAAGGCATATGCCACAACATTCGCTTTACCAGGATGGTAATCGATTGTCACCTCATAATCTTTAATCAGCTCAAGCCATCTGCGCTGTCTCAGATTCAAATCCTTCTGAGTGAAGATATACTTCAGGCTCTTATGGTCGGTAAACACCTGACAAGTCTCACCATACAGGTAGTGACGCCATGTCTTAAGAGCATGAACTATAGCAGCTAGCTCCAGATCATGAGTAGGATAGTTCTCTTCGTTCTTCTTAAGCTGTCTAGATGCGTAAGCCACAACTTTGCCTTCCTGCATCAGCACACAGCCCAAACCTCTCCTGGAAGCGTCGCAGAACATTGTATAACCTTTGTCTGCCTCTGGCAAAACCAACACTGGTGCTGAAGTCAACTTCCTCTTCAGGATCTGAAAACTTTTCTCACAGTTATCAGACCAAACAAACGGTGCATCCTTCCTCGTCAAGTGTGTCAAGGGTGATGCTAGCACACTAAAGTTCTGTATAAACCTTCTGTAATAGCCTACTAATCCCAAGAAACTTCTAATCTCAGTAGGAGTCTTAGGCCGTTCCCACTGAAGCACAGAATCAACTTTCTTAGGATCAACACTAACTCCATCTCTTGAGATAACATGTCCAAGAAATGCTACCTCAGCCAACCAGAACTCGCACTTACTAAACTTAGCATACAGCTGATGTTGCCTCAACAACTGTAACGCTACTCTCAGGTGTTTCTCATGATGTACATCATCTCTGGAATAGATCAGGATATCATCTATAAAGACCAAAATAAACTGATCTAGGAATGGTTTGAAAATCCGATTCATCATATCCATAAAGGATGCTGGGGCATTGGTCAGTCCAAACGACATGACCAGAAACTCATAATGCCCATACCTGGTTCTGAAAGTTGTCTTGGGAATATCAGAAGCCTTTATTCTGAGTTGATGATATCCAGATCTCAAATCTATCTTAGAGAAGATTGTTGCTCCACGCAACTGATCAAAAAGATCATCTATCCTCGGCAAAGGGTACTTGTTCTTAATAGTGATCTTATTCAGTTGCCTGTAATCTATACAGAGACGCATGGTACCATCCTTTTTCTTAACAAATAGGACTGGAGCACCCCACGGTGAAGAACTGGGTCTAATGAAACCCTTATCCAGTAATTCCTGCAACTGCACCTTGAGCTCCTTCAACTCTGCAGGTGCCATTCTATAAGCTGGCAGTGCTACTGGATAACTACCTGGATATACCTGAATCTCAAAATCAATATCTCTGACAGGAGATAAGCCTGACAACTCTTTTGGAAAAACATCGGAAAACTCACGAACCACAGGAACATCATAAACACTGGCGGTGCTCTTCTCTGCTCTAGTGTCAACCACATGAGCAAAAAACGCTTCACATCCTTTCTGTAGCATCTTATCAGCTACAGCAGCTGATACTATGCACGTAGGAAGAACTTTCCTGTCTCCAGTAAAGACACAAGAAAATTCACCTTGTTGAAAGGTAGCTTCCTTCTTCCAACAATCGAGTTGCACTCGATATGTCTCAAGACAATCCATACCCAAGATGACTTGAAAAGTATTGACATCCAGGGGTATGAGATTAGCAGCAAAGGTGTAACCTCCAAAAGATAATAAGCATCCGGGACAGAACTCAGTCAGAACTATTGGTCCACCTAGTGGAACCCTCAACACTAACTCATCTACCAACCCTTGAGTTAACAGATTAAGTTCACCAACTAAAGAGCGTCGTATGAAAGAGTGAGTAGCACCCGAATCTATCAAAACTAAAACTGGTATACTATTAAACAAAAGCATTTCTCCTGTAACAACTTGTGAAGAGATTATACCTTCCTGAGGTGTCAAAGAGAAGAAACGTGTTGAAGCTCTCCCTCTGCCACGCTGTCCTCTCTGACCACTCCTGCCACTAGGCACTCCACCACCTCTGGAACCAGAAGCCACAGAAGAACTCGGAACATCATGGTACTGAGGCTGGAAAGCTTGCGATGCTGCTTGTTGAAGCTGAGGACATTCCATTTTTAGGTGTCCTATTTGTCCACAGACATAACAACTTGGACCCCAACACTGACCAGTATGTGGTTTTCCACATTTGTCACATGGCGGTATCCCTTGTCCCTGGGGACCTGTCACTGACATTGACGATCCAGAAGACTGTCCACTAGAGGCACTACCCCTTCTCTCTGGGTTGTATCTCCCTCTGCCTCTAGAAGAAGTAACATCCTCAGATCTCTGTCTGTTGAAATAGCTAAAGCCACGCCCAAGTTTAGAAAAGAAACCTCTACCTCCACCTCTGTATCCACTACTAGACTGTCCTCTACTGAAATCTGCAGATCTCTTCTTGGACTCAGGCACCTTGTCAGCATTCACAGATTCTTCAACCTGTCTAGCAGCCTCAACAAACTCGCCAAAGTTCTCTCTGTTCCCCCTACTAGTAACAGAAACTGTATGCCGAATTTCTAGCCTCAGCCCTTCTTGAAACCTTCTGCATCTTTCTATGTTGTCAGGAACAAGCTGCGGACAGAAGTTTGCTAACCGGGTGAAAAGCGCTTCATACTCAGTAACTGACATGCTTCCTTTCTTAATGTTCTGTAACTGCCTGATTTTCTCATTAATAAAAGTGGGTGGATAGAATTTAAGATGAAACTCTTCAGAGAAGTCCTGCCAAGAAAGCTCTGTACCTCTCCTTTTTTCATCCACACCACGCCACCACAACTCTGCATCACCTATCAAAAGATAGACTGCATGATAAATCTTTTTCTCTTCTGAAAGCTCCATCAGGCGAAAGACCTTCTCTATCTGTCTCAACCACTCATCAGCCTCTGCTGGATATGTAGTACCACTGAATTCTGTACCACCAAGCTTCTTCACAAGCTCATAAGATCACATCAAATCCTTACTGCTGGTAGAAGTAGAAGCTCGCCTATCAGCCTTATACCTTTCTCTGGTCTCCAAAAACATCCTGTACATACGGGATGCTTCATCCACATGGTCACCACCACCTGGACCCAAGTACAGTGGATCAGGACCAACATGGCTCTCGGTCTGATCATCTGATCATCACGATCAAAACCTCTTTCTGCCATCTGCAATGATATAACAGAATATTTCCTGTTAGAAAACTACAGATAGAAGAAAGACACCTAAACCTTAATCCTATTGGCCTCTTATCGTCCCCTGACTTGGACTCTGAGTAACTATGTACTCAACCTAAGCTCTGATACCAAAAGATGTCACACCCCGATCTCACACTAACCACTAATCACGATATTAGGGCACGACGGAGGGATTATCACATAAACAAATCACTGAGAACTTTTTCTTTTTAACACCTCGTAATGATATCCGGATATTGCTGTAAACTAAAACATAATAAACTATTTCGGAAGCATTTCAATTAAACTAGCTAGAGAACATAAACAGAGTTTACAACATATAACATTGTTTAACAGAAAGTAAACATAACAGTTAATTTACATCTTTTACACATTCGCCATACATACTCTCTCTCACCCACACCATGTCCCAAGGATCGAGGGGAAAGGACTAAGAGACCTCTAGCTAGACTAACTACATATACCTTCTATGATTAAGCGTTAGGATGAAAAGATCCTTCAGATTCCTGTTGTTGATATTGACCTAAAAATGTTTGAGTAGAGGAATGAGCCTACTCGCTCAGTGAATAGCATTTCATTTAGCTATCACTAAATAACTCATCAATTATATAAAATTGAAATAAAGCATAAGTGCAGTGTTAAATAGGGCAGTTCTAATGACATAACAGATTTACAGATAACTATCTCATTTCTACGCAACATCAGATGTCTTAAACAATTATAGAGAATTGGCATAGAAGTTCAAATCTCTTAACATATTAAATTTACTGCAATCCTATGTGATTCATATTTATATTTTTATCATGCCCTAATCATATGTAGTGTACTCTGCATATAAAGATCCGTAGTGAACTATGATCCCACCGTACAAGACTTAGCGACACACCCGGGAAATGCTAAGTCTGACTGCCAGCCCTGGTCTGCTGCAGGACTCTCAGGCTCACAAGGCCTCACTACACTCTCAAAAGAGTGTACTCTAGACTCTTCCTCTAACCTGAGCACACAGGCGGAGAGTCTTACCGGGTTACCACCGTGACACAAGCACGGATTAATGTTGAATAACCCCTATTTTCCACAGTGCCACCGTGACACAAGCACGGTTCTTGTTGCAACACTGTCTCTCTCTATCCTCGTGCCACCGTGACACAAGCACAGTTATTGTTGCAACACGAGTTTCACCCCCCTGGTGCAGACCTCTCAAAGGGGTTCTACGGTGTTAGGGCACCTAAGTCTATTAACTGATTAACATATAAACATTTAAACAGGAATATCACATATCATACTTATTTCACATTCTGAACATCACTTTAAACACATATATATCATTTGTCATCTTTAAACACGACTCAATACCACTTATCCAGATTCAATGCTAAACAACCGTCTTTAGTCAGCATATACATTGCAACTGTATTACATAAAATTCTATCATTTCCATTAATCATATCACATATTTCAAGTTCCATTGAATCTATCATACTCTATTGTATATGCTACACTGTTTAAGAGTTATACCAACTGATATTGAAGCATTTAAGCACTTAAATTGAGTTTAATAATGATTTCTGAATGAACTGCCACTCACAGCTCAGAAACTCGATCGATTGGTCGGAAACTCGACCGATCACTACACAACTCGACCGATCAGCTACAAACTCGACCGATCAACCTGCTGTTCGGTTCCTGCTCAAGAAAACTCGACTGAATCACATATAACTCGACCGAACGGCGAACAGACTGAAAACCTAAACCGACCTGCTGATGTCGATTTCAATCGAATCAGCGGGTAAAACTATAGATTTGTGCAGCAAATCACCTGTAAAAGATGCGTACACCCTCGAACTAACTGTAGGAGAGGAGAAGAACGAACTAGGGCTGCTCTTCGTGCCCTATCTTTCTCCTAGCCACCGCTGCTGTTAGCGCAGCTCCTGCTGCAAGCGTAGCTCTGGCTACCGCTGGTTCAGCTGGCGAAGAAGAACGGTGAGGCGGGGGATGGAGGCCGCAACTGCTGGCCGGAACCAAGCTAGGGCTCCAAATCACCTTCTCTCCCAGATCTCTCTCTCTTTCCCTCTCAAGCGACGAAGAGAAGAAACGCTCTGCGTTTCTCTCATTTCTGATAAATGAAACGAGTAAAGGGGAAAGAAAGGATAAGAAGGGAAAACCTAGGGACCAAAATATAAAGTCCAAGAACTTTCAAAAACTACAAACAGGTCCCTAAAAGCCCAAAAACATACAACTTTTGGCTCGAAAGTCGGTTTTAGACGATTTCTCTGGCAACGCCTCAAGCGCAAGATCTTACACGTTTTAAGGGCTAGGATTCACACTACGTACAAATCATATTTGTTTTAAACGTTATTAACAAAAGCAAGCTTATAACTTAGCAAAGCAGCTAAACACATGCTTAGCAGCATACTTACAGGGTAAGCTCAACACGGGTCGTAACACTGATGCTACCTAATTTAGGCTGGTTGGAGCATGAGTGGTATACCTCATCTCCCCAGGGCATAAGATTGATTATTGATGTAATCAACTGTGTACGTATTTGCTTAAGGATCGAACACGAAAATATTGAATGAGGCTGCAGTTACTTATGTATGTCATAGTTGATAAATGTTATACATGTTCTTCATATTCTTTTAAAAAGTGTTTAGATAATCTATTGCTCACTCGTAGATATTTAAACTACTTAAATAATGAGATTGCTCTACTCTACATATAACAAGTAGTTATACATATTTAATTCAATAAGAATTTCTTTTGCTCTCTTTCAAGAACATTTATCTGTGATAATAATATTGTTGACGAAGAGTTATATCTCCCGCTGAGATATGGATCTTACCCCGTGGGTTTTCATACTTTTTAGGTGGATGTGCATCAAAAGGTAGAGATTGTGCAGCAGAGAGCAAAGAAAACTAATTCCATATACATAAAAGCTACATGATCTTAGTTGCAAAGAAATCAGATCAAGATATATGGGTCTTAATTGGTCGACTATCTTGGATAACTTGGCCTTGAACTGACCCATATATCAAATGGACATGGTTTTAAGTTGCATCTAAGCACTAAGCAACACGGGAAGCTAGCAAAGCTTCATCTTCGATCCAAAAACTTTGTTTCAGCGAAAATGCTTTTTGGAATGCGAAATTGCTAATTACTATTGACATGGTTTGTGCGAACATTGTACATAACTGATCGTATAATGATGAAGACGTCTATAAGGGCTAATTTGGTTGTAAGGAGTTCTCTTTCCTGATATGAGTTCTAACACAGAAATTTAAAAACATAAAAACTAACTACATGAAGACGGTTTGGTTGCATGCAGTTTCTGACCGATCAGTTGGTTTGTTATTGTCTGGTTGGAGGTAATTAAAGAGTATGGCTACCTGTGGTAATTTTACCGTAGAGCATATTGATAATATATTCAAGCAGCAGCAATAATAAACAGATCCGTCCACGGAATACTATCATACCACACCCTTTTGGGCTCTCTCGCACAACACCGAACAGATCCGTTCATGCTACTTTATACAGATTTTAACTCAACCGTGTATTTCATTTTCCTAGTGTGTTTTACAGTTACACCCAACCAAACTTGAACAGTTGGAAAATACGTTTTCATTTTCGATCCAAGCAAACAGGCCCTAAGTAAAGTTGCTTTCCGAAACTGAATATAGTATGTTGAACATTGTGTCCTAAACCGTCTCGCATTCTCGCTAATGGGCTTAGGGCTCATTTGGTTGTAACTTGTAAGTGGTTGAAACGAATAAGGTGACTTTGAAAACAGGAAATTGACCGCAACTTTTACCGTTTGGTTTCAAGCAGATGATCGGAAGCAGCTTTGGCATCAGGTGCTTGCCGGTACTCTTACCTCCACGATAGAACAATCTAGTCACATAGGGCAAGCTTGTTTTTTATTTATACCGTCAATGCTCAAACTGGCCAGTGTCCAGCCAGCACTCGCCGTAGCGCAACAACTTGAAAAACGAACCGCGGCCGGTTGATTTTCTATGATTATGTACGTAAATGGACGACTTCGTGTTGTTGGTTTTCCTGCTATGGGCTGAAACTAACATCCAACCAAACACACTTAGTTGGAAAACACATGAAGTTGCAACTCCTGTTTTCTAATACAGGGCAACCAAACTGGCCCTTAGATAGCCTGGTTTTAGAGAAGATTTCTGGGAAAGATATTATCTTTCTGCTGTACACAACTCACACGTGGTGTTCACTTGCACATATTTCTTTAATTGCTTATCTATATTGTTGATGTATTAAATTTCGGTGCCAAGTTGCCACGTGCGAGCCAGAAACCTTGGTTTTCGTTCTGGAGTGCACGCCTGAGCTGAGCGAAAGGAGACAAGGTCTCAGGCAGCCACATACTCCCCACGCCCAAGGGGAATGTCTTTTGCCTTGGTCACCTAACGAAAAAATAAAAACCCAACAACTCAGACATTCTTCCCCACCTTTCACTAAACAAAACAACACCGCCAATTAGTGGCTGCTTCCATGTCAATAAACTACCGCAAGAAAACACGGTTGTGGAATAATCTGGGAGTTCTGACAATCTTGAACATTGGACAGTCAGGACGGGTTCTAGTTCCTAGAACAACATAACTTTAGCTCCCATCCATCCCGCGCAGCACGAGGAATCAGTACGGCGGGACAGGAAAGGGTGTAGAATAATCGTCCAAGCTGCAGATGTTGGAAGGTTTGGAGAAGTAGATTTCTAATGATAGGTGCATAATTATTTGTCGAAAGCTTTCGAGCTATTAAAGGCACATCGTACAGTTTTATTAATGGTTAATTAGTACTAGTAAACAGTATGTATGGTTGCATGGAGCCTTACAACGGTTTGCTAGTGAGAAAGTGGATGCAAGCCCAGGCAGGCTTTCTGGGCCGGCTTTTGCATGAAAGCCTTGCAATGCGGAATTAGTAAATATTATTAACTGATGATGGATCATGGATGGTGATTGTAAATCGTAATCAAAAGGTCGGCTTACGACTGCAAAGAACTTTTGCATGGCCATGGGGTAAAGACGGAGAAAGGAGATGATAAGCTGATATTAACGCTTTTGCATGATTCAGGATCGTGATTAAGGAGTGATTCATTCACCTTTCCCGCGCGCGGCCCCCATGCACCAGCTACCTAAAAAGTTGCTAATATGAGAGTGGCAAAGTGCATTGAAAAGCATGCATGCATATACCATCGCAGCTAGCTGATAAAGAACTTGGATCCAGAAAGGTGCTTTCAGATGTATGTCGCAACGTACATTTTGAAAAACTGGTGACAACTAACTATATAGCATTCCAGCTAGATCGATGTACGGGTGCAGTTTATCAATAAGAAACTGATACAATGACTATACATGTATGTTTCCTAATCACTACTTCCCTTGAGACTGATCTAGCTGCAGGAATTAAATTGGTATAGAAGAAGAAAAAGAAAAAAACGATGCAACTAGTCAACTAGCTAGTGTAAAGCTCTGTTCCCTAACTCAATGCTGTGGTCTCTCAACTGGGACGGGATAGTTTTGGGAGTGCTAATCTGCGTAGGGATACTGAACCCATGATCCATACGGGTCAAGGACGAGGATGACCCCAAGATAGACGACGGAAGGAGAGGGATGCCGCCGCACGAGCTAGTAGAAGCGGCGTTCATAATGGCATTCCTGAACCCGGACCCACCTGACCTGTTGTTGCTGCCGGTACCCATGCCTTCGAGAACGGTGACCTGGGACTTGAGAAACTTGAGGTAGTTGGCCGCTTCATCCAGCATAGACGCAGTATCCATCTTGCTCCCGCCAGGGACGAGCCTTTGCAGCACCCTCAGCCGTTCGCTGATTCGTTCCCTTCTATGCCTCGCGGCCACAGTCTGCGGGTCGCTCGAGATCCGCACGTTCTTCCTCCGCGGCCGGTCCACTGCTTCGGGTCCCAGGTTCACCGGCCGGAACGCTGCCGCGCGGTATATCATCTCCTTCACGTGTGCTACCGCCTCCGGGTCGGGCTCGTAGGACGCCGCTGGAGAGGCGCTGCCAAGGGTATCGGCGGACCTGAAGTCGATGCTCGGAGTACTGGGCCTCCGGGAGGCTGAGGATGATAATGGCCTGTCGGCCGAACGAGGACGCTTGGACGGTTTCGTCGATGCTGTGCAGGTGGGGTTCTCGAAGTCAATGGAGAACGAGGTCCCGGCTGCCGTTGTTGTGTTCACTGCGTACTGCAGTAGCGGGCCGCCACTACCGCTGCTACATCCTTGCTGTTGTTTTCGTCGTCCCTTTGCATTGTCCGCTTGCAGCGATCCGAGGTTATAAGGGGAGGAAGAAATAATGGCGGCCGCATCGTTCACTAACTGTGTACGGCTGGTCACGGGCTGGAAGCTTATGTCGACGACTGCCGCAGCACCACAACTCCTTCCGCTGTTTGTGTAGGAGCCTCCATGTCCATACATCTCCGAGGACTCTTGGGAGTCACCCGAAGAGGTAGCATTGCCACTAGTGCAGCAGGTCGCCGTCAGGTCCCTCCACACGCCCACGGCACATCCATGGCCAGCAGTGTTCCCGGCACAGTGGGAAAGAATTCCAGAGGGCTGCAGGCTTACCCCAGCCTCATCTTTGCAGACAGCTGGAAGATACCCACTTGCAGATTCGACAGGGATGTCCAGGTGGGGGGAGGCACCACCCGAGCTGGCGTCTTGCGGGGCGGTGGTGGCTGTGTTGTTAGGTGTCGGCGCCATTAGCGCGGCGCTCAGGAGGTCCGATGACGTCATCCACCAAAGGGCGTCTTGGAGTGCTGGAGGGATGCTGCTGCAAGGGAGATCCACCGAGCTGGTGGTCGTCGGTCCGAGGACTGGGTTCAACTCCAGTGAAGCCGTCGCTGATGTACCGCCGGATAGTACTCCTCCTCCTCCGGCGTCGGTGGTCATTGGGTTGATGTTCAGGGTCTGGGATTCTTGCAGGAGGGAAGAGTGAAACAGCACGTCCGCCATGAGGTCGACACTCCCGCAGAGGTTGAGCCTGCTGCCGTCGCCAACGTCGTAGAATTGCTGGTCGACGCTGGTCCAGTACAGGCAAGGCGGTTGCATAGCCATCTCATATGACTGATCAGGCAAACAACTCCCATTCCCCATTACCATACCGACGTATATCAAGATACTCTATTTAAAGGCACACGCGACCACCTATAGGAAGACGACATACACGAAATGGAGATCAATAGAGGAATCAATATATTATCTAAAGTCTAAACTAAGAATCCCAAGTTTCAGCTACCAAATAAATACCGGTCGATTTAAAAGCAAAACGAGGTCTAGAAAAACAATCGGATTGGGGAACGACATCCGATCGATCTAATTAGAAAACAAATCAACAACTACTATCCTACAGTTGTCCAATGCGCATGAGATGTACCTTTCTTAGACCGATCAGGAGCTGAAACAGGAAGGAGGGAATTCAGCAGATTAGTGGGAAGGTCCAGAGCAGCCAATATATCGGCAGAGACCACGATACAACTCTGTCAAACACCAGCCTCTCCAATACAGATCAAGCACACAGGTGGCCTCACCCCGTCCCTCTTGCTCAACGTATTCCGGGATCTTCCCCAGATCTGGAACAGTAGAATGTCTCTTCGGTCTCCCTCGTTTCTACTGTAACGATGGGGCCGGATGATAACGAGATTAGCAGCTTTCGCTTAGCGCGACAAACTCTCGTACGCACTAGCTACGCAAGCAAACAGCGGACGGTCACTGTGTGTAAGGAGCTGTCAGTCTCAGGACTGCGTTTGTGCACTGTGGATACTTGCCAGTTATTCCGCAGCTGAAGACAGCAGCAATAGCTAGCTGATGGATGATCGGTCAGGAAGGGAATAGAAGCTACAATCCAGGACAATGGATCAAGAACAAGAAGAAGCAGACTGAGTTCCACGCTGCGCTTCAACTCTTGTTCTGGACACAAATGAGCAAGAGGAAATTCTCAAAGTCACTGCTCACTCACTAGTAGTAACAGGACAGCATAGACACTTCAATTTATAACAAAAACGGGGATCCCTGTCTGGCTGTCTATATTGCTAGCTCGTTACATCTCACCTTGCCCACTGCCAGATGGTCCACCCCCATGATATCCCACTCAATTCTTTATACCTGTCCGTCCCACTGCCTTGTCTTCTCCGTCTTGAAATGATAAGGCTTTTGCAGAGGAATATATAGCTTGAGCAGATGGGTAGCACGAGACCCTCTGTACAAGTTGCCCTCTGGTCCTGTAATCAAATAATATATGTTGTTGCAAGATTACTATATTCTTAAATAATTAGGCCGCTGAAAGGGATCCATCCAGTACTGGCTACCTCAGCTCGACTCCCCTGCCAACTTTCTGACTGTATAAACGGCAGTGACAAAAGGAGGACGGGAACACTTGGACTAGAGCGCCACTTCCTTTTGTCCCTCTAAAGCTAAGCTCTTAAGCACCCTTTTCTACATCAAAAAGTTTAGGCCTTTTCATCCATGGTTATCATCTCATTAATCATAGGGGCACTGACTATACTTTTTCCTTGATCATTGCAGTAATCTTGATGTAATTATTGCCCCAAAGGAACCATGTGCCTGTTGAAAGTTCCACCCAAGCTTTTTACTGTTGCCATCATTTGCCCAATCGGATATTTAGGACTAACACCTTTTACATGACCTGGTGAATGCACGTTACACCAATTACTATGTAATTATGATCCAATGAAACTATTACTGTATGCAGTGGCTTTAAAGAGATAAATTTGAGCGCTTTTATTAAAAGTAAATCACATACACAGAAGTAGCTACAGTCAATAAGTGCTAACCTGGAGGACAAGTTGAAAAACAAAGAAAGAGAGCAGAAGCTTGGTTTTGTGAGCCCTGTCACTGGCAGACAGAATTTCGTTTTGGAACTTGGTCATAAATAGCTACCATGGTGGGCCTCCATATGATGCCAATGTGCACACATTTGCAACGACAGAGACCCGTCCAAACTGATTGCTAGGACGCCTCGTAAAGCAGAGCACGGTACCCCCAATTTGAGAATGGAGGGATCTTAGGGACGACGTACTGTAACCCAAATTGCCATATTCAAAAAGTAATGATACTTGTACATTATTTCACCTTAAGCGTACCGATACATGATGTAGATCAGGAAATTAAGTGGAAACTCGGGCATAAAACCCTATTAAAAGGATAGTGCCACCCTTGGATGAGTACACTAAGTCTAGTCTAAGTGTTCATGTGACACCTCGTAGATTATTCAAAACATAAAATACGATTAACAATTAACTAATTATATATCCAGAAAAGTTGAAAAATTAAAATAAATTTTAATATTATAAACAACTTCTAAAATATTTAGATAAAGGTCCATCTTTTTCGTTTTCATTTACCATAATAGGTATTTGCATCTTTGTCCATTGGCTTCAGCCACATCCTGTATACAAAAGATATTCCACATGTATATGCAATATATTTACAACACTGACGTACTGCCAACAATTCGTGTCGATACAAGTATATCATCTAGAAAACATATCTCGTACATGAACATGAGAGTACAGAGACGACACTAGGACTCTATCACTAATATCTATAATTGTACAACCTTCTGATTCCATTGATCACTAGGATGCTCCTCTTCAACAGCACGACCTCGACCACGTTGCTCAAGACCACCTAAAAGGATGTGGTGACCCACGGGTGAGACCCTGTCCCAGTGGGAGATATAACTCTCTCTAACAGATATTCATTACAATATATTATTTAACAGTAAATAAACAGAGCAATTGGAGTACAGAATAAGTAATTGAGCAGATTGAACAATTTAAACATACTATGCAAGTTAAACAAATAAACTTAACATAGTTACTCATATTTTACAAGATAACATCTTGTAAACATTGTGTAGTATAATGATAAGACAAGAGCTAATCAACCAATGTAGAACATGTTTAACCCTAACAAATATACTACACGGCTTGTATTACATCTTTTATTATGCCCTTGGGAGTTTGAGTCGTACCACTCAAAGTCCAACTAACCACTGTGAAGTGTTATTCAATTCTGTATAAGATCTAGGGGGGATGGTATCCTAAGACCTCTTACCCTTGGTCAGTATGAGTAAACTACAACGACATATTAGTCAAACTGCCAACAACGACATATAGTCAAGATGATAACTCCTAGTCCATCCTTGATACAGGCCACGACACTAGAACCAGGGTAGATAAACCCTATCATCTAAGGTACAACCGCAATTGTCCTCATTCACATCATATGTAATAATATCTGAGGTATGTCTATAACCATCCTCCATAACCTGTATTTGTGGATGACATAGATATATACTCACTTGCCACCCCCCATATACTCAACATTATGCACTCTGAGTTTCCTTTAGGAATACTCGTTTCACCATACAACAGGTTCTGACATTGAAAATAGTTCTACAACATAGAGCACTACATGATTAGGGTTTCACTTGATTAGTTATTGCGAATTGAGTGAATTAAGGCTTCATCATTCAAATGGACAAACAAACCCTAATTTATCTCTAGCAAGAGTGTAAATGTTTCAACTTTTGAAGATATAAATGTTTGAGGTATAAATCTTAATCACATTACCACATGCTATCATTCATTACAGAATAATGGACCATATTTGTCATCATACCATTACAAGGTAAAATTTCATATCACAAGTTCCAGGGTTCCAACCCTAACTGTATCATGAAGAGGATTATACCTTCATTAGGGCTCAACCATGCCCAAAGGTCTTAAAGACCATCACATTAATCCCTACAAGATCATCATTACCTTTCAATGCCTTAGAATAAGGCTCAACATATCATTAATCACACATGTGCCATATAGAATTAACATAGCAAGAACTATGATGTTCAACAAAGATCATATTAAGGTTCCAACACAAAAAGAGAGTATTTCATTGTCACATTTTAGTCATTTAACAAGGATAATTATATTCAATCACTACCACTTAGTCACATTAGAGTTGGTGTAACAAGCCATGTTTCATCAGGGATACACATCCACTTGTTATGGTGATTTATCAAATATATTCATAAGAGGGCAAATGTAGGACTACAAGTTAAGGGCATTAAACCACCCAATTCTCATTATTAGGATCAACATGTTATACTATAGGATTCATTCTACTCAATTGGATGTTGAAGCATCTGATCTCAACCATTGGATCGAATTCATAATTCAAAACCATCAATTTGAGTATAGATCTAACGATTGAATCAATTGAACCAAGAAACCATTGGTTTAGGGCTTATTTGAAGCTCCATTTAAAGACTTGACTCGCCATATGTTGTGGTGACCTGATCCACCATCGGTTGTGACATCTTCGGTCACCATCGGTTGATAGGATCAACACTACTATCATTTTTCACCATCGGGTGTTGACCTAATGTCACCATTGGTTGATATCATCATTAGGTCAACAAACCATTGACCATTAAGCTTCCAAACAAGCCAAATCCTAACCTAGTGTGTGACCATCAGTTGACACCACTGGTTGTCACCATTGGTTGACACCACCAGTTGTCACCATTGGTTGACACCATCGGTTGTCACCATTGGTTGACCATTGGTTGTCACCGTGATATGACCATCGGTTCATGGGTTAAAGGAGAAATCAGCATAGAAACCCTAATATGAACTATCGTTTGATAGGTGCTTAGCACCATCGGTTGCTATACAGACATAATCCAAGTAATATTCTACCTTTGGAAGGTCATATACATAGTTTCAGGTCCATCTAAAGCTGGAAACTAAACAAGGAACATCATAGAAATCAAAACCTTAAACAAGGATAGCTTCTAGATGCTTAGATCATCATTTTTAAGCAAGAACATGAGCTAAAAAATTATAGTAAGAAATATAAGTGAAGAGGGTTATAAAATTCACTTCTAGGGAGAAGAGCAGACTTCTAGAAGGAACAAAACTCGATCAAGAAGGTAGAAACCCCAAGAAGAAGCTCTGAACTCATCCAAGTATCACCTTTTCTACAAAAGGAGCAAACCCTAGATAGGAGAAGCAAGAAAGATAGGATCTTGAGCTCTAGAGAACTTTTCCCATGGAAGAATAGAGTTCTGACCTGGAGGAAGGTAGGAGGAAGAAGAAAAGTAGGAAAAATGAGAAAGGAGAAGGAGAAACTTACTCATTTTGGTCAAGAATGCCATAAGGTAGCTTCACAAACCCTAAAAATGGGTATATCTAAGCTTTACTTGCTCCAACAAGAAGGTCGGTCACCTTCTTCAACCTTGGGCGACTCCTCTACCAGAACATAGAGAAAAGATGAGGCTCTAAATAAGAGAGAAGTGATAGGGATCAAAAGTTTCATTTGGAAACTTATGGATAGGTATATAAATCTTGAGGATACAAAAGAGAAGAAGCATGAGGTGTCTAAGCAGCTCTCCATGTGTCCATGGATTAGATCTTACATGGACAAGCAAGAAGTAGGTCCAACAGATGTTGGGAACTTCTAGGCCATCAGTTGATGACCTCCAAGATCCACACTGGCTCTTGGCCCTCCCAAACCATCATTTATTCATGTCTAGGTCAATAGGTGGTTTAACCATCAGTTGATCACCTTTTTAAGTGAAACATTTATTCAAGTGAACCAAATAGCAAAAACATCAGTCTAGGATCCTTCTAGGATGACCATCAGATGTTCCACTAGTTGGTGACCACCATATGCTGACCAAACCAGTGGAACCATCGGTTGTTAGCCTTCAAGGTGGCTCATGCATGGAGGGGTAAACCCTAATTCACCCTTGAAGAGAATCACCATCAAACCAAGGTACAATTGAGCACCCCATGGATCAAAAAGCTCAAGGATGATAAGAAAACATCTAATAAACATAATTCATGTGACAAATTGTAAGAAAAACCTCCTATTTGGGTAAATTGTAGAAAAGTCCAAAATGTACATAAATTGCATAACTTGCTCAAATAATATCCAAATTGGACAAAATTTGAAAATTAATCTTGTCACATGATACCAAAGAATATCACAAGGTTATATTAAGGGTTTAAGTACTCAATTATGGTAATTAATCATGTTCAACCTTTAATAAAGGTCAGGGGCCTTACACCTATAACCCCTAACCAGGATTTTGCCCCCAAGATCCTATGCAAAGAGAGATGGGTACTTCCTATGCATCTCATCCTCTAGTTGCCACATGTCTTCCTTTACTCCATGGTAATTCCAAAAAACTTTTACTAACACTATATCTTTCTTCTGCAACTTTTTCACCCTTCTATCTAGGATCAACATAGGACCCTCGACATAGGAAATATCCTCATCAAACTCAACCTCTACAAGTTAGATTGTCTGCTATGTATCTAGATGGCACTTCCTCAACATAGATATATGAAAAACATTATGTAACTTGTGTAGCTCTAGTAGTATCTCCATCTGGTATGCTACTTTTCCAATATGAGCTAAGATAGGGTATTGTCCCAAAAACCTAGGATCCAACTTACCCTTATTCCCAAACCTCAAAACACCTTTCCAAGGAGAAACCTTGAGATACACTTTGTCTCTCGCTTGGAACTCTAATGGTCTATGAGGGTTATATGCATAAGAATTTTTTCTATCATGGGTTGCTTTCAACTATTTTTGAATTACTTTAATCTTCTCTGGAAGCTATTATACAAGCTCGGGACCCAAAAGTTGATACTCATCAATTTCATACCAACAAAGTGGAGACCGACAATGGCTCCCATACAAAGCCTCAAAGGATCCATATCTATTCTTCTTTGATAGCTATTTTTATAAGAAAACTCTATCAGAATCAGGTGTATATCCCAACTCCCAAGAAACTACAACACACATGCCCTCAAAAGATCTTATAAAGTCTGAATAGTCCTTTCAGACTGGCCATTAGTCTATAGATGGAAATCTGTGTTGAATCTTAACTGTGTTCCCATTGCTGAATGTAGACGTTCCCAAAATGAATTGTGAATTGTAGAGATCTATCAGAAATTATAGTCACTAGAATGCCATGCAAACAGACTATCTCATCAACATACACATGTGCCAACTTCTCTGTTGTAAACATTGTCTTAACTGGAAGAAAAAGGGATCACTTAGTCAATCTGTCTACTATCACCCATATGGAATCATGACTTTGGCTGTCCTAGGAAGACCAACCACAAAGTCCATAGTGATATGATCCCACTTCCACTACAGCATTGACAAAGGTTGTAATGTCCATGCAAGCTTCTGATGCTCAACCTTCACCAACTGACAAACTGGGCATCTGGGAACAAACTCTACCACATCACACTTTAGATCAGCCCACCAATACATGTCATTTAAGTTGTGCTACATCTTTGTACTTTCAGAATGCATCACATACATCGAGGAATGATCTTCTTACAGTTACATTTTCCTCAACCCAACAACATCAAGAACCACTGTCCTATTCTAGAAACAAACTGTACCATCATCATCCTCATGAAAGTCATCATTCTTCTCACTACCTAACTCTAATAAGATATTTGTATCACAATATCATTTTGTTCTTCCTCACAAATTTGTTGTATCAAAGTACGTTTAACATGTAACTAGGCTAGCATTCCTACCAACAAAGAAACTTCTAGTTGTACATTCATCTAGCAAAGAGACACTAGCATATCCCTCTTATGGAACACCAAGGAATATAATTGTGCATTATCTACCATCGATGATGATGACGAATACAACTTCCTACTCTATGCATCAACTACCGCATTTGCTTTTCCTGGATTGTAATCTATTGTGCAATCATAATCCTTTAAAGGTAGTTTCTTAAAGATGTACTGCAGATTCGTGTAGTCGGTGAAGATCTGACACTTTTCTCCATAAAGGTAGTTTCTCCAGATCTTTAAGGCATGAACCACCATTGTAAGTTCCAAATCATGTGTTGGGTCATTCTCCTTGTATTTCTTAAGCTGTCCCGAAGCAAAAGAAATCACATGTTTGTGCTGCATCAACACACATCCCAACCCATTATTGAAGCATCACAAAAGACAATATAGCCTTTCCCTTGCTCTGGCAGCACTAACATGGTGCATTGGTCAACTTTTCTTTCAACTACTAGAAAGAACACTAACACTTGTCATTCCAAGCAAAAGGAACATCCTTTCTAGTAAACTTAGATAGGGGTAACGCTACAAAATTGAAGTCCTTAATGAACCTCCTATAGTAGCTTGCCAAACCTAGGAAACTGCAAATCTCCGTTGGTGTCTTGGGTTGCTCCCATTCTAGAATAAAATCCACCTTCTTAGGGTCTACACAAATTCCCTTAGTAGATATAACATGTCCTAGAAAAGACACCTTAGACAACCAGAATTCACACTCGCTAAACTTAGCATACAACCAATGATGTCTCAACAAAGTGAACGCATGGCGAAGGTGTTGCTCATGTTGCTGACTATCTTTAGACTATATCAGGATGTCATCTATGAAAACAACCACACACTAATCAATATAAGGTCTAAACACCCTATTCATCAGATCTGTAAAGACTGTAGGTGCATTGGTTAGCCCAAATGGCATAACTACGAACTAGTAATGACCATACCTAGTCCTAAAGGCTGACTTGGGTATGTCGTTTGCCTTAATTCTTAACTGGTGATAACATGACCTAAAGTCTATCTTTGAAAATAGAGTGGCATCTCTCAACTGATCAAAAAGATCATCAATCATTGGCAACATATACTTATTCTTTATTGTCACCTTGTTCAACTATCTGTAGTCTATGCATAACCTCATGGAATCATCTTTCTTTTTTACAAACAAGACTAGAGAACCCCAAGGGGAAGTGCACATCCTGATGAAACCCTTCTCTAATAGTTCCTACAAATATTTCTTTAACTCCAGCATCTCTGCCTCTTCCATCTTGTATGGTTACCGTGCCATAGGCTGTGTTCCAGAAATAAGATTGATTTCAAAATCAATCTCTCTAGGAGGGGGAACTCAAAGAAATTCCTCAGAAAAAACATCTTCAAACTCATGTACACTGGTACCTCCTAGATACTAGGACCTCTCGCCTCAGTATCCACAACATGAGATAATAAAGTGTCACACCCTTGTCTCATCAACCGCTCTGTTGTCATAGCTGACATCAAACACGTGGGAAGAATCTCCATGTCACCTTGAAAGGTCCATGAGGGATCACCATCATGAACCATTTCTACCTTATAACTATAGTTCAACACCACCTTATATTTCTCCAAGGATACATTCCTAGGATCACATCAAATCCATGCATGTCAAGTGGCAAAATATTCACTTGAGTGTTGCATCCTAAGAAAGAAAGAGCACAAGAAGAGCACACTTCCCGTAACTCAGTGGAACCAATCAATAGAGTATCTAGCTGCAGGCTATCAGATATATGACTAACAGGTAGATAACAACTACTTATTACTTCTCTAGTGATAAAAGAGTGTTTTGCACCTGGTTCTACTAATACAAATACAAAATAAGAAGCACACAAATCAGAATGAAATAACTCCATCTTACATGTCACAACACGTGGATTTTACCACTACTTCTGGCTGACTCATAGCATAGAACCTAGTAGTCTCCTATTGTCATCCATGCCCTCTACTAGCCTGACCAGAGGAACCTTCTTGGGATGCTTGACTGCATCCTCTTCCTTCACCACTGTTAAACTACTATTGTTGTGAACCTTGTTGACTCATCCTTGGCTGCTGAGTCACCTCCACATCCTTTACTGGGCACTATGGCCTTGTATGCTCGACCTGACCACACTTATAATAAGTTGTGGTATCGTGATGCGACCTAAATGGCCCTATCACTGATATTAATGATGAGCCGTGAGGTCTTGTTGGTGAAAAAATGTGACCTTTACCCCTACTCGGGGTCTACTGTGATGGTGCATGTGATCTTGGTTCAGTGAAGTTTGACCTTAGTTGTGGCTGCGGCGAGAAAAACCTTGGCCTCTTCAAGCCTCCAGACGATTTCCCCTGAAACTTTCATGGTCTCTTCTTAGTGTTAAGCTCACACTTTTCTATAGCAAACATCTCAATCCTCCTTACAAATTCCACAAAGGTGGAAAACCTTTCCATGTTCTCCAAGGATGATGTCATTGTAGTCAACTTCGTACTTAGGCCCTTCTCGAACCTACCGATCCTTTCTTTTCCTGTTGCTTCCATATGTGGGAAGAACCTCAGAAGCTCCATGAACTTTGTTCATACTCATTAATTGTCATCACTCCCTAGAGAATCTTCTCAAACTGAGAGATCTTCTCATCTAGATATGTCTCTAGAAAATATCGGCTGACAAACTCTCATCAAAATTCCTCCCAACTTATCACGACCTCTAGACTTTTCTCCTCTTCTATGGCCCACTAATGGACAACACTACCCTTCAATAGATAAACAGCATGCTTAACTTTGTCCTCTTCAGGGATGTTCAGAATCTTGAATGCCTTCTTGAGCTTAGTCAGCCACATGTCAGCGTCTGCTGGATCATAAATACCAACATACTCCATCGCCCCAACATGCCTAAGACGTTCAAACACCTTCCAGAAACCATGGGATTCCACATTAGGGATGGCTTCCCTAGCTTTAGTTTCTAGCTCTCTGACCGCTATATGTATAATCATGATCATCATATGTCTAAACATAGACTGAAACTTAGGATTGATCATTATTTTTGGGTCTATCTAAGGCAATGTGGGCTGCTCCGGTCCCACTTCTGGCACTCTCTCATTGCGTGTGTTCCTCCTTACACCTCCTCCTAGTGCAACATAGCTACTTCCACGTGTTCTTCATGTACTCCAGACATATCTGCATAAGCATAAGCTGTGATCAGATATGTTGGATTCATAAGAAAAGGCTCAAACCTATGTCCTATGTCCCTATAGACTCAGGGAACCTAGAGCTCTAATATGAACTTAATTGTGACACCTTGTCACGCCAAATGAGATTACTCAAAATATAAAGCACGATCGACTACTAACTAATCACATAGACATAAAAGCGGAAAAATTAAAAGCAACTTTAACATTATAAACAAGCTCTAGAACATTTATATAAAGGTCCATATTTTTCATTTTCGTATACCATAACATGTATTTATATCTCTATCCATTGTCTTTAGCGACATCCTATATATAAAAGATATTCCACATGTACATGCCATATATTTACAATGTTGGCGTACTTCAAAAAATTCATGTCGATACAAGTATATCATCTAGAAAACACATCCCATACCTAGGCCTAAGAGTACGGGGATGACACTAGGACTCTACCACGAATATCAACAACTATGTAACCTTCTGAATCTATTGATCACCAAGATAATCTTCTTCAACAACACAACCTCGACCACATTACCCACGACCACCTAAAAAGATGCAGTGACCCACGGGTGAGACTCAATCCCAACGAGAGATATAACTCTCTCCAACATATATTGATTACAACATATTATTTAACAGTAAATAAATAGAACAATTGGAACACTGAATAAGTAATTGAGCTGATTTAACACTTTAAACATACTAAGCAAGTTAAACGAATTAACTTTGCAATAAGTATAGTTACTTAGATTTTATAAGATAGTATCTTGTAAACACTATGTAGTATAAAGACAAGGCAAGGGCTAATAAACCAATGTAAAACGTGTTTAACCCTAACATATATACTGCATGACTTGTATTACATCTTTTATTATGCCCTGGGGAGTTTGAGTTGTACCACTCAAAGTCCAACTAACCACTGTGAAGTACTATTCAGTTTTATATAAGATCTAGGACTGTCGGTATCCTAAGATCTCTTCCCCTCGATCAATATGATTAAATTTTAGTGTCATGTTAGTCAAACTGCCAACAATGACATATAGTCAAGATGATAACACCTAGTCATTCCTTGGTACTGGCCACGACACTAGAACTAGGCTATACAAACCCTATCATCTGAGGTACAATCATAGTTGTCCTGATTCACATCATATGCAACAATATTTGAGGTATGCTCATAACCATCCTCCATAACATGCATTCGTGGATGACAAGGATATATACTCACTTGCCACCCCACATACTCAACAGTATGCGCTCCAAGTTTTCCTTAGGAATACTCATTTCACCATTCGGTAAATTCTGACACTGAAGATGGTTATATGGCATATGACACTACATGATTAGGGTTTCACTTGATTAGTTATCGACAATTGAGTGAATTAAGGCTTTATCATTCAAATGGACATATGAACCCTAATTTATCTCTAGCAAGAGTGTAAATGTTGCAACTTTAGAAGATATAAAATGTTTGAGGTATAAACCTTAATCACATTACCACATGCTATCATTCATTGCAAAATAATGGTCCACATTTGTCATCATACCATTACAAGGTACAATTTCTTACCACAAAGTTTAAGGGTTCCAACCCTTATTATATCATGAATAAGATTATACCTTCATTAGGGATCAACTATGCCCAAAGGTCTTAAAGACCATCACATTAATCCCTGCAAGTTCATCCTTACCTTTCAATGCCTTAGAACAAGGCTCAACATATCATTTATCACACACGTGACATATAGAATTAACATAGCAAGAACTATGATGTTCAACTATGATCATATTAAGGTTCCAAAATAGAGTATTTTACTGTCACATTTTAGTCATTTAAGAAGGATAATTACAATCAATCACTACCACTTACTCACATTAGAGTTGGTGTAACAAGCCATGTTTCATCTGGGATACACATCCACTTGTGATGGTGATTTATCAAATATATTCATATGAGGGCAAATGTAAGACTACAAATTAAGGGAATTAAACCGCCCAATTCTCATTATTAGGATCAACATATTATACTATAGGATTATTTCAACTCCATTGGATGTTGAAGCTTCCAATCTCAACCATTGGATCGGTTTCATAATTCAAAACCATCAATTTGAGTATAGATCTAACCATTGAATCAATTGAACCAATAAACCATTGGTTTAGGGCTTAATTAAAGCTACATTTAAACCCTTGACTCACCATCGATTGTGGTGACCTGATCCACCATCATTTGTGACATCTTGGGTCACCATCAATTGATTTAATCAGCACTACCACCATTTTTCACCATCTGGTGTTGATCTAATGTCACCATTGGTTGATATCATCATTAGGGCACCAAAACATTAACCATTAAGATTCCAATCAAGACAAATCCTAACCTAAGGTGTGACCATTGGTTGACACCACCGATTTTCACCATTGGTTGACACCATCGGTTGACCATCATTTGTCACCATGGTATGACCATCGATTCATGTGTTAAAGGAGAAATCAGCCTAGAAACCCTAATATGAACCATCATTTGATAGGTTCTTAGCACCATCAGTTGTTATACAAACCTGATCCAAGTCATCTTCTACCTTAGGAAGGTCGTGTATAGAGTTTCATGTCCATATAAAGCTAGAAGCTAAGGCAGGAATACCATTATAATTTAAATCTTAAACAAGCATAACTTCTAAATGCTTAGATCATCATTTTTAAGTAAGAACATGAACTAACAAGCTTATAGTAAGCAATATAAGTGAATAGGGTTATAAAAATCACCTATAGGGAGAAGAAAAGACTTCTAGAAGGAAGAAAACTCGAGGAAGAAGGTAGAAAACCCAAGAAGAAGCTTCAAACTAGGACAAGTATCACCTTTCTCCGTAAAAGGACCAAACCCTATATATGAAAAGCAAAAAAGATGGGATCTTGAGCTCTAGAGCAACTTTTACCATGGGACAATAGAGTTTTAACCTAGAGGAAGATAGGAGGAAGAAGAAAAGAAGGTAAAATGAGAAAGGAGAAGGAGAAACTTACTCATTTTGGTCAAGAACACCTTAAGGTAGCTTCGCAAACCCTAGAAATGGGTAGATCCAAGCTTTACTTGCTCCAGCAAGAAGGTCGGTCACCTTCTTCAACCTTGGGAAGCTCCTTCACTAGAAAATAGAGAAAAGAAAAGGCTATAAGTAGGAGAGAAGTGATAGTGATCAAAAGTTTTGTTTGGGATCTTAAGGATAGGTATATAAAAGCTTGAGGATAAGGAAGAGAAGAAGCATGGCGTGTCTAAGCAGCTCTCCGTGTGTCCATGACTTAAAGCTTCCATGTACGAGAAAGCAGAAGGTCCAAATGCTGTTTGGAACTTCTAGACCATCAGTTGATGACCTCCCAAGTCCACCACCAGTTGTTGGCCCTCCCAAACCATTGTTTGTTCATGTCTAGGTCAATAGGTGGTCGAACCATAAGTTCATCACCCTTTTAAGTGAACCATCGGTTCAAGTGAACCAAACTAGAAAAAACCATCAATTTAGGATCCTTCTAGGATGACCATCCAATGTTCCACCGGTTGGTGACCACCATATTCTTACCAAACCAATGGACCCTTCGGTTGTTAGCCTCCAAAGTGGCTCATCCATGGAGGGGTAAACCCTAATTCACCCTTGAAGAGAATCACCATCAAACCATGGTACAACTAAACACCCCATGGATCAAAAAGCTCAAGAATGATAAGAAAACATATAATGAACATTATTCATGTGAAAAATTGCAATAAAAACCTTCCATTTGGTTAAATTATAGAAAAGTCCAAAATGTATATAAAATTGCATAAGTAGTTCAAATAGTGTCCAAATTGGACCACGTTTGAAACTTAAGCTTGTCACATGATTCCAAAGCATATCAGAAGGTTAGATTATGATAGTAAGAACTCAATTATGGTAATTAAGTATGCTCAACACTTTAAGCAAGGTTAGGGGCCTTACAACTTATTATGTGAGAAGATAGGAAATGAGAAATCCAATAGGGTCTATTTCATGGAAAGGAGATCCTACTATTTGGGGTACATCGGTATGAGAGGGATTTAAGGCCATGAAAAGGGCATGTATGGACTCATAGGAGAAAATTAAAGTCGATCGAGCTATAATGTAACATAAAACTTCAAGTTATAAATGTAATAATATTTGTAATTGTTACTATATGTAAGTGTGTGATTGTTTTCATTGTCTCAAGGAATGGGTATGTACATTGTCATGTCTTATACAAAGAACAAAGACAAGCACAATCATATAGTGAACTATATAATAACTCAAAATAAATCCTTGTTACCTAGTTATTTGTTAGTTAGAAGTGTAGGAAGATTCATTTTAAAAGAAGAATTTAGGATATTGACAGACCCTAACTATGAGAAAATTGATGAACTCACAATCTAAAACCATAATTTGAGAGAATTAATCATGAGTCAAAAGTGTATATTTCACTTGAGAAATTATTGAGTTGCATAGGATTTTGAGTGGATGCATAGTTAATACTCAAGTGTTAGGGGAAATTGAATTGGATTGGTAGAAGAACTACATTTGAAAAGGACAATGCATTTATCTGTATTATATAAATATGATATTGATACCAAAAGGAGGTAAAGGAATTTGATATTATACTATAAGTGTATTTGTTGCAAAATTAATTAGGTGAGAAGGTGGTTTGTAGTTTGTGAATTATTAAAATTATACTATTGAACTTTAGTGATTTTCAACCATTACGTTTGGAAGAATGTGACAATTTGTAACATTTAATAAATATATGAAGAGACATGCAAGGGAATTTTTGTATCTAAAATCCTAACCTAGTATAGACAAAACATTCAAGAGAGATCTACACCAATGACTGTCTTAGCTATATTGGGAAAAGACAAAAATAGTTAAATAAATAAGAAATAATTTTGATGTAGAATCACACATTGTTGGATCAAAAACCTAATGATTATTTATGTACCCTATATCCTAATCATAGTCTAATTTTAGTGTACTAACACAAGAGGTGGGTCAGGAAAACAAGAGGGAACAAGAGCATAAGATGCAAAAACCTTTCTAAGAGTCCACTAAATTTAATCCAAGTGTAGATTAAAGTAAGGTGAATACGACAATGAGGAGATACAAAAGTGAGTTTTTGTGTATTAGTAGATGCTACTAATTTGGCACATACCAGTATGAGGAGGTTCATAAATGGAGATGGAACCCTGGCATAAAGCCCTATGAAAGGATATGGGTGGATTCATAAGAGTCAACAAATGTTGATACATGTGTGGATTGAAGATGAAGAAGATGAGGAAATAGTAATCTATATGGGAGTTTTCATGGTAGAGGGCTATTATTGATTTGAGAATCTCTAAATAAAGTGACCCGACTCATAAGAAGTAGCATATTAGAAATAGGAGGTAGCAATGTAGGTGATGAGACACAAAAGTATGTAATATTATTGCTTGGTGAGAAAGAAACACTGGTTGAACATCCTCATATAAGTGGTAAAGCACATTCCATATTCGGGTATAGTTACCCTTGAATTACGATCTATCAATTTCTGTTCACCAAAATAGGTAAATTTTGCTTATTCTATATCTAGTTAATTATGAAAATCCATTATGCAATATATCGATAGAATGCTGATAACACCGAGTTATTTATATGGATTCAATGAATGTGTATCTTGATAGTTTAATACATAATTTTTTTAGAGAAGGATAAGTTTATTATATAATTCATTTCATTTAAGAATAAGTAAAATATTTAGTATATTGATGGTTGTAATTAGTAGGAAACTTGATAAATCAAAAAAGTAAATTGCAATGATTCTAATTTATTTATTTAACTCAATGATATGCTCTGATCATATATAATAAAAGTTTCAAATAAAAAACATACTAAAACTAAAATCTCCTTCAGTGCAAGACATGCCCTAATTAAGGTTCCTTGTGGGACCTTTCTTTTTCATCATGATATGAAACTATAGAGTAAATTCAATATTAGATCATATGCTAGTTATAAAGTAATGATTATTTATCTTCAATTTTTGAGTACTTTCCTATCAATTAAATTAGTGGAATATTAATAATTCATCATCATGGGGTCATCATAGAGAAAATCAAAATTAATTTTAGACAGTATCATAAATTATGAGCTAAAAGTTAATAGAAGAATAACTTCTCATGTATTAGTAGTAATTAAGTAAAGACTCTAAATTTAATTTTTGATCACGATCCCCCTCAAATGGGTATTCAATACATCAATCGTTTAGATTCCCTATGACAACCTAATATATATAGTTGTGATTTCCCATTCAATATCCTTTAATCTTAGAATATTTAAAAAATATATTAATTTATCACATTCATAAATTCAAGGTTGAGGGTATTAATCATTGTGACATTGCAAGATTTGGCATTTAAGAGTGAGTTCTTAGCTCCATCTCAAAGAACTTTATTAGCTTATTCATAACTTTCTATTGATTATTCATTTACTTATTCCTCCTATTTTTTCAACAATATTAGATATTAACATACCCTTTTACTTGGTATATGATGCAACTTTTCAGATCGGATTTTGAAAATTCCCAACATATGTTTTTCATTCCTATCATGTTAAATATATTATATTTTATAGAACATTTTAATTGTTAGACTAGTCTCATTTCAATAATATATATTCCTTTCTTATAAAAAATTAATCAATCCTTCTATATGTCCATTTATATTATCCTTAAACCTTCATAGACTCATTTCAATAAGATATATTCATTTCTTATCAGAACTTAACTCAATCCTTATATATGCCATTTTTTTATTGTTAAACCTCCATAGATTCATTTCAATAAGATATATTCCTTTCTTATTAAAACTTAACTCAATCCTTATATATGTCCATTTCTTTTATCCTTAAACCTTCGTATTCCATAGTATTTCACATCTAGTGGCATTTTGGTAATTACATTCATTGTTGTTCATTTTCAATAGAAACATTATGATTGTTATATAGAAAAAGCACATGTTTACTTCAATATATATCATGATTGTTATTATTATTTAACTTACTGCTACAAGGGTTAGAGTGTAGTACTACAATTTTGTAGGATTTCCCAATTTAACTTTTAAATAGATCATGAGAGAAGGTATTAGGATTGATCCACCTTAATCAACTTATCATGAATTTTTTTTATTATCAATCTAGTACAATAATGTCTCTTGTCATTTAGTAATTAACTTCTAGATTGTGGGTTTTATTTCTCCTAGCTATTTCCCCAAAAGGGGATTCTTGATATATATTAACTCATTTGTTATCATCTTCATTATCTTCATTTTTGTCATTTCTACATATTTTTTAAACTTTAATAATAATATTCATAATCCTTAGGGTAGGATCTAAAGATGTGAATTCACTTCATTAAACTTCTTTCGAATGCTCATTTGAGTTGATATTCTCAATATTACCCCTTACTTAGATATATTTATACAATACATCCTAATTAATTTTAATTTGTAAGACATATTCAAATCATAGAGTAAACTATATAATTTGAAATTTCAATATTAAACAGTAAAGTTACATTCATATATCTTTGTAAGACTTCTAGAAAATATCTACATGAAACTAGATCATATATTATAAGTTAGTCTGAGATCAATATATATATATATATATATATATGGAAAACATGACCCCAAACATATGATATTTATTAATATATGCATTTGTATTAATAAATATGTAATCCCTCATGATTTCTTCTAAAATCACAAAAAATTAACACAAGTGCATCAATATTTATGTATTTAAGCCTTTAATATATGAATCTCCAAAATAATATTAAATCATTCATATGAACATGAAAGAGATCTAGAACATTCTCATAATTATAAGCCTTGCAAAATAATAAAATTTATCCATCAAGTCTCTCCTTCTACTCTTAGAACATAGAACCAATTAGCTCTTTAAGAGAAAAATGGAGGAAACAACAAAGAATTCATATGTGTGGAAATATTTATGAATATAGTGTGTGGTTTATTAAGATATACAATAATCTCCAATAGTAGTGAGGGGAGGTCAAAATCTTCACCTTAAACCTAGTACTCTCACGCTAAACCCTACTTCGTCCTCCCTAGTGGCAAATATCAAGATTTGAGTGTAGAACGAGGCAAATGATATATTATTTGTTTACATAGTTATAGTATATGATTAGATTTTTCAAAAATTTATCCAAAAACTCTTTTTTGACCCCCTTTCCCTTTTCATGAAATAGTTGTCAACTACTATTTTCATCTAGAATTATAGTTGGTCGTGTGTTTACAGTGTTTCAACTAGTTTTTCTTAGGAAATTTTGGTACAACCACAAGGTTTGTACAAGACCACTATCAATTATCTAGTTTTCCCTAGTCCATCAAATGTGTTGTTTAGGTTAGCTTAAGCTTGTTTCACTTCATTTTAAAAAATTCCATCTTGCTTAAATGCCCTAAAACTACAAATTGACTTAGTTTTTTGTTTCATATTATAATATGTTAATAACATAATTCTAAATAATAAAATAATAGTTTAGATTCACTCTCTTTACACACTTCTAGTACAATCATTCACCTCAAATTACCTTGGAACACGAACCAAGAAAGCTCAAGATTTTAACTATCCCCCAAATCTGATTATCACAAATGTGTATTTAAAAACTAAACTTAACATACTTTACTTAAATCATGGTTAGGATTTCTTCCATTTTTTAAATCCACTTAATAACCATAATTTATTATAGAAACCTATTTTAGCCCAAACTAGGGTGTTTACTCATACTAATTTTAACAAAAGCATGTTTAGTAGATATTGAAAAAGTCAAAACATGTAATTAATATATAACTTGTTGGTTATATTTGTAGCATACCAAAGTATATCTATAATGGTTGTAGAAACGAAATGCTTTGAATATCAAGCCAATGTGTTTGGATCCCTAGCTTTGTCCAAACAAGGTTGGCGATATACTCTAATATTTCTTGTACCCTAATGAGCATACAATACCCACAACATGAGTAACTCAATAGGTTAACTCTAAATAGGGATATGTGTGACCCGTACCATGCCCTAGATTGATAAACCCTAATGTGGTGATGATATGGATATATTGAACCTAACCTTGGGCTTGTACACATTGATGATGTGTATCAGATGAAGAGTAATCATTTGACCTAAACCCTAAGTTTTTGTTGACTAACCCTAACATATACATGCATAGTTATATATGAAACATCAATAACCTTAGGTATTATAATCACATAACATATCTTAATACACTAAAAAACCTAATAACCCAAACAAGGTAATATGTAAGTGGTCTCATTAGATATGTACTGCATGTCACATTGTTAACTAATATATACATAATCACTTGAATATGATTCATAAGTAATCGGATGTGAATAAATATGCATACCTAAGTAGTGTAGTTTTAATTGGGTTTATTATGTAAATTTTAATCTAATGGAGGTAATGGAAAAACTAAGTAATAAATGATATTTTGTGCAATCTAATCTAACCTAACCTTGATAGAAACTATAAGAGAATACTAGGACTTTAAATATTAGATGTTGATGTTAATGATGTAGTGCAGTGGAAAATAAAAGGGAGGCTAATGGGATGTTTTATTATTGGTAGAAGGCAATCTCCTCTCATATATATAGGAAGCAGGCAAGTAGAAGGGAAGAAAACTTAAACCTAATGTTCCAATACAAGTAGGCCCATATGACATAATAAACTATATATTAATTCAACACTCCTCATCAAGATGGAGTATGGGTGAAATACATACCCAGTGTGAATGACAAATAGAAAATAAATATGTTAGTCTACATACAAGATATTCACTTCCCCTTAAATATGACTCCCCCAAAACAACTTGATGACACCACCTTTGAAGTTGTGTTATACATGTAGGAAATACTCGAGCTTTGGAGAAGGTCTTTTGAAGTGTATCGAAATAAAGAACATCTGCTAAAGGAAAACTAGACACTATAAGAAAAATCTTAGCACAGTCAAACCAGAGTAGAGATCAAAAGTACCATGACTGCTCTATCTTTATTGGAGAGGAATGTATGAGTCGTATTATCACACAGTCAACACATCTATGTAACACAATACGAATGTAGAGGCACAATGTTGATGTACCAATAGAGTTACCTTCAAGTCGTCTGAGAAGTGTAGCCAACCAAAATTAACAAAGAAGACCACATACATGCATAATGTGGCATGCACATAAAGTAGATGAGGTGTTGATGACTACATCTGGATCCATATGGAGTGTGACTCTTGGAGGCTTGATGGGAATGAAAGATATCGTCAAAGAAGACCCAAGTAGATCACTAGAAGAACCATCTTGGTAGATGCAACTTTGAGAAGACATGAATAAAATAGATCAATGAAGATAAAATATGGATGAAATCCTTGCAGATTCATAATTTACAAGATTCAAATTAATGAGCTTGTGAAGAAGCAACTATCTATCTCATGAGAATGCAGCGACAGTGATCAATTGAAAAATAATTCACACCAGAGGGAACTATAAGCTAAAATAAGCATAGAAATCTCTATCCTAAAGTACATGAGGTATGTATGTGAATATCTTAGTCTCAATAGTTCCAATAAGATCCTTCAACTCATGAAAGAAAGTGTTGTTCAACTAGAATGAAGCACATATAGGTAAGAAACATCCATGAGCAAGTACAGTGCCATTGGGAAAGTGATACACTAATGACACACTAAAAGAATAAAAAAAGTACAATATTATTGAAAAATATGAACCAATGATGCAATGAAAGCACGTCACTTAGTAGGAATGAAGCTCCACAAAAACATCAAAAATACAAATGTGCTCAATACCAAGAGGCTCAATGGAGATTTGAATGTCTAGAATGATACATATTGTCTTGCATTCTCATCAAACTCTTTTTATCATACTCTCTCTCCTCTCTATCCCCCTCACACCAAATATGAAGTGAATGAGTACTTGGTGTGGAAAGAAACAAATATTCACTACATGTGGAAATTGATGTGTACATGAGGGGTTAGGTAGGGATTGCCAATGAGGAGGAACAAAAAAATAGCACAACACTCTCTTTTTGTGCTTTATAAAACAACATGCGTCTCTCTGTGTTCTTACCGTCTCCTCTATACTAACAAGTAGGATACAATTTTTAAACACCTGATTCATCAACCACCAAATTACATACAAATTGGACTTGTTTCTTGTGGAATAAGCTACAATTTATTTGTTTTTGTCCAACAAATTAGATCATCACAAAATCTAAGAAGAAATCATGTCGTCAAGAAAATAAAGTATGTAAAAAAGTTGGTGTTGACATTGATGTGATAACAAATAAAAAGGCCTAATATGAAGTGGTCAAAAGGAAATAGCCGTTGGATTACATTTTTTACTACAAACAAGTCACGAAGAGGAAAAAGTAACACTATGACAATGAAGAGAAGGCCAAGTGTGGAATTACGTCCTTCGCGTATCTATTGTAGTTTGTAGTCGGCCTAGTTGAATCTATGACTTTGGGGCAACAACAAAGCAAACAACTAGACATGGAACCGAGCACTTGTTCAAGATGAACAAGCATGAGAAAAGAGTAAGGACGAGCAGAGTAGTTGTGACTATGGGAGAGGAGAGGACAGTGATATCCAAAAGTCTGGACAGCCACAATGAATTCTTAGATAGATGATGGATATGCATGCCAAGGTGAGAAGGACATTGGAAAGTGATGACTAAATAAATAAGAGTTGGAGAGTTAGTTAATAATAGGTGATGGAAGAGTATTGACAAAAAGATTTGATTTTTATGAAAAAGGAAGAAGAAAAGAGATGACCATGGAGTATATGATAATGTCTGGTAGGCGGCTAAGTCAAAAAAAGACGACACCTTCCTGCATGATCTGGTTCTTTTTTTTCTCTAGGTTAAGATGGATGCTTAATACCATGAGGAAAATAAGTTCGGATAGTAATGAGATGCTTTCTTGTTGATATAAGACAACCTCCTCTCCTATATATAGGAAAGAAGGCATGTATAATGGGATCCAACTTAAACCTAATTAGCTAAGATAAGCAGACCCATATGACATAGTAAACTAAATTATAATAATTCTAAAAAAGACATATTAAGATAATGAGTCTAAACCCTTATTCAATTAACTCATAAATTTAAATATTGAAAGATAAATCAAAGTTCAAAATTGTATTTCCTTAGGTCCTAATTAGCTATGATATCATGTTTCAACCCAATTAGATAATGGAGATATCCTAGTTTAATTAGAGAATGTAATCCTTAAAAATGTACTCTTAATATAATTTGAATTATAGATGTTCTTATTTAAATCAATTTCATGCTTCTTTTTATTTTTCTTGAGTTTATTAATGTTGCCTTTTCACATTGGTTACTGCCTTTTTGTTTTGTTGGCTCTTGAGCTGATGGATTTGCATCACACATATCTGAATATTGGTTTTACATTGAGGCCCTCCTTTTTGAGAATATATATTTGGTAACCTTCTTCTCCTCCCCATAGTCTCGCTTATCTTCTTCTATATATGTATATATGTATATATATATATATATATATATATATATATATAGAGTCAGGCTAGAATACACTCGAGTGTATCCGGAGCGGAATACACTCAAGTAGTTTTCCATGATGCAATATTTTTTTTGAAAATTTAATCCATTGATCTTCTTAAACATCTTGTGAACAACTCATACACAAAATTTGAGCACATTTGGATATGTATAGCTCATGCTATGAAGACCGCAAAAATTATGCATTTCAAATTAGTTTCGCGCGTCGATTTTTTTGCCCTTGGATGAGTGACTTACACTCATCCAAATGGGCTCAAAATTTGTATGTAGCCTAGTTATAGTATGACGGTGAAGATCAACGGTTTACATTTTGCAAAAAATAGTCTTGATATGAAAACACACTTGAGTGTATTCGTGCAATCCGTATACTCGAGTGTATTCTAGTCTGACTCTCTCTCTCTCTCTCTCTCTCTCTCTATATATATATATATATATATATATATATATATATATGTGTGTGTGTGTGTGTGTGTGTGTGTGTGTGTACATATATATATATGTATATGTATATATGTGTGTATATATATATGCCCCATAACCATATTCAAGGCCTTCATAGTCATTCCCGAAAATGTAGTTAACTCCCTCCTCCTTGTTCCTACTCATCCCTACTCCATCTACCTCCTAATGATACCACAAGTTTTGGCTAGGAGGTTGAAGCCTTAGAAGGATGCAACGAGGACAACACTTGCCTAGATAGACCCTCATAGAGGCCCTTGTATCATCAATTGAGTGATTCCATGGTGCCTTATATGTTTCCCCCCTTTTACAAGGCATCTCATTAGAATGATCTTATTTTGGGTTATCACTATCAAGTTACCGTTCTTCCTCATTTCTACTAGTTTTGTCTTTGCCATGGCATTCCAAACTCAATTCTTGGGTTGATTTTTGGTTTGGTTAGGTTCTTTGAATCTCTGAGGCACTCCCATATGTAGCCATAACATTAGTATTGTCCATGGTTACTACTCACCTCAGAAACCCTTTCTTAGCTCACAAAGATCAACATGACATCCCAAAGTTGAAGGAATTAGTTCTATGATCTAGCACGCTGTGGTTTGGTGTTTTATGTTCTCTCATGAAAGAGATCATGAATCTCTTTTATCTCATCTCAGGGTTGAGCAAAGAAGAAGACGTCCTATGGAATTTATGTGTTTGACCCTTGTTTGTATTTCATGTTGTCACACAACTGATGATATTTGTAGACTTTTTCCCTTTTATTCAGTGTTACATTCTCTTGATGTATGATCTTGGCTGAATGACCCATACAATTGTGTCATGCACCCGTGTTTGAAGCATTTTTTACATTATGCCATGAGTTTTATTTCAATACTTTGCTATTCACATTTATCTTGTCAAATCCATATGTCATAAAATTACAAATAAATACTAGTGGAATCATAAAAATAAGACCTATTGTTTGTTCAAGGTCTTATAACCTAATTATACTATAATAAAGATTCAATATTGTTTGTTCAAGGTCTTATAATAAAGATTCAATATTTAGAGTTTGTATATACATATTAATTAGTAGTTTGTACATGTATTTCAATAATATGAGAATATTATCAAGTTTGGATATAGGGGTTGACCTTCACTCATTGAAACTCAATTTAAGGTATGTTGGTTTTATTTATGAGTCAAATTGCACAACAACAAGTGTGTTATCTCTCTATTGATATGATTGATATATTTCTCCTTAAAATTACATTTCTTCTATTTGACTGATCTTCGGAATCCTCTATTGAAATTGATACTGATTCATTGCTTAATTATAGATAAGTACAAATTGAATCCTTAATTTGATTTCCATGTTCACATTTACTTAATTTGCACCTGATGACATTGTTTCATTGCATTGTTCCATTCTATAAATGGAAACCCTAAATTAATGAATTGACTTGGGCTAAACTGCATGCAATTGAATTGATTGGATTCTTTCCATTATTTGTCTCTATAGTATGTTGTAAAGAAAAAAAATCATTGGAGCTTTATTGTTTGTTTTATAACTATCTTTCTATATGAAGTTTATTTTGAAACAAAATTGTATACATATACTTCACACTTCATATTGGAATCATTATATTTAACTTTTACGTCCTTTAATCATATATATAATAATCCATAATTTGTGCACATACATGATATCTGTTGATAAAACTTCCATATGCACTTCTCTTTTGGGGGCGTTCCTAACGCCTTAGGTGGAGCAAACATCAACAAAGTCGTGCTTGACCCTCATCTTTTTAAAGAGGACTTGGATCTTGGATATATGTTGAAGTAGAAGGGTCACCTGTTGTGTATCATTGGAAATTAGTTTAGTTGCCTTAGTTTTTTCCTTGTATATTAGCTTTTCCTTCTATAGAACAGTCACACAATGTGTCTCATTAGAAATTAGTTTAGATGCCTTAGTTTTCCCTTATATACACCCTTTTTAGTGAAGAACTATATTTATATTAAGAAATATTATAGTTAGATATTTAACATTCTGATGCTATTTTTTGTTTTTAACCTACTAATTGAATAAAGTGGATTGTTACCCATTGTAAAAACATATAATGGTGTTTGTAATTGGGTATATTTCCTTTTGCTATGTCGAGTATGTGAATGGATCCCTTATTAGGTTCCACTTCTTACAAGTATGATATCATATCCAAGGTAGTCAGTTCATCAAACTAATTCAATCTTATCTTCATTGGATTTGTACTTCTCCCTTCGGTGACTTATACCTTATACCCTTGCCTTATGTAGGAACATCAATATGATTGAAGATAACTCCACTATAGAACAAATCAATATTTGGGACACCTCATGACCCAAAGTATGGTATGTTGAGGATGGATCTTCATATTATGACTTGGGTGTATCAAGATCCCCCGATAGCTATGCGTTAACCCACAGTGGTGCAATCACCTCAAAACCAACATTAAAGACTCTGAGATTGAGTATTTCCCCTACCTAGGAGATGATTTTACTGCAAAGACTCCTTTTTTCATCCCTAATGAGGAGTGTTACTTCTCTTGAAGATCTTAGTAATCCTAAGGATTTTTATCTCAAAAAATTCTTAAAGATGTGTCCCACATACTTTCATGGTGAGAATGAAATCATATATGGAAAAGTTTGATGACTAGATTCTTTCTATTGAAAAAATTTGAAGGCATGGATTGCCCCAAGTATCAAAAAGTCATTTTTCTACATGCATCCTTAGTGGAGCAGCTAGTAGCTAGTGGAACAATATGGACAAGTCATTCATCGTCTCTACCTTGATGTAGGAATAGTTGCTACTTGTTTTTAGATACAAGTAATCATATATTATCTAGATCTAAGAAAGGAGGAATCTAAGTTCTATAACCTACGTCATAATGCCATGACTATACAAGAGTATCTAAAGACATTTCTTTATATTGAGCATTGTGCTAATGGGTGACCAAAGAATGACAATCTAAGCTTTCTCGTGATGGTTTTTGTTACAACATTGGACAAAGGTTGGTTCCCCAGTTACCACTGACCTTCTCAGAGATGGTGGATTAGGATCTTTCTATAGAAGCTTACCAGTTTATCAAGATAAGAACAACAACAAGATAAAGTCATCTAGTGAAGACTTAGAGAATGATATATGCTCTAAGTGTCAATATAGGCATCCCCTTAAAGATGTCCTCTTAAACTTGAATGTCCTATCATACTTCATCACCGTAAAGAACATGGTTATAGAAGGCCTCCTTGCCCCTAACAACATGAAGAAATACATGATGAAGTTCATGCATGACATCTCAATGTCATTGATGGTGAAGAGGTTTATGAAGACAGTGATGAAGGTAAACATTATGATTTTGGTTAACACAACAATGCAGTTATGTTTCATTTTCTCTATGTTTCTTGGTATCTTTATGAAGAGAGAGTTATGATATAGATGATGTTAGATGTTGTTTAGATAGACATATATTTGTGACTTTAGTTTTGTTCAACTTATTAGATTAAACTTTTTCAAGGGGTGTAGTGTAGTATATTGGTTGTATATGGATATGATGATTTCGAGAAAGGAATCCTCATTAAGAGGAAGAGTCCTCTAACATGTTCAAATATATCTATGCTAACTCTAGAAACCCTAATTAAATTATAAAGAAATTAATGTACTTGGATCCTTAGCTTTCCAACAAGGTTAGAGATACACCCATATACACTTTCTTGTACCCTAATGAGCATTTAATACTCATAGAATGAGTAATTCAAATTGTGAACCCTAAGTATGGATACATTTACCTACACCATAATATAGAATAATAAACCCTAATTTGATAATAATATGGATATATAGAACCTAACACAAGATTTGTACAACTTGATATTGTGGATCAGATGAAATGTAGTCATGTTGACCTAAACTCTAAGTTGAAGTCAACTAACCCTAACATATACATTCATGTTTACAATATTACACATCAATAACCTTAGGTTTTGTAATCACATAACATACCTTGATACTCAAAATAGATCTAACAACCCAAACATGGGTTAATATGTAAGTGAGCTCTTAAATATGTATTACTTGCCACATTGTTCACTAGTATATACATAATCACTTGAATAAGATTCATAAGTAATTGAATGTGAATAAATATGCATACACAAGTAGTGTGATTCTAAATGTGCATAAGATATACATAAGATTAGTAGTTGGAGGTTTAAGGTGAATGAGGATAATTTGTGTGCTTCATGTAAGTAAATGTTAATTTAATGCAAATAATGAAGTAATCAGTTTTTACTTATATTTCTCACAAGATAATCTAGTATAACCTTTATAGTAGCTATAAGAGGATAGAAAGACTCTAAATATTAAATGTTGATGGTAGTGTTGTAATATTACAAGACATAATAATATAATAAGGTTAAAACTTAATTCAATTGAAACTCAAACAAAGAATATTTTAGAAGTTAAATCAAACTTTAAAATCACATTTATTGGGTCCTAATTAGCTAAGATATCAAGTTTCAACTTCAATATATATTGACAGCTACTCGAGTTTAGTTAGAGTAGATAATCCTAAAAAATGTACAGCTGATACAAATTGTACTATAGCTATTTTGATATTAATTGATTTCACACTTCTATTCATTTTCCTCAAGTTTCCTGCATTTGCCTTGGCATGTTGGTTCCTTCCTTAATTGATCTCATTAGGAGAGATGGACTTGCATCCTACATCTCTCAACTTTCTTCTACCTCCAGTCCCTATCTGCCTATAACTCTACCATTCTTGAGCTTCTTCTCCTAACTAAATCTATCTCTTCTCTCCTTAGCTTTCCCATATCTCTTTCTATCCACAATACTCACACCTTCTTCATCCAAATTTTCCCTATAATGATGACAATTATCTCCCCAACACTCCTACTGGAACTCGAATCTTCCCATCCCCTGTATCCACTATCTACTGGGATAGTGAGCTATCCTAGGGAACCCCATATATAAAATATTGATCTTGTCACCATTTTCAAATCCTCCAATGTAATCCCAAGAAATATAATTAACCCCTCCCATTGCACCTACTTGTTCATACTTCATCTACCTCCTAGTGGTATCATAAGTGTTGATAGGGAGATTGAAGTCTTGGAAGGTTGCAATAAGGAATGTTCTTGCTTTAGTATACCCTCCTGGAGGTCGTTGCATTGCCCAATTGGGTGAGTCCATGCCCTATTTGTTTCCCTTTTTTGTTGCATACCTCACTAGGATGAGTTTGTTTTTGGGCCACCATGACACGGTCATCGTTGTTCCTTGATTTTACTATTTTTTCCTCTATCAGGAAATTTTGAACTCAATGCTTCGGTTGGTTTTTTGTTTGGTCTGCTTCCTTTGTATCTTCAAGGTCCTTCCATAGGCCAACCATGATGTGGGGTAGTCTGGTCATTATTCATTGGTTTTGATTTGAATAATTCAGCATTTGACATTTATTTAGAAACACATCTTCATTGTAGTTGAAAAAATAAAACTTGTTGTTTGTTCAAGGTATCATAACCTACTTCTACTATAATATTGAGTTTATATTTAGTGTTTATAATAAATTATAATTTCATAGTTTGTTTATACCGTTCAATAATAGGTGAAAATTACCTGATTTGGATATAAATTTGACCTTGACCCTTGCTACTCAAGTTAAGGAATGTTTATTTTCTTTATGAGTCATATTAGACTATAGCTAATGGATTCTTTCTCTCTCTTGACATGATTAATGTAATTATCCTTTGAAGTACCTTTGTTATATTAGATTGAAAATCCTCAACTGAAATTGATATCGATTCATCTATGAATTCCTTATAAGTGCAAATTGAATCCTTAATTTAATGTACCATGCTCACATTTAATGTGAATGTGATTACATTGTTCCAATATATATTTCCATTATATAAATGGAAACCCTAAATTAATGATCTAATTATAAAGAAATTATTTGCCTCCCCACTAAATGCATGTTTGCATTTTTAGACTATTGTTATCTATTTGTAGTGACACATTATACGTTTGTATCCCATTGCACAACTTTTCCTATATATTGGTGGTTGGTGCTCTCACCTGTATTATATACCATTCCACTGAGGATTGTAGGTGTTCTCACCTCGTTCCTAGGCACAAAATGTGAAAGTTTTCCTACTCTACTTCTAGATGATTGAAATATTCTATAATCTGCATGTAATTGAACCAATTGGATTAATTCCATTATTGTTCTCTACAAGTCAAGATTTAATCATTGGAGATTTACTGTCTTTTCATATGTCTTATATATTACTATATGAATTTTATCCTGGAATCCAATTGGATACATATACTTTTCCCCTTACATTGATAACCTTTATATTTAACTTTGAAGTCCTTTACTCAAATAATGCATAATCCATATTTTGTGTGCATACCAACATTTTGTTGATAAAACTTTCATCTACACCCCTATTGTGGGGGTGTTCCCATCCCCTTAGGTGGAGAAGATTTTGGTACAGTCGTGCTTGACTCTCAACTTACATAAGAGGATCTAGATCTTAGAGATAGTTTGAAGTAGAAAGGAGGCCCTATACGATACATCGCAATTAATTTGTTCTTCTATACACCTTTGTGGTAAAGAACTATATTTCGATTGAGAAATATCACACTTAAATATGTTCATATTTCTCTGTCAAACTTTTTTTTCTTTTGAACATACTAATTCAATAAATTTTATTGTGACATCTGTAGAAATTATTGTGGTGTTTTTCATTGGGTAAATTTCCTTTAGTTCGATTGATTAAGAGAGTGGATCCCCTATCAAGTCCTACTCCTTAATATTAAAGTAATGGTTAGATAAGAAAAGGACTCAAATATTCATGTAAATCCTAGTCATATCTCTTACTAAAAACATAGTCCTTACAAATATCCACTCACCCTTTATAGAATTATGTCTTATAATCCTATTAAAAAGAAAAAGATTATAGTTACATATAAACATGTATCTCACACATCCATATTCTATGAATTAATTTCTAAATTTACCTTCTTTATTAATATTCCCATATATATTATTTCTCATATCATTTGTTGGCTTATTTTAAGACTCATTACTCAAAGAAATTATTATTTCTCAATATTATAATATTCATTTTATCATCAAAAATATTCTTGTAACTTCCCTAAAAATTGTACTTAGAAAATTATATTAACAAAATACCTTCCTTTATTCATGATATACAGAAAATGGGAATCACAAATTAAATAAACCTCTACACAGTAAGCATTCTCCTCTCTTCTACTGCTTAAAAAAAGCAAGCAAACCTTAAATAATTAAAAGAAGATTTTATTCATGCTTGAAATGATATTTGGTAAAAGACTAAAAAAACACCTTGCTTATTGCCACAAATTAGTTCGTAAAAAAATCCAAACAAAATACCTTATCAAACTTGTCTCCTCTCCGTGAATCATCTAAATCCACACTAGAAAAGAACAAGCACACCTAACATTGGGTTACAAATTGATTGAAAAGAATACCACAACTGTGTGTAATTGTGAATCAATCCACATGTCAAAATAGTAACAATATTTTACAAAGAATCACATATAGAGGCCATTACTAATTAATTAAATTATGTTCTCTTTATTTCTTATATAAAAGTGTGACCAAGAATTTTATATTGGTTAATTTAAAAAAGGTAAATTATTATGATAACCTGTAATAAACAAGGTATATATGTGTGTATAAATTGTATGTATATGTATATACATGTGTATATACATATATATATGTATATATATGTGTATATACATATATATATATATGTATATATATACATATATATATATATATGTATATATATACATATATATATATATGTATATATATCTATTAATGTGTGTATATGTGTGTGTGTGTCTATATATATGCATTTATGTGTGTGTATATATATATATATATATATATATATATATATATATATATATATATATATATATATATATATATATATATATATATATATATATATATATATATATAACCTCTTCAACCAAATCATCTTTTGTTTAGTATCAATATTCTAGACAAAGTCTATTCCTTTATCAACATTACTCGACTCCATGAACCTCCAGTAACCTTATCCCACTTTCAATTATTCTTCTACAAAAGTATCATTCCTTTAAATTTTACATTATTCTAGTTGACTTGAGTAAATAATTATCTTATAATCACCTTTCGTGATTCTTCCACCATAAATTTCCTTAATTTATTATGATTGAGTGACAAATGGCTCTAGATTTGTGTGAAAATAAATTTGTCTACTCCCCTTAATTTTCCTATCTCCACGCATGGCGAAAGAAGTGCATATGAGTTTGTAGCCACAATATAACTTCAATTAGGTTTTTGAGACTAGGTTAACTCAAGGAGCCTTGATCAATGTTGATTGTTGATGAGTCTAATCACAAAATATAGTTTCTATTGATTGTTTGAGATAAGATAATTTTATTGCAAATTAATAATTCTTGTTAGGGTTTTTAGAGGTTTCACCCTTGATTTTATTTGGGTGTGTAATATTCATCATGGGAAAAAAGGTCTTTCTATATTTCATTTATTTTCATTTCGTATGGGTTTTGATTGTGGGAATTTTTTTTACCAAAATTTTAGATAATTAGGATAACCTCTAGGACGTCATTCATTTCTGTTATGGTTGCTTTCCCTAAATTTTGGTTTTTTTTTAATTTTTATATATTGTTTACAACAATATATTCCTAAAGTAATAAAAATAAAACAATGTATACCTTGGAAAGATTAAAATGTTCATAAATTACATTACTTGGTTTAAACCCCAAATAAATCCCCTACTATCCATATTGAACATAAATATTGATTGTAAGTTGGAATGCTTATATAACACACAAACGTAATAGTATAATCCCTAAGTCAACAATTCAAACATGTTAACGTAACATAATAAACCTAATCATAAACCCTATCCTCAAGAAATAGTTTGTATGATATAACTAATGTATGTACAAAAAGTATTCCAACGAGATATCGATAAAGAATTCTAAATAACGGAAAATAACAAGTGATGAAGAAATATTCATTGATAAACAAACTAAAATAGTAACACATTACTAAATATCCATACTTCATTAAATAATTAAATCTCAACCGTCTATAAATTCTTGATCAAATGAAACCTAAATAACATTTCAATATAAATAATCACAACTAAATAACTCCCTTGTTTGACATTATATTAAAACCTCAATCCAAAATAAAAGACAAATAAAAGATTTTATTTCTATCTCATGTGTGAATATAAAGGCAAACTGAAATCTATATTTTTTATCTAAAAGAAAGTCACAATTAGTAGGTAGGGAGTGGTACAAGTACTCAAGCATGACGTTCCCTCACGAAGTGATCTAGGTTCTATGTTTGGTCAAAGTGATCACAAGAATGGCACAACATGTTGGTTAGGTGCGGCATGTGCGTGACCTACTACTATGTGTCAGTCCTTGAGAGTTTATCCCTTAAGGTGGCTCATTGCATGGCCCTATACAAAAGGGTTTCCCTCGTTAATCTAGAAAAGTTTGTGAATCCCCCATATCTTTTCTCCTTTATGCTCAGATTACCATATAATATCACCTTTATGATTTCCAATAAAGGAAACTAGTATATAATAAATGACTACAAATTTATTTATGAACAAATAAATATATTCATTTATTGCTAGTACATCAATTAGTCCAAAAGGGAAATATCCTTCACTTTTCTTAATAACTATAAGAACCGTGACTTGTATTAATCCTTAAACATGCTATCTTTTCAAAATTTGTTGTATAATTATTGTAATTGAATGTTCTATTATGTTTAAAAATCAATTAAAAAAGTTGTATCTCAAATTGAAGCCTTATTGCACTTTGGTTGCTTGAATTTTCAATTTCATGTATATTGATGGACTAATATGCAAACTTGCCACATTTTGAGTATCTAATTGCAATTTTTAAGCCTAATATCTTAGCCCATGTTGTTGTTTATAATGTTATTTATTTTCTTGACATTTGGATTTTTTGAAATTACTTGAATTAGGGTCTCATTCCTTACCTAACCCTGACCCTAGCTTGGTGCGGTCATGGTGGTTAAGTGTTGGATTTTGGAGCTCTTGGCCTTTCCAATCGATGGACTTCCTACACCTAATGAATCTATGAGAGTCCTAGACTCAATAAGTGATGTCTAGGAAACCCCCTCTCAATCAATTAGCAGTTTGGATTTGGCAAATGATGAGCCCCCTAGGCTACCAACTGATGCCGACTCATGGATTGGTAATTGATCGGGAATTTGGACTCATAGTTTATGAAGGATTTTTTCCTCTTAACAAGAAGAGTTTGGCTATTTAGATCAATTAGGAAATAGTTGGAGAACCGATATAGTTCTTTTTTAAAAGCAACTTATAAAAAACCAACATTGTTTACTGATGGGAATTCTTCTATGGGTTGTCTGGACTTTTCCTCCCTTTCACCTATAAATACCTCTCCGCTTCAGCCAAGAAGAAATACAACCCAAGGAGCTGTAGTAATTTGATGAGAGTTCTATAAGGTTGATAGCTAATGTCTTTGGTTGATGAATCTTCAAGACAGTTGATGAACTTGAATTCAAACTTTATATGTTGATGAATGTTATTTATCAAGCCTCTCCTTGGTGCATCCAAGATTTCTAACCTAGTTCCTTGCTCCCAACTTGTAACAACTTCCTCCTAATATCTTTCTTGATGTGATTATATTATCATTCTTAAATATGTTGAGACCTTGGTGTTTCATGGTAGAATTTTGACCATGTAGCTAAATGACCTTTCTTTTTCCTTTCTTCTTGCCTTATTTTCCCTACCATTTGGAGATAGAATCTTTCCTGCAAGTTTTGGAGGATGGAGTTGGATATTTGGTATCTCAATCATTAATACCTTGTGTATAATTGGTTTTTATAATATTTGAGTCGAGTGAAATATCTTTTGATGCATTCCTTCTCTACATTATACATACAAACCATAATCTTTCTCTATAATTGACTAAAATGTTAAACATAAAATATTTTGTGGAGTGTTTTGGTTAATTATTAAAAAAACATGAATTTGCATGATGTTCTTAAATTTATGAAATATTTTTTGGTGTTAATAATATGATCATTTAAGCATGTGTGGGCCATGTATCAAAATATGTGTGGGAATGCCCTTTAAATTGGCATCTTTATGGTATTTTGATGCCATCCGATGGGAAATTGACCTAAATGCTATTACTTGTTGTTTGGAATCTATTATAGAATCAATTTTCGGTTTCTCCCTAATTATTATGCTCCTAGAATTTCATTTGAATTAGATCTAATGTCCCAAAGTAGCTCATTAATGCATGAAAGTGTTCTTTTCATTCCTATTCTCATTCTTAATATAACTTTCACATACTTTTGAATTTTAATATTACATTTTTCCTAGTAATTTTATACAAAAATATGTAGTGGAATCTAGTATGTCATGTGATTATAATATTCTACAAGATTTTTTTAGTGATATGGTCTTTTGTGGTGAATTGTTACATGTTGTTCCCAAATTCGATTATGTGACCTTAGTATGATGAAAGATGGATGTGTGCACCCTAATTTAGGTAGTTGGATATGTATGTAAATAAAAAAATTCTACCATGAATTCTTGATTAATCATGCAATAACATATTTATACATTGTTTGTAACCTGAATGATACAGTCGAAAAAATGAGTCGTTGGTTTAATTAATCAAGTGTAGCCCTGATAATATAGTGCCTTGTGCCCAAGGGACTATCCCATTGTCAGAAATTGTAGACAGTCAAATGAGTAATTTATATAACAATTTTGGATTGTGATAAGGATCTTAAAGTCATATATTGTTGACTATATGCAGCTTCAGGGATGATTTTTCTCTAACATCCAAAGATAAAGGTGACTCAGAGAGGCTACGTATCTAACTTAGATTATATGTGATATAAAATGACTAAGGATGTAACTCGGATTTAGGGTTGTTATATAGTGGTTTTGGTGTTGTGGCATGTGTACCCGTGGTGGACCGGTTTAAGTGGGATGGTAGCTATGTATATATTTGTATCTTAGGCAGTTGTGCCACAAGAGTTTGTCACTCATATTGACTATGGGGATGAGATCTCTAGGAGTCTAGTAATCTAAGTCATATAAAGTGATAATACTACTTCAAAGTGGTTTGATATAAGTTTGAGAGGTACACCTCAAACTACTCTTGGCTTAATAAAGAAAGTAACACATCAATGTATAATATCCTTTTAGGTTTAATTGATGAATTACATTATATGTTCTTACTACCTTTCCTTTCCAAATATCATTTGTGGCTCATAATCTGTATATGTAATTGTGTTTGCATTTGCATATGTAAATGTATATATCTTGTATAGACTTGTCACTTGTTGGTCCAATTGGTAGAGTTCTCTATACAATGTTTAGTAAATCTTAGAGGTTGACACTGGTTCTTGGTAGAGTTCTAGAGTCGTCCAATACTCTTAGGTCCAGGAAGGGATTTTTTATTTGGTTGTCTATAAATTCATGGATTTTGCTTGTAATCCTTGCGTAATGCACAAGTTATAAACTAATGGAAAGGTATTTTTTATATTTGTTGTTATATCAATCACAACACTCTTTTTATAGTTTTTTTTGTTAATATATACATATATATAAATGTGCATACATATATATATGTGATATATACACACATATATACAAGTATATATGCATACATGCACACACACACACTCATATATATTCATACATACATAGATACATATACACGCTCATATATATATATATATATATATATATATATATATATATATATATATATATATGTGTGTGTGTGTGTGTGTGTGTGTGTGTGTGTGAAATATTGGGCATGAGTGTGATCATATCATGTTGTTATGTTAGGTATTATCTATCTTCTATACCTTTTTAGTGATAACATTGATTAGCGTAATTTGCATGTGAAGTAATATCACTTTTGGTTTGGTGGGTTGCTACAATGATGTACCTTTAATAGATCCTTCTCTCCCCTTAAATCCTTAAAATCAAAATACAATAAGTAAAATATCCTTTTATTCACTCTTAAGCTATTGTGGAATGAGACAATCTAAATTAAGACACTATAAAAGTCTCAATTCAAATTTTCATCTTATTTGATTGATGTATATAAATTCGTAGCTTATACTACTACCTAATTTTGGCAAATAGATAGATAAAAATGGATTCAAATTACATTATAGTATTGAGATTCATTAATAAGTTAATACTTAATTTTAAGATTAGATGTACATGTTTTATCTAAAACAAAAATGGGAATAATATGCAAATAACCCTTAATAAATATGTAAAAACCTAAAGTCTCAAATATTTTCTTTTGTTGAGACTATCAGGTCTAATTTTGAATGCTCCACTAGATTATTTTCCTTACTTTTCCCCTTCCCATGTCTAGGTTGGAGTCAAGTGTCCTAATCAATCATTTTCTGTGGACACATCTCTATCGTTCACCTATCATTATCTTCAAAACTTCATTGTACACGATCTCTGCACGTATCTCTTTATCTATATCCAAGCCTCCTCTCTCTAAAATAAGATCAAATCCATGTTTGTCTTATCTTTGTAAATTATTTGATACCCTATTTTTCATGTTGTCATATATCCTAACCTCTATATAAACCTTACCTATATTTGATGGAAATTCACTCAACTATATGAATGAATTTGTGATAAGCCCGTGTTTTAGATTAATTTAACCAAATAAAATACATATATGAAACTCTTGATATGATGGCCAATGAGAATGAAAGTCTACATTACATTCCTAATTATTTTGGATATAGTGAAAGGCCCCAGTCGAGACTAGACTAATGAATTTAGATCAAGTGTGTGAATGGTGGTTAAGATTATCCTCTATTAATTTCATCATATACTTATAATATGAAACATCCCATTAGTAGTATATGTATAAAATGGTTTTATAATAGTGCTTGAGAGGTTATATTATGAAACTAACTTGCTTAAATTGCTTCATTTATATTGGATATAAACGGATATATATCTCCAGTTAATATATATAAATAGGATCATAAGTGGAGTAGTATGTTGAATGGTAAAGAAAATATATTTTTCGAATGATATATTTTTTGTCATCAATAAGACATGATCAAAATTTCAAGAGATGCTTTCTTACAGTAAAGTATCTCGATTTGATTATAATGGTATTGTTACAATGATATGTATTGGGATTATGATCGGAATATAATTAGATATAACTACCAAATCATATATCACACAAGTCTATTCTTTGCAAAACATTTATAATGATGGACCATGTGTCCCAAAAAACTATCTAGATGTAGGATCCAAGGAGGGATCTACTATATCATAGCTTCCGAAGATGAGATGCACATTACAACTTGATATTTTGATGTCTTCTTTTGATAACTATGTAATCACTTTCCACCTCTATTTCACATAAGAGTGATGAATAGTGGATGTGTGGTATCCATACTCTTTATCACCTCTTTCTTTATGGATCTATACACAATTCAAACTAAGCCACCCTATCAATACACCAAAGTCCGTCTAACAATCCCTCACTCAGGGAAAAATATCAACCCTTTAATGAAAATGCAACCAACATCACTCTCATCTTCCTATACTATGTTATAGATGATATTTGTAGAAGTAGAGGAAGGGTGGGTGATAAATGAAGCTTGTAATGTAAGTAAATTAACAATCATGGTTAGAAGACTATTGAAATTTCTATTTCATAGTAAAATTAGAATGTAAATAGAAAACCCTCATTTTTGTGTGAAGTATATGGATAGGGGTTTAGACTAGATGGTGCCTTTACAAAGGTATTCACAACATTCAGACAACTGCTAGAGGTGTTATCATTTATCCATTGACATTGACATCTTATAGGGCCATACATGTACCCATATTAATTTTTTAGTAGAGTGTGAGATATTGTTGTGTGCATGAAAAGTGACCAACTAGCCAAAATAATCTGAATGTAATGAATATAATTAGTAACATACTAGTTGAAAACTATACATCATCCAACATGGTAGGTGTTCTAATAATAAGTTCAAAAAATAAATAATCAAAATTTGGACCCACATAAAGTGTACCTTAACATGTGAAAATGTCACAACAAGCTATGACCTCACCACATAAAATTTAGAATGAACTAGTGATTGTGTGTTTGATAAAGTAGCTCCCTAGTCTTCAACATGACTCATAACATCTGGCCTCACTAGTTATATTAGCTGGATAGATAAATAAGATTTCTCCACTAACCTCAACACTAAAGTTGAGAATTAGAGAATTTGGTTTACTATCTACATCTATGGTTACTCGAGGATTGACACACTAATTAGATTGTAATAGATACCACCAAAATCTCCAGTTAATGTTGGGTATCACATTATAAGAGGAGATAGTTTTCTATGGTCTTAGTCCCCCACACCCCACTAGTATGGTTTTGTTACCTTTTCCCTGATTCTACAATTTTGTATGCATGTTTACTCCTGCACGTCATATAACATCATGATGCATTCTTAGGTGTTCCAAATATCAAAAGTCTAGTTGATTCTTTAGTTTCATTGATAGATTAACCATTGTACATTTCTTGGCTTAACTCTATATTTAAACCATTTTGTCTCAATCATGCATAATATATTGTTAATAAGCTATTGATCATATTCTATTATGTATGTTAAATGAACTAAATAATCAAAGTATTTGTATAACTATTGAAGAGAGCTATTTATTTGTTATCATTTATCCATAACTATAATAAAACCATAAATGTAATCATATTTACTTACAATTGTTATATTCCTATGAACTCAGATTAAACCCAAGTATATTGGTGCCTCTAGATTTCATTATTTTCACATGGTTGAATTAACTATATTGTATCACAGGTTGTCTATATCATTCCATCCTACAACTATAAATCATAATGTAGCCTATAAAGAAAACACAACATTTATTGTTCTTCATGTTCTTCCTATTTCTATGTTATCATGTCTAATTGAAGCTTGTCTACTTACCTCTAGCTCGATGATTACTACTATGCTTGAATCTTGACTTATGATACCTAAATTTGTAAGACAACTCCTACATGTCACTTTTTGTTCCTCTTATACGTAGTCTATGCCTACTAGAGAAGAATAAGGAAGGGGAAGAGAAAGAACTCCAAATAAGTCCCTATAACTGATTTATCCCATAAAATAGGTATAGAAAGGAGGAAGAAACCATTAAATTTTTTTGCCTCAAATGATATTAGCTAGGTTTTTAAATAATTCTTTGGTCATCCTACTTCTCCCAAAATTTTTAAAAGTTCCTCACTACGTAAAGTTAGGTTGGTGTTACAAGATTATGTAAAAAAATTAATCAATTAGTATTGAGTAGGTCGTGATATACCTTCACTTTTGTGATTAGTTGTATAGACGACACCATTGTGGGTGTGTCAACCATTTGTAGAAGCAATGCACAAAGTGCCAAAAAATGTTTTCTGTTATGCCACACAGATCAAAATGATAGGTCGATGAATGAAAAATACAATTGAAGTTTTCTAGAAGGGGGGGTCTAAGAGAAAGGTTGGTGCATACTAGTAGTGCTTGATCCAACCCTACATTAGTTGTTGTTTCTCATTGAAGCACCCCAACTTTGATCAAAGCATCCCTCTTAGTAAGATCCACATTTAATCAAAGTATCCAGTCAATACATCCTACACTTGGTATAAATGGCCCTCAATCAACCCTTCAAGTCAATTTGATTTACCCATCTATCATTGAAACTATTTGCATATATTGATTCTATATTTGTTTTTTAAGGTTTGGAACTTTTATAACATGCACGTGCACACTATTTCAATATCATTTTACCACTTCTTAAAATTAATTTTGATATAAAAATATATTTTTGAATTGGCTAAAATCACATTCAAGATACGATATATAATAATTAAAATATTATGAATCAACTACATTTGTCGAATAATAAAAACTAGGTCATACCAACAATATTTCCCTATATTAAAAATGAAGAATATGTATAGAGGACAAAAATGAGGAGGATTTTACATGAAGCATATGTGTCCATAGGCCCTATCTTCATTCCCCAATCAAGGATCACCACACAAGTAGAGTGTGGGCTTAGGCATAGCCAACCAAAGCATACTGGGACACACCAGGTGGAGGGATGATGTGGCCTTCATTTGCATCATCATCGTAATAGACCAAAAAGTCTAGAGTGTTCCTACAATTTGTTACTTCTTTTATTTTCATAAAATATTATATATCTTAAATTTCCACTAAATTAAAAAAATTATGAATAAACTCTAAAAATGAAGTAGAGTATTATACAACTAGTAATTTTGTCTTTTTAGGTTTATTTGTGATGGTTATGAATCTTCTCTTTTGGCATAATAGATACAACTACCTAGACATGTTGTATACATACACAACATTTAAGGAATCATAAATTTATATAATATCCATTTAGGAACTGATATTTACATGATATTGCATGACATTATGAATTTACATATGAAATTGTAATATAGAATTTCAAGCCAATATATTAATCTTGAAATTTGACTAAGATTCAAAAAATAATAGACATTGAACTAAAGCCTATTTTTGACACATATACCATTTAAGGGATACTGCATTATGGTATGATCTTGTTTTATACCTAGTTTAGTTGGATCCCTAATTTTGTTTTGAAATCAATAATGAAAATGGCACTTTATGTCAAGAATTAGTTACTCTTAATGAGGGGTTGACTACCAATAAGATATCTCTAGGATAGTATTAAGAATATTAAGTCTAAGTAATTAGTAATGAGAACATTCCATGTTTTACCTCACTTTAGCCTTGATTATTGTATAATATTTCTCATCTAGTTTATTCTGAGACCATAATTATTTAAGGGAACATGTGTGAATCCATTTAAGCATTGATAAATACTAATTTGGTTGAAGTAGATGATACCAAGTATTTGAGATTACAAAAACCTAAAAGTTTGTTCTATGAATGGTCATTGCAGTACTTGCTTGAACAAAGATAAGGTAAGAAATGAGTGAGTTGATTTAAAAAATTTATGTATGGATGATCAATGTTATGTATGTTGAGTTCATTTGATAAATTTGAGATAAAATGGTACAAAAATACATGTTAATCTTGTGATTAGAAAATTGTTATTAGAGTTTTTAAAAGACAATATATTTTAGAGAATCAAAATAGCGTTCATGAAGTCAAAATTCGAGTTATAAATGTGCATAACTATTTTTACTGGACTTGGATCATCTCGTTCAAGTATTAGACAAGTCAAACTAGCCTATCAATTTGCAATGAAACCATTGAATAAAGTCCCCAATCCATGTGTCTAATGTTGACCAACATTTTTATAAAGTTGAGCCCAAATATCACTCGACTCTCTGACAAGTTAGGTTGACTTATTAGGGTCGTAGGTGAAAAATTTTCATTATGACTTTAACAGTCAATCAATGCCACCCATTGACCTAGGTAGTCGGCCTGAGTACTTGACTAGTAGAATGAATATTAGTTCTTTTATACATATATATGCTTCCCAATCATCCTCATTATCCCTTCAATACCTAAAGGAAGATATTCGTAGTGGAAATACAAAGATTTTTCAACCTGAATGTAAGATCGTATACCCTTCCAATTGAAAATTGAATTCGTGGTTGGTTACTTGTTTTTTGTTCTACTAATATCCTTTTCCCACTTCAACATACTCTAGTTTTTTCTTACCCAAAGTAGTATCTTAATCACATATTTTTTTATCTCTTCTCTCTAAATTTATCTATATTATCTAGAAAGTGTCTTAGGGCTTCTTTCTCTTCAAATTTTGGGAAGACTATTGGTATTTGTTGAAATATTGGAAGGAGCTAAGGATTTATTCCCTTTATATCACAAATAGGTGAGTAGATACTTATATATTGAATCAAATTCACACAAATTCACCTCTATTTCCCTAAATCTTGTGAACTTGTAATCCCTAACATATAAATGAGTAAATTTAGAAACTTGTAGTATAAAAATTAGACTGTGCCATGACATTGGTTTCATGTCGCTGTAGATGGATGAATTTCATAGAATAACACTCTTATTATTACATTTACACTTATATGCTTGAAACTGCCCTAAATGGATTGTAAATGGTAGAATCAGATTGGATTTTCATAATGAATGGGAATTTTGTCGACTATGAGATACTTCTTGAGCCATTATCTTAAATTGGTAAACTAAGAATTTCTTTTTTAGTTTTCTTACTTTTTAAATGACCCTAGTTCTTCCAACATATGGTGATCAAAATGACTATATTGTGAATCGGGTGAAATAGTTCTTTTAGTATGAGTAAAATACATATTGATGAGAAGAGAAAACCTAATGTAGTCGAGTTTGGGACCCTAAACATCGTGAATTTTTGTTGATGCCTGTGCTAGAAAGGGTAAATGGGTCTATTCTCGTAATATATTTTATGCATGAAAACATCATTAGGAGAAAATTAGATCCCAAGGAATAAAATGTATTAATCACATAAACTTCAACCCTTTCTCCCTAATTTGAGTTAGTTGTATTAGAATGTCCAAATAAACTGTAAATTATTGACGGCGAGTCATGCATATGACCACATCATGGAGAATTTGATTGGGCTACATATAAGTCAAGTAATTTTAGGGATAATAAATAAAATGGAAAAGATGTTTGTCTTATGCATTTCATGTTAAATATTTTTCATACTATTATATGACATGTCTCTTTAAATTGCAACTTCATATGCTATAAAACTTTGCAAGCTCTAAATAAAGATTAAAACATAAAATTGTATTATTCATTTTTATGTTTTACATGCTCACTTACACATATGTCTAATAAACTAATTATAAATTCTGTAGGTCATAGAGACGAGTCATCTTCCCTTTAGCTTGAGTGTCAAGCTAAGTGAATTCACATCTATGTAAGTTTGGGATGCTGAGTATATGTATAGTTGCTCCTATAGTAGGCGTTTTGGGACATTTTGTGTGTGTTTTGATGTATAAATGGCTATATAAATAAGTATACACTTTTTTTTTAAAATTGCTAAGGAACTTTTGATGGAAGATTATAATGAAATGTATATAACATTCTTTATAAGTGGACATGCAGATGGATGTTGGTTTAATCACCTTTATTTATGAAGTTTTCCACAATCGAGTCTCTTTTTTATTCTATAGCCCATCATATCTATATATTCTCCCAAATAATGATACATGGTAGCAAAGGATAGGATAAGAAGTAGTACTCTAGTCTAAGTGGATCTTAGGTAGTTTCCTATGGATAAGATGAGTGCCCTCCTCTGCCTACCACAAGGAGAACCAGAACACTTTTAGGGGCTAGGTGTGTGTCTAATCAAAAGAAACAAGAGGAAGCACCTCCAACCCAAGAACTTGTATTGGTAGTTGAGTTGAGCCTTGAGATGCAAGTGATGTTTCAAGGTATGATGGTTTCCATTACCCAAATGGAAGGTGGCTTGAAACTACCTGCATTTTAGTAGGATCTAGTGAGGGATCCACACAGATCATGTGAGAATCTCAATAAGTCAAGATATTTATGCTTTTGAAGTGAGTTTTAACCCTGATGAAGTTGTTCCCTGGTTGTTCTACATGGAGTACATATTCAAGTTAGATAACATTCTTGAGGAAAATGGGGTGGAGAAGCCAATACATTTCTTGAAGGGTAGTTCCTGTCATTGGAGGGGAATGCAAGAAGATGAAGAGATCACCACCTAACTTGAATTCAAGAGGCTCTTTGGGTCACTTTCTAACCCATAAACGTATGTAATTGATAATTTCATATAATTTGAGATGTGAAGGTACATAGTTGTATCAATACATATTATGGGTTTTTGTTTCTATGTCTATGATATTTTGTCAAAAACTTTGTGAAATGGACTTTGATATGATAAGATAGTTTGAAGATGCAAGAGAATGTGGCTATGACAAAATTTTGTTCAAACCGCCACACCTTTTTTGATGTCTCCATGAGCATTCAAGAGCCATCTAGGTAAGGAAGGAATTTAATAAGTAGAAGAAACCTAGAGCAGAGTTGTATGAACTTGGTCTTAGTACTCAATCATGGGCAACTAGACCACATTTATACTTAGTCATGACAGTTCTTCATTTGTTCAATGTTTTGTCTACTATATAATCGGTTAGGGATAGAGGAAGAAGAGGTAGGGGTAGTGGCTAAAAAACATACCATGGTTTTAGTTCTACTTCAAAGATTAGCAACACCTTGATATGCATCAACACTCGTGTACTTCACTAATTGTGGCTTTGTAGATGATGGTTGTGTTGGGGCCCTAGTAGTTTGACGTGTTATATTTGTGGGAATCCATCACAACATTGTAAGGCTAGTCACCATACTATATACTAACTATTTTAGGGCGTGAGTTAAGGGGATATTTTTAAAAAGTACAATATCTACTACATAATAGTAATAGAGGATCATCCTCATATACAATCTAGTGCTTATGGATCTACATTACAAAATGGTGCCAGGAGCGGTAGAGGAAAAGTAACAATGACATTCTAGGTATATGCTATTATTTTAATTTAGTGAGTCATATCTCCATGATAAGCTACATGTTAGATGAAATAAATTAAGAACGCTGATACACATGTTTATGGTTTAGTTGATCCTAACACTATAAATTCCTTCGTCACTAAGGATGCAATACAAAATACTTAAATTCATTTACTATACCCCTATCATATGATTTTGTTTTGGATTTACTATAGTAAAACCTATCACGGTTGGAGTTTCATACCCTAGGTGTGTGTTATCTGATGGGGTGAAATACACAAATTTGATTTACTCTTAGCACAAATTTTTCTAAATTGCATAAGGAGAGATTGGACTATTTTACCTATGAATTTGAATTCAATGATCATGATAAACCTCAGATTCTCACAATAGATAGGTAGGTCTTTCTGACATGCACGATAGTTGTGATGAGGATTGAGAAGATATCATAGAAGTGATTGTAGGAAAGTATGGCAATAGAGATGGCAGTGGAAACAAAAAATTCCTTGCCATATTCCCCATAAACTAGTGGATCTCATAAATAACTATGAATGGGAAGGAAGTTTATAATCTGGTCTTAGAGAAAGTCCAATGACTATTCTTGTAGTGATGTGCTTTGTTCACAAGCAGCACCCAGATGGTTGTCAGGGGTGGCCTCCTATGTAGCACCATGGATGGTGATTGATGATGTCCACCTAGTGTGATGGTAATATCCTACACACTTCTATGTAGTCCATGTAGACTATTGATAAATCCTCATCATTCTTTTAGAACTAGTGGGAAGGAGTTTTTCCTTCATGTTATCAAGTGCCAGTGTTGACTTTGTCCCCTTTGGCTATCTCTCCCTTTTATCGGTATGATGTTACTAGCTCTCATGTTACCACACCATTGATATGAGAAGTCTCTGTCCTGAGCGCCTTGGCCACCCCTATTTATATAGGAGTGGATGGGATAGGATTTCCACAAACTCAGGGACACGTGGGACAAATTTCATGAATTTCCAGCTACTCCAAATTACCATCCAGTCAACTAGGAACCTAGTCAGTTGACTAGAAGGCTAGTCAGTCGACTAAAACATCCAGTCAGTCAATTAGAATATTTACAATTTGCCAACATACTAGCTTTGAATGCGATCATTAATGCACATCATGATGTCAATGTCAATTCCCTGATCCAGTCTTACAGATCATCGATTCGGTTGATTAGACTTTTTAGCCAGTCGACTTGGCACTCTAGTCCATTGACTGGCATTCCTTGTTGATCATATGGACACTCCAGTTGGCCAACTGTCAGCTAGTGTTGGTTAGGTTGATTACCCAAGCACTTTAGTAACCAATTTAAATATTATCTATGAGTAAACTCCTATTCCAAGTGCATGCTATGTGTGTGACCCTGTACATCCCAAGTTATATTGGCAGTGAATGTACATAACTATATTATGACATCATAGACAATGAATGGTATCTAGAAAGACATCATTGCCACCCATGTAATCCGAAAGTTGGAGAACAACTTCAACCTACATATGTGATCAGTGTTAACATGATCGTATAGTTCCTTTCTCACTGAAATCTAGGTTGAACTCGAGGCATGGAATCTTCATCATTTTAATATTCAATCCATGTTCCTTGAATTAGAGAATATTGTTTGAGATGCTTGGGTGCTCACTTATAATATATTGATTCACATGATTATGGTCATACATTTCTCATTCTCTCTTAACAAGTGGCTAGGATATGAACTACAAAAGGAGGGACACATATCATCTGCATCACTTACAATCATTCCCCGTGCTTCAAAATGTATTTGAGTACCACTATTTTGGTAACCCTTATTCAAGTTTACATTGAATGGTGTCAAAGTACATCGAACAACATGTGATGAGTGTAGTGACTTCAGGTCCAAGACCACAATCACCACTATCACTATTAGAACTGATTCTGACTACCATTTAATGGTTTTCATGTATCATTCTCAAGGTGGATCTATCTAGTAAACTATTCTCTATCAAATACTTATGTTTTTGGATTGATATCATATGTCATGACTAATGAGATGATGTCATCAGCCAACACACATTCTAGTCTTATGTATTATTGTTGTCTATTTTTTTCTTCCATAATAATATCTGACTAGGGACATAACAAGCATGTATATACTCGTATCATACTTATGATCTCAGTATTCAAGTCCTCAAACTGAAGACATCATCGAGTAATGTTATTCTATTAGACATATATCATATTATACCATCATCTCATAATTGAACAAACATATAGATGAAAAAGTTGCCTTTATTATTAATCAAATCAAGTACATGATTCCGCATTATAGTCATCATATCACTGTCTCTCTGGGCATACATACCAAAAGACTCCCTCTTGCACTTAGATGCAATCACCCATGAATTTAATCCCAAGATATCTAACATGACCTTTATGTTTCTAGTAGAAAAGTGCATTTATCAGGGGATCAACAATATTACTTTCAGTTGGTACTCTACAAATCTTCATATATCCATGATATATGATCTCTCACATGAAATGGAACCACCATTTTATGTTCTTGGAATGCTGATGCGATCTAGGTTCCTTAGCTTGTGCAATAGCTCAATTGTTGTCACAATACAACGCTAGTGCATCATTGATGCTTGAAACTACCCCATGTTCATAGACGAACTTATTGATCCTAACAACTTACTTTACTTTGTTGGAAGAAGCAATACACTCGGCCTCTATTGTAGAATCAACAAAAGTTTCTACTTGGAGTTCTTCCATCTTACAGTCCTGTTATTATGGGAAAACACAAATCTAGATTGCAATCTAATGTTATCTTTCTCAGTTTGGAAGCTTTCATCGATGTAACCCTTTATCAAAAACTCTTCCTCACCAACATGGAAAAGAAAATGATCCTTAGTTCTTATCAAGTACTTAAGGATGTTCTTCATAGAATTCCAGTGACCTTCACTGAGATTGGACTGATATCTACTCATCATGGTCAAGGAATATGAGACATCAGGATGAGTACATAACATTGCGTACATGATAGATCCAATTTCCGATGCATATGAAATGTTACTCATGTGTTCCCATTCTTCACAAGAATCGAGACATTAATTTCTAGAGATACTAATACCATGAGGCATGGGTAAGTTTCCTCTCTTTGACTTCTCCATGCTGAACCTTTTTAGGACTTGTCAATGTATGTGCTCTGGCTTAGGCCAAGAAGCCTCTAGATCTATCTCTATAGCTCTTTATTCATAATATATAGGATGCTTTGCCTAAGTCTTTCTAGAAAATGTGCTTCCCAGCCATGTTTTTACTATTTGTAAAGTAGGGATGTCTTTCCCCATCAATAGTATATCATCTACACACAAAATATGAAATACAATCATACTCCCACTAACCTTCTTGTAAATACATGGTTCATCTTTATTTTAACTAAAGCTAAAATCTTTGACTATTTGTCAAACCAATGATTCCTACTCTAAGATGCTTGCTTTATCCAAATATTTATCTTTGTAGCTTACAAGCTTGATTGGATTATTTTGGATTTATAAAACCTTGGGTTGTGTCATGTACACATCCTCAAGAAGATTCTCATTAAGGAATGCAGTTCTAACATCCATCTGAAAGATTTCATAGTCTTAATAAGTTGCAATGCCAAGCATGATCCTAACGGACATAACCATGGAAATGGGAGAATAGGTTTCATCATAGTAAACACCTTGATCTTGTCTGAAATCCTTTGCAACCAATCGATATTTATAGGTTTGTAGATTTCCATCCATGCCAGTTTATTTCTTGAAGACCCACTTGCATTGTAAGGCCCCTGGCCTATCTTAATGTTAATTTGTTCTTACCTTGCTTAATAATATTCTTAGAACCTTACTCTAATCCTTTGGGATGTTTTTTTATCATGTGACAAGCTTATGTTTCAAGTTTGGTCCTATTTGAATGTTGTTTGAGCTATGTTTGCTTGTTTGGACTAAAATACAATTTACCCAAGATGAGGGTTGTCTTGCAATGTGTCACATATTGAGTATGCCCTTAGTGATTTAGCATCATAAGAGATAGAATGATGCTATGGGGTGCCTTGTTGGACCTTGATTTATAAGGTGGCACAATGTGGTGAAGCTAGGGTTTCAAGGGTTTTCTAGATATGGTGGGTATGATAGGGTTTGATGATATGACCACTACACCACTTGTGGTGAGGGTTGCATATGAGACTCATGCATTAGATACTATGGTTGTGATCAAGACAACTTTGTGAGGGGTGGGTCAAAACACCATGACTTATAGTGTATCAACCATGTACATATGTGACCAAGGGTTTTGATCTTGAAGTGTCTTGACCAAGACAAATAGATGGAGTGTCTCGACCGAGACGAGGGAAACCGACATAGTTGGTTGTGGCACTATTACTAGATAAACTCAAACATTTTGTAATTTATATGCAAGTGAAAATAAGGTTATCTCTTTGATGGGTATGTGTCCCTTGGTGATCAATTATGTTGACACATCATAACACTCTACTTCCCTCCTCCTTTGGGTATATAACCCCTTCTCTTCACACATGGGCAATATTTTCAGCCCTACACTCATTCTCCTCTGTTAGATCATCCTTGAAGCTTTGGTAGAAAGAGATGTTAGATCTTGAAGCTAGGGTTGCCGATCCATCTTGCATGTTGAAGATCTTGTGCTAGATCAACTCTTTGATGGTGGTTTATTGGAGATTCTTTTCTTGATGAGTTAACTTCTTCCTTGGATAATGTTTCTTTTCTGAAGCCTCAATCCTCTTTGTTGTCTTCCTCAATCATAATATATTAATCATCCATGATATCCATTTGAGAGGAACTCCTCCTTATAAGGGGTCATATACCATGTTTGACATAGGTGAACCCAAGTGAACGGATGACTCTTTCTCTTTTTCCTTTCTTTCTTAGTTCGACCAAGAACTATTTTCCCTCTTTCTTGAACTCTATGGTGACCATGGTTTCTTTCCCTTTTTGAGGTGACCTTTGGCTGAAGTGTGATTGAAGATCTTGGATCTTATAACCTTGGGAGGTTGACTCTCTCCAAATCGGGTGGGTTTTATAACTCATCCCACATCTATTATTCACATCTTGATCCTAATATTATTGTTGTTGTTCTAGACTCTCAAAAGTATGTTCTTTATTATAGCAGAATGATGAAGTTTAGGGTTTGATATTGTAGTATTCTTAAAAGGGTTATTCCTGTTATAAACCCTAAATTCATAGTACCTGATTTTGTTAGTCCATGATAGATTGGTGTGTTTATTTGGATCATCATCTATGGAATACTTATATCTGACAAATAGTTCATTGCTAAAGATAAAAGTAGGTTATGAAGACAATAACAAGCACAAGAATCATGGTTTTCTCTCTCTACATAACCCTTATTGGTAATCCCATATGAATGTGTTCTAGGGTTTGAATAACACCCTTGAATACAAACTTCACTATGGTTGATGTTTGATATTCCCTGTTGTTACCATCTGTTCGAACCTTGTTAAGACCTGTAATGGTTTAAGGATGAGGTGTAGACATTCCTTGCTCTCGATTTAGGTCTACACCAAGCACAAATGGTGGTTAGATCTCAACAAACCTAAGAGGATAGTTTTTGCACACTAACCTAGTCACAATGCAGTGTTCTGACTAGAGAACTGGCTGCACGCATTGTAGATAGGATGCACCCTCTGCACGTTGTGGGTCGACACACCTTGTGGGCATCACAATTGTGATAGAACTATGAACATGTTGTGATCAAGATGAGCATTGCACGCGTCACGACCGCGATAGATCTGTACACGCGTTGCTGGGAGATGAGCCATGCGCATGTTGCATGTGAGATAGTCTTACACGCTTCGTGGGTGAGACGACCTTACACGCATTGCAGGTCAAGGTGTTGTTGCACTCATTGTAGGTAGAGCCACCAGTTGCACATGTTGCAGGTCATGACACCATGTTGTGTGAGCAATGTTGATACACTTAGATATGTACATGGACTTTATATAGTGTAATGATCTACACATGATGAAATGATTATAAATGGCTAATCATTTGTGATGGTGCTTAATCTTGGTTCTCTCCTAATATGTATGAGATGATGGGAGTAGGGTTTAGTGGTTGAATTATATTATGAAAACCCGAAATGAGCTGTGCACAAACCCTAACCCTAATTATGTGTTAATATTACATATTTTCTCACTCTAATGGAAGGTTGTAATCCATGATAGTGTTTTCTCTCACTTCTGTTTATGTAACCCTAACCTTTTAAGTGAGACGAATGGCATATATATGTAAATGCTATGGTGAGCCTTATGAAATACAAGGTCGCAATTATGAGAATTTGTGAGAGATAATGTGTTACTAATGAACAAGAATTACATAAATGAGTCTAATGACCTAATAAGTACTCTTTATATATAATTTGAAGTGAAATACTATAGAGATGTGATTGAGGGATTAAGATTCCACAGTGATGTGATATTGTTAATGACCTTGAGAGTGGAAGTAATACAATTTTCATGTAATTATGAAACACCTTGATGATAGTGGATCTCAATACCATTCTGGTGCATGGTTGATATATTTATGTGTTGCATGGTAGTGACACATGCATGCATTAATAAGATGGTACACTTACACATGCAAATAATGATGATACTTAGTGTTGTAAATATCATGACCAAATCATGTTCAACTAATGATGTTAAACCCTATTGATGTTCCTTAATCATAATATGCTCCAAGAAAGTGGGAAGTGACTTAATTAGGTTTTTTTTGAAATAGTCATGAGGTAAACACTAAATGGCTATGTGAGTCAACTCTAACCCTAATCCTAGGGTATGTTATACTTGTTAAGTGTGCATTGATGAATGGCATGTGACTATACTCTCTCTCATAATTGCATGGTTCTAACCTTGTAGGTTTATTGAGTGTCATAGTTTGTGAATACTCTAAAGATGATTAAATGATACTAGATGATGGCCATGAGCTTTGATGAACTGAACTAGAATTATAAATATGTGAATGTGTACACATAGTTATAATATATAGTGCTTAAACCTAATACACTCCAAACTTTTGGGAGGTGATTAAACTAGAGATTGGTAAATAAATTGTGTCATAGAACATTATGTGGTTAATCATGAATCCCTAACCCTAAATTGAGGGGGACATATGATGCATTGCTTACATTGCCTAAAATGTTTAACATGATTAGATAATAATGTAAGGAGTGGATCCCAAAGGGGAACCACTCCCTACTAAAATTTGAAGAATAAAACCTCCAGTCCAAACACACCTAAAAGATATGTTGGAGTGGGTGTAAATTTTCAAATCTTAATTAATGGTAATAAAAACAACCAAAAAATAGTAGCGGAAGTAAAATATTGACTATATTCAATTTCTCAACAATAATACAAAAGAAATCTTAATCTCCCACATAAGGTTTACATGTATGATACCACATAAGGATCTAAGATAGAGGGAAGTATAAACCATAACAACTTTATCTCAAAGCTTTAACTCCTTAAGCTATGTCCATATCATCATGACATATCATCCAAGTCCTTCACCTAGGGTTGGAAGCATACCCCAACAAGAAGAGAAAAATATAAGACATCAAAAAAGGTTGGTATGTGCATAATAAATAGGAATTTGAGAAATATACAAAATAAATGACAACAATTATAAAAGGCTTCCCATACAAAAGATAAGGAATACTCAATTAGTCATAAAAGAACTAGATTTGCAAATAAGAGATAACAAAAGGAATTACTTTCCATAGATAAACAATAAAGTTGTCCACATAAGCACATATCATGAGATTAGGGCACATAACCCATAATCGATTATCATCATCCTGCATGCATGTGAGATAAACATAGCCCTAGAACTATATAAAGACAAAGGTGGCCAAGCCTCATAAACTTGAAACCTGATAGAGATTGGCACATAATCAAACTCCCCAATATAAAGTGTGTGTGCCAAACCTCATATATTTGAAACCCGGGTACGGGGCACATAACTTCCATCCCAAAATATAAATAATGGCACATAACCCAAAAACCAATGCAATTACACTACTCAAGTGCTACTGAATCACATAGCATGTTAAATGTAGATGCAAGTAGAAAGTATAGTCAGATAATACAAACAAGTCACCACAAAAGTGACCAACATATACATCGACCTCACACGTGGGAAAAAGACATCACATGTCATCATATAGAGTTTCATTATGAACAAAGAATAAGAAAAGACCAAAAGAATATCAACTCACGATCATAAGATCAATAACAAATAAGGTAGCTCACATGAACCATAATTTTCAAGGAAAAGAGATTATGTGTAGGCTATTGTCCATAGGACCAAGAGAAAGAAGAAAGTAGGATAATTTCTCAATAAGAATAATCGGGGATGCAACCATACCTCTCCACAGAGTCTAATAGTACAAGATCACTTCTAGATCCAAATCTAGGCCTCCAAAGAACATTTTAAGCATATATGTAGGTTTCAGATCAATTTCACATTGAGTATTCAAACCCTAAAAATTTCCTATTTAATATTAGTGAATTAAGTTATCAAAACCATGCCATGTTTTAGATTATCTTTTTATGAGTTCAAAACATACTTTACTATATTTTTCTAGCTTACAAATTATTAGTTATGAATTCTAGAATAACTGAACCAATTAAGAAAATCCATAAAACCACTTATTTATTAAATTGGATTTTGGTGATAGAAATTGTCCCATTAGGTAGATTATAGTTTTTTTGATTCCAAAAACATATTTTATATTATTTTTTTTGAGCTATAAATAAATTATTATGAATTTTACAAAAATGGACCTTGATAATAGCAAAACTCCTCATCAATAGTTAAAGCCCAGTCAACAGTCAACCCTACTGAGTTGGCCCAATAACTGGAGGCCAACTCAGTCAAGTGGGCAAGCGGTGAGGCCCGCATTCAAAGAAAACAAAACAAGGATCACATGTCCAGAATGCCCTTAGAGGTGTATGACATAATCAAATGAAATCCAGGACAAAATTGTAAAACACTAACACCTCATCTTCTTCGCAAAGTTGAACACATTGAGATTTTTGGAGGCTCATGGATCAAACCATGATCCTCATCACAAAAATCAAGAAACCAACTTCTAAATCACGTTCTTGGGATCATTCTGCAGTCAACAACCTCTGACTCAGTCGTGATGGTGATCAAACCATCATTTTCCTTCTTCCTCCATGGCCTTAGAAGAACATGAAGTAGAAAGACGAAAACCCAAAGGTGAAACCAAGAATAAGGGCATGAAACAGAAAGACAAAAACCCAGAGGTGAAACCAAGAATAAAGAGTTCAGAAATATAACGTAGGTCTACATGAACGCAAACGATAGAGAAAAGCCAACACATTGAAGAAAGAATACCAAAAAGCAACTCAAATTGTAAACATAAGAAAAAATTGGGAAAAAGAGGGGAAACGGTGACAAACCTTCAAACCATAAATCAAAAGTCAGGAGAGCCTAAAGAGACAAAGAGGAAGGGACCCAAACTGACTTAAAATCTGCATAGTGATCTGGACTCCAAATCCCAGACTTGTCTACGTGACGTTGGTGACTGAGTGTCGAGGAACCACACTCGGGGGCAAGAAAGAACCAATGAAATCCATATGATGACTCTGGGCAAAGTGGTGAACGCCAGGGATCGGTCTTCTGTAGGTTTGATTGCCTATGTCCATGAGGTGAAGGGAAAAAGGGGGCGAACAGGGGAGAAATAGAGGACAATAGGAAGCAGATTACAAATAGAAGATGGGGGCTCAGAACCTAGGTCATATAGGGTGAACGTGTTTGTGGTAGAGAAGGGAAGGTAGAGGAGAAGAAATTGGGGAAAAGAGAGGAAAGGAGAGGGAGATATCAAGTTCGGAAGAAGAGAATTTGTATTTGTTGTTCACACAAAACCCCACAGAAAATGAAAGGTAGATGAGAAGGTTGCAGCCGCACGATCAAAGATCCAATGGCCACCAAAGCACCTGAAAATAGTAAAACTGTGTGATAAAATCAAATGTGGAAACCTTACCCAAATCATAATCTAAATAAAGTGATATTTAAATAATTATGTCCTTTGTCCCCAACTTAAATTGAGGGTCCAAATCTTATCCAATTTAAGTGAAATTTTGCATAGAAGTTAAATAAATCATGTAGATTATGATTATGCAATAAGATTTGCCTTTTTAGATCTTTTAATGTGTTAAATAAACTAAATCCTATTTTCTCTTTCCTCATGCATTAATGACTTTAAGATTCTCCAAATTTTGTGAAACTTCACCCACAAGTCATATTTAATGTGTTTGATAGAATTTTCCATTAACTTTACATGTTGGAGTTGTTTGTGCATTTATTTAATATTTTGAAGGTTCTACACACTTTCTCTCTCCTAATTTCATCTTTTAATCAAACATTTCCCAAATTGGATGAAAATTTACCCAAAGGCTATATTTATTATGTAGATTATGAATCCAAGATTATTTTCCTCATTTGAAGTCATTTATTATTTTATCTGATATTTTGGAGAAAACTTAGATCTTCTCTTTCCAAAAAGAATTAAATTAATAATTATTATTATGTGAATAATATGAAACTTGACTCCCAATGGAACCCAACGAACATGATTCTTAACTTAGATTCCACTTTTGGTATTTCTTTTTAGGAGATATGTCACATTTATTATTATGGCCATTATTATATTATTTCACCATTAACCTATATATCCATCCAATTATGTTATGTATTTTCTTATTAGCACTAAAATAATTATTAAGACATATTTTATGTGTCCATTATTGTCCTAAGACTAATGTAAAAACATTTGGATACATTAGGGTGATTTATACATGCATTAGTTCATTAGTTTATACTAAACATCCTTTAGGTCTAAAACCTTAGCCTTGTTTGGCTAAGTCCAAAGGTTAAAACTCTAGAGTAGGGTCCAAGATCTAGTATGTTACAAAAAATATGTACTCTCTCTCTATTTTTATAATGTTGGTTTTGTAGGTGAGATAATTATCATAGCTAATGATTGTTATAGTGTATATGTGATGTGATACAAGTGATGCTTATATGCCTAAAGAGGTGTGACGAGATAATAATGAGTTACAAGAATAATGTGATTGGTATTATGACCTAGTGAAGGCTTGATGCCTAGTGTGAGGTTATATTCTCTAATGATTTAATAAGGGATTATTATCTGCAATGATGTGATAATAATGATCAGTCTGATATGTAAGTGTTATCAGGTGATGACGATGATGGCCTTGTTTAGGGTAGTGAGACAGTTTTGCTCTTAGATGATGTGACATGTTCACACCTTATACATTTTATATATTCTAAATTTGTTTCATAGTTATGATTACTAGATTGAATTAGGGTTTTGTATGTCCACTTGTATGATGGAGCCTTAATTCACCCAATTGGCATAACTAATAAAGTGAAACCTTAATCATGTAGTTTCCATGTACCATAGATCCATCTTCAACGTCAATATTTAGTTGGATGGTGAAACAAGTAACTCCTATGGGAAACTTAGAGTGTATGTTGTTGTATATGCGGTGTATCATCGGGGTATCACCCTATATCCTTAAATTGTTAATTTGTGATATGATGTTTTATTGTAGAATGACCATACATGAGCATGTTCTCCAATGTTGTGCCATGTACTACGACAAGCTAGTTGTTTTAGAGGACCATATCTTTGACTATGAGTTGATGTCTTAATAGGACTATAGCTTTGGCTATAAGTTGTTGTCTTTTCCGTTTGACTAAATGTCACTGCGTTGTAGACTTGTGCTGACCGAGTAGTGCTGGTGATGATCATGGAGTCCGACTCTTCCATTGATCTTGTGTGGTACTGATTTTGACTTTGTAGTGATCAATTGGATTTAAGTGATACACCTCAAATCCTCAAGGCATAATAATTAAAGATGTAACACAATCGTGTAGTTTTATTACTTAGGGTCATATACGAATAGCATTGGATGAACCCCTTGCTTTGTTTCTTATACTATTTATTTTATAACAATTATACATTTTTGTCATATTCCCTCTTAAAGCATAAAATGATCTACTGTGTAGTGTAGGTGCCTAAATTGCTTAAACTGTGATAATTGCCTTACTTATATCATTGAGATGAATCTTCTTATATGTTAACAATATAAATGTCATGTTTTAGTTAATTGCGTATGTAATAGATGTTTGGTCTCACCCCCTGGGTTCCACATCTTTTTAGGTGGGTGTGCATGATGAGTAGAGTTTGTATGGCTTGGATAATAACAAAAGGAGTTGTAGTTGTGGAATCATGGATATAGAGCTAGTGTCTAGTAATAGAGTCCTATGTGTCGTCCATATACACTTAGTTCCTTGGGGTGTTTTGTGAATATTGTACATCATTTTGAGTTTTTGGCTGTATGCCATAGTGGTACAAAAATGTTTTGTATACATGAGAAGATGATTATATGTAATAGTTGGTGGCTAGATAGCCAGTAAACAATGTTTTGTAATACTTTTGATATGAATGAAATACAAGTGGCAATAGTTTATTGCTTCAATTGTGAGTTGTTCAACTAGAAATCCTAGTATGAGATCGATTTTAATTTACCCTGTTTTGTGGTAATATGGATATTAGTGATAAATATTCCACACTTTATTTTGAGTAATCTCACTTTGTGTGGCAAATGGTGTCACATGCACCCTACGGGTTTTACCCCTTCAGGTGGATCCACTAAGATCCATACCTTCTTGGTGTACATGGATTTCATCTTAGATCTCATGGCCTCAATCCACTTCTCAGACTTTGGTCCTTGAAAAACTTCTAGATAGGTTGTTGGCACATTATCTATGACTAACTCATCACCTTCTTGAGTCACAAGACAACCAAACTTGTAGGCCAAGGTGTGTCCTACTAAATTTGTGAGGTTTCTGTGTTACATGAAGAACTTGAGATTCCACAACATTTCATGACTCTTTAAGTTCCTTTTGTACCTCTACATATTCAATGTTTTCTTTTCAGTCCCTAACCTCTTCAAATTATACCTTCCTCATATTGATTCCTTTTGAAAACAATTCCTTTTCTAGGAATACAACATCACTAGCAACAAACACTTTGTTGTCACATGGAGTATAGAAGTAGTATCCCTTAGTTTCCTTAGGATATCCTACAAAATAACATTTATCCAATTTGGGTCCAAGATTTTTGGGAAACCACTTTCTCACATAAGCTTCAAACCCACAAATCATCATAAAAGACACATTGGGATGCTTCCCATACCATATATCATATGGTGTCTTTTGAATCGATTTAGATGGTAAGTGGTTTAGTGTAAATATTTTGGTTTCTAAAGAATATCCCCAAAAGGATGTTAGGAGACTAGCAAAACTCATCATCAATTGCACCATATCTAGTAATGTGCATTTACTTATTTATGATACAACGATATGATGTGGTCTCTAGGTGGAGTTCATTGTGATACAATACTATAGTCTCACAGAAGGTCCTCAAACTCTCGACTTAAGTGTTCTCCACCACGATTGGAATGAAGTGTTTTAATAATTTTACCCATTTTCTAATGTACTTCATTTATGAAATACTTGAACGTTTTAAAGGTTTCTGGTTGGTGGTTCATTAAGTACACATAGTCATACCTACTGAGATCACCAGTAAAGGTAATGAAGTATCGGTAACCACCTCTAGCATTTGTGCTAAATGGTCCACATACATCGATACATACCAATCCTTAGATAACTTTTCTATCACTGTGTTTAGTGAAGGGAGTCTTTATCATATGTACCAATAAATGGGACTCACATGTCTCTATTGATTCAAAGTCAAATGAGTCTAGATAACCATACTATGGAGTTTAGAAATACATTTTTCATTAATGTGCCCTAGATGACAATGCAAAAGGTATAATTTGTTTAAGTTAATGAGTTTTAACCTTTTGGTGTTTATGTTATAAACATTTGTCACTAGATCTAATACATAAACATCATATGACATAAGGACACTACCAATAAAAGATGTCATCTTTAGAAATATAATATCAACCATTATTATAAGAAAATTTTGAATCCATTCGTGTCCATACAAGATACAAAAGTGATGTTTCTATTAATGATAGGTATAAAATTCCAGTTCTCTAGCTCTATTACAATCCCACTGGGTAGAGATAAATGATGTGTTCCAATTGTAGTTGCAACAACTCTTGCTCCATTTGCAATATGCATTTTGACCTTGCCTTTTCTTAAAGATTTACTTATTTTTATATCCTACATATTCGAAGATATGTGATATACAAATCCGGTATCAAGTACCCAAGTGAAGTAGTAGACATATGTATCTTAATGTATAAACCTTAAGTAGAGATCTCTATCCCCTTCTTCTTCTTCTATAGTTCCTCCAGGTAAATAGGGAAATTCCTTTTCTAGTGTCCAGCCCAATGACAGTGGTGACGATTGTCTTCCTTATTCACCCCTCCCTTTGCTTTGAGTGTAGAAGACTTGGATTTCTAGGCTCTTTAGAACTCTTCTTAGACTTTCCTTCTCCCTTGGTTTCCCTTTTCCTCTATTAATCATCATCACATATTTAGGCTTGCCCTTCTTCATTTGCGCTTCATCAGTTCTCAACATGCCAAGCAATTCTGACAATGGCTTATCAAAATTGTTCATGTTGTAGTTCATGACAAAGTGGCTATATGATTCTGGAAGTGATTGCAGAATGACATATGTGACCAATTATTGGCCCAAGGGAAATCCCAGTCTCACTAGATTCTCTAGATACCCAATCAACTTGAGCACATGGGCCCCTATAGAATCTCCTTCAACCATATTTCACTTGAACAATGTCTTTGAGACATCATATATCTGTTGTCTTTCCTGATCTTGGTACATATTGTTAAGAGGTGTAACCAGCTCAAGAACATCCATATTCTCAAGTTGTCTCTACTACTCATAGTTCATTGAGAATAGCATTAGGAACTTGACATCTATGACATCTTCAGAGTGCTTCTTGTAAGCATCCATGTCATCCTTAGGCATGGTGGGAGTGGGCTCATCTAACTATAGTGTCTCCTCAACATAGAGCTTGCGCTTTTGTATGAGAATGATTGTCAACATCACGAATCGGTCATGGGAGTTATTCCCATTCAACTTGTCCTTCTCAAGGACCAATCACAAAGAAAATATGTTGTTGTTTTCCATTTGTTTTTATAAAAGAAATTTGTATTTTGTCAAAACCCTTTTGATTAAAAGAAAATTTTAAAAATATTAATTATGCTTTTATTTATTTATTGCTCCCACTATTTTGTTCACATTGATGGCCGTCACTTTTCAATTTAGATCATTGTAGCATAAAACCTTCTATGAGACAAGATCCAAAATAATTAACTAATTACCCAACCAACGAATGCATCCATAATCAATTATTAAGGTAGGAAACATTTTCCAAGTACATGTTATGCAATTCTTGGATAAATGATGTACACAACTCCTTGTCATATTACATATGTATGCTCCTAAGTACTTAATCTCATTAAGCTCACCTAGTTAAGCCTGACCAAAAAGTCGACAAGATAGTAATGCACCATGCTTGGAAGGCTCACATAACTACCATCACACTTCACCAAGAGAGACGATACACCACGCTTAGTGTGCCCACGCTTGGTCAATCAAGCTTTTCATGTGTGCTACAAATGGAAAGCATATAAGAGTTAATATTTGTGTGATGGATTTTATTTATATATAAATACATATACATACCCAATCACCACATACTTATAATATGTATCATATACATACTATATCCACAAATGAAACATGAAATCATGAAATATGAGTGATGGTTATAGCCACACTAATGCAATCCTTTGGAGTCATAAAAAATTTCTATCCACATAATGTCAAACATCACATGTTACAACCTATAAAGAAAAATGTGTTGTGTTCGAAACAAGCCGGTCATTTGATTGGACTCTTCCAATCGATCGGTTCATCTGACTATTGGTCGATTGGCCTCCGTAGGTCAGTCGACTAGCTCCTAGCTCAAGCGGATGTCGAAACTCTTCCAGATGGTCAATTAGGCTTTTAGTTCATCAATTTACTCCTTCATTCTATAGCATGTTTTCTCCTCCGGTCGATCAACTCGACTCCCAGTTGATTGAGAAGGAGATGTCCCTTCATGTTTTCAACGTGCTCGAGTCGAATTTCTCCCCTTTGGCTATCTTTCCCTATTACAGGTAAGATGCCCCTGGCTCTTATATATGTTTGCAAAACATTGAGGGAGGAGTATCTATACTGAGAGGCTTGGCCACCCCCTTTATATAGGAGTGAACAAGATAGGGTTTCTAAAAATTTAGGGACATGATGGGACAAATTTCATGCCTTTTTAGATGTTGTGAATAACTAGTCGGTCAAATAGACTCCCAGATGGTCGACTGGCATGCTAGTCAGTCGATTGAATTTTTTTCCTATTCACAGACATACTGGATTTCAATGTGACATTTAATGCACACCATGTAATCAACTTGAATTCCTGATCTAGTCTTATTGATCGACCAATCACTCAATTGGAATTTTTAGTCATTTGAATGGGCAATCTATTCAATCAACTAGTGTTCAATCGGTCGATGGACACTCCAGTCTCTAACTGTCAGCCACTGTTTCCTAATTTATTATACAAACACTTTAGTAACCAAGTTAAATCTTATCCATGAGTAAAATCCTATTCCAAGAGCATCCTATATGTGTGACCCTATTTAGGTTCCAAATTACGTTGGTAGTGGATGTCCATAACTTTATTAGGACATTACAAACAATGAGAAGTATCTAGAAACACCTCATCCCTACCCAAGTAATTGGAAAGTTGGTGAACAATTTCAACCTACATCTTTTATCATGTTATCAGGATTGTATAGTTCCTTTGTCACTGATATACATATTAAACTCAAGGCATGAAATCATCATCCTCTTAATATTTAATCCATGTTCCTTGAACTAGAGCATACCATCTAAGATGCATGCAAGATCACCTATCATATATTGATTCAAATGAGTATGTCCATATATTTCTCAGTTTTATTTATCAAGTGGCCAGAATATCAACTCTGGTAGGAGAGGCAATTCCCATCTACATCACTTACAAAAAATCCCCATGTGTCACAATGTATTCGAGCACCCCCTTTATGGTAACCCTTATTCAAGTTCATGATGAATGGTGTCAAAGTACATTGAAAGAGATGTGATGAGTGTAGTGACTTTGGGTCTAAGAACTACAATTACCACTATCACTATGAGAATTGATTTTGATTACCATTTAATGGTTTCCATGTATCATTCTCAATGTGAGTTTATCTGGTACACTATTCAATAACAAGTACCTATGTGTTTGGCTTGATATCATATAACATGAGTAATGAGATTCTGTCATATGCCAACACACATTCTAATCTTATGTATTATTGTTGTCTATTCATTACTTCCACAATATATCTGACTACGGACACCATAAGAATATATATACTCTTATCATACATATGATCTCACTATTTAGGTCCTCAATCTGAAGAAATATGTCATCAAGTAATGTCATTCTTGTAGATATCTATCATGTTATACCATCATCTCATAATTGAACAAACATATAGGTGAAAATTGTCTTTATTATTAATCAAATCAAGTGCATGATGCCACATAACAATCCTTGTAGGAATTTCTCTCCAGGCATAAATACCAACAGTAATGCCAAGGGTTCTTAGATCATGTGATTGTTGTTTTGGTCGGTTAAATCATGTGTTTGTTACCAGAACTGAGAACCTCAATTTATCTCATGAACATGAGCTAGGAATTTTGTGATGTCTTTCATAAGTAATATTAATGTTTTCCCTCATAAGATTAAGTTTAATTTGAGATTTACTTGGAACATGGGACTCTATTGATATATCTACCAACTTATTATATGGCACATGCCAAACTCAAAGAGTTCAAGAATCGAATATAAGATTTTTAAGATAGATTGTTTGACATCCTAGTACCTCACCCTTGGGAGCACCTGATTTATTTATCAATAAGAAAGAGTTGACAATGAGGCTCTGCATTGGTTACATGAAACTCAACAAGGTACACTTAAGAATATGTAAACTCTGACTAGGATTGATGACTTTTTTGTATAGATAATATAAGTGACTAGCTTTCGAAGATTGACCCATAGTCACTCATTATCAATTGAAGATGAAACCTTAGGATGTATCTTCTATGATAATTATGGAAATCATGAGTTTTTTTTATGTAATATAGATGAACCAATGCTCCCTAAACCTTTATGGATCTAACGAATAGGGTGTTCTGGTAGTTTATATATCAGTTTGTGGTGATATTTATATATGAACTTGATATAATTCACAAATACTGAAAAACTTGTACATCACTCATGACTAGAATTACAACCAAACCTACAAAACCTTTTATATATTGTGTTCAACAAGTGTGAGTGACTATAAGAATTTTCTTTACTTGATCATGTTATCTTTGGATAAGATATTCCTAGGAAGGTACAATCCATACTTCAACAAGAAAAACCTAAAGATGCTAACAAAAATATGTTTCTCAGGGTTAGTTGGTTATTATAGTTTATTAGAACTTTATTATATTGGTTGGCCTCAAACCACATTTATTAGGAAGGAAACAACTTTTATCTAAATAGAGTTGTGTGAGAATAGTTTTCAGACAGAAAGAGAAGTTACCCAACACTAGTTCTATCATTGTCTAAGAACATGCAAAGATATGAAGTATTTTGTTATACGTCAAGGAAAGGTCTAGGTTGTATGCTTATGCAAGACTATAAGGTTATTTATTATGGTTCTTGATAGTTGAACAATTATGAGAAATGTCTAACACATGACCTAGAAACATATGTTGGTGTTTTAGCTCTTAAAACTTGAAGATATGATCTATATGGAAAGTGATGCCAAGTTTGTATCGATCATAAGAGCATAAAGTAAATAATTACTTAGAAAGAGTTGAATATGAAACATCACAAATGACATGACTTGATGACGGACTACAATTTAAAAATTGACTATCAATAAAGTAAAGATGATGTTATCTCATCAACACCCATGAGAAAATTATCTTGCACATTGACTACTAAGTTATATGATATTTCTATATAAGAATATATTTGTTGTGTAATCTTGAGGGATGTTCATGTGGAGATAGTACATGAAGGAGGAGTTATACCATAGTTACACACCAATCCAATGGTAGGGAAACATGTACTACAACAAAAAGGTCTAGATCCTAAGATACAAAAGATGGAGTAGGAGAAGCAACATGGGAAAAAATGAAGGATTTGACTATTTTTAAGACTGTGTGTTTCAAGAGAGAATTGTGTCTACTTGATCAAGAAGATATGAGCTGTGTTGCCATCACAGAGGCAAACTCATCCATGCATTTTATGCACTTAGGAAGAACAAAGATGTATCAAAATGATAAGGAGATTTATTGGTGGTCAACTATGAAGAAGATGTGTTAGATATAAGATGTGTTAGAAGATAATGGTTGAACATTAATAAACAATGGGAATACTACAATTGTTACATATTTTTTTATTTGAAATGGGATTGTGTGACCATGGACTTCATTTTTTATGTTCCTCACACCTCTCATACTCATGATTTCATTTAATTTTTTGCAAGTATATTGACCAAGTTAGATCACCTCATACCAATTAGTAATACAAATTTAGGAGATATTCTAGCATGATTATATGTATGTGACATAGTGAGGCAACATTTGTATTGTCTAGTTAACATATAATCAACCATAGAAAGAACCTAGTTCTAGGATAATATTCATGATGATATAGGCACCGAGATGAAGATAAAAACATGTTTCACTCACTAATATATGGATAGTGAAAGTACAATCCAAGCCCTAGAGGATATGCTTAGAGTGTGGGCTATAATACTAGGACGTTGGGTTGGGCACCTTAGTTTGGTTAGAATCTCGTACACTGATATTATAAATTAAAATGGGGGTGGCACCTTATGAGGAATTTTATGGAAAATGTGTAGATCTCCTATATGTTGGTATGAAACAAGTGAGAGACACTTATTGGGTCTATATATAGTGCAAAATACCACAAAAAGGTCAAACTAATTAGAAAATAGTTAAAGGTTGCACGGGACATACAAAAGAGTTATTCTGATATGAGGCATAGACATCTACAATTTAAAATATGTAATCTTGTCTACTTGAAGATAACACCTTAGAAGGAAGTTCTTTGGTTAGGGAAAAAGGGCAAGTGTAATCCCATAAATGAGGGTATCAACCTATAGTAAAAATAGTCACAAAAGTGGCATACCCAATAGTGTTACCATATGCCATACAAAAACTATATGATGTATTTTATGTGTCAATGATAAGGATCTATAATTTGAGTTGTCACTTATGAAGAAGGACAAGTGTATATTATGGATCAAATGGTTAGGAAGTTTATAAGGTGAGACGTACCAACACATAAGGTGTTGTGGACACATAATGTGCCTTTGAAGAGGCCACATGGGAATTAGAGGAAAAGATGCAATGACTTTGCTCTAATTATTATACTTTACAAGGATGAAATTTCATAAAGGGACGGAGAATTTGAAACTGTTGGACAAATTGGACATTCGATTATCCTCTATTTTGATGATGACAAGCATTTCATTCTTGTGGATCTAACTTGCTACTTGAGTATTTCAACATTGATACTTTAGTATTTTAGGGTTCAAGGAGATCACTCTCAATGAATAGATGAAGTTAACATGCTTAAATGCTCGTATTTACATGGTTGTACAACTTGCACTAACTTGTACAAGTGTATAATGTACAAGTACCTAGAAGTTAGGTATCCTATCCACCTAGAACACTTAGTTAGGATCCCCCTTAGAGTCTAGAGTCATTAGAAAAATCATTTGATACTTTTTTCAAATATTTGGAAACTTGGCTCCAAGAAGCTTTTTTAGTCAAGAAACTAGTCGACCAAAAATATCTTGGTCGAAGACATTATCGACTGAGAACCACCTCAGTCAAGGATTCAGAGCATCATGCGATATCTTACACATTTTTGCTCTATGTCAGTTCTTAGAAAAATTATTGTCGACCGAACACATCTTTGGTCCAAATCATATGACCATTAGACTGAGTGGTTGGGAGTTGAGGCTAGCTGTTGGAAGTAGTTGTACATTCAACTCAAGCTCGTTCAAAGAAAATCCCGACCTAGACATGGTCGGTCGGAAATCATGTGGACCGAACTAGGTTCTGGATTGTTCTTTCTAAACTCGACCATTTTAGCCATTACAACCTAACTACTTTCTACCTAATGTCTAGTTAAGAACTAAGAACACTCTAGACACTTCCTACAATACCTAATTACTTGTAAACCATTCATATATATAGGAGAGTCCTTAGGACACCCAACACACACTTGCATACTACAAAAACGCAAGCTACACTTATACAAGCATTCTAGAGAGCAAACAAGTTAAGTTTCACTTTCTATCATCTTCCTTGAGCTCTAAGTTCAGGACTTTTAGCTATAGACTCTTATCAACCAGCCATGAAACGTCCATCCTAAGTGGTTAGGAGGTCTAACAATTGATATATGAATCAAGATGTTGTACTTCATTTGTGAAGTGTTTTCCCTCTTCCAATTTATTTCTCTTGTATTATATTTTTTTCTCCTTAACTACTCCTAGGGATGGAGGTTATTTGAAGGAGGTTTCTTGGAGCTACTTTAAGGAAAAGAAGGTTTCTCCAAGGTTTATTGAGGTTACTTCAAGAAGGTTGCTTCAAAGGAGGTTGAGGCTACCTTTAGGTGAAGACTACCTCAAGGTGGTAGAGCTACTTCAAGGTGGTGAAGGTTGCTCTACATGCTTGAAGTTACTTCAAGAAGGTTGCTTCAAAGGAGGTTAAGTCTACTTCAATGTTAAGGCTACTTCAAGGAGGTGAAAGGTGAATGTATTTTGTTGTAACATCCTTGCAATGTAAATAAAAAAATCACTTAAAAATCCCAATTAGAAACAATTGGGTAGTGAAATGACAAGATTTGATTCAAAGGTTGGAACCAATCTAAATCCATGTGTCTTCCTTGTTTCCTCCTCATTATTTGGTTTATGTTTTTAATTGAACTTTAAAATACCAAAAGCTCTAATTAAAAACACCCTAAGAAACTTTCATTACAACATTATCTATTTTATTGCCTATTTTATTTATCTCTGGTGATCCTAGTTGTTGCCACTATTCCACACCAACCACCGATGTCACTCAACTAGGTCACCACTATTCTTTTTCTCCTCTCTCTCCACCTAATGACCACATTTACTCTCTCTATTGCTCACAACAAGTGTCATTGCTACCCTATGTCCATCTGGTATTATGCTCCTCCTTGCTCCGTTAGGTCATTATTATTGCTACAACTACCGTACTATCGCTACCCTACAACCTCCATCCCTACTGTAACCATCTCTGGGAGTTTGTCACTAGGTCTAATACATCTACTTTACTACCCCTATTTCTTCTTCCTACTACCAATTGTTTCTCACTCCCTCAACACCTACTTTTGTTGTCGTGCCACAGATATGAGTGTGCCCTCTGCCCCTACCGTGGAAGGTCCTTCTTCTCCTTCTGTTCTTTTTATACTTCTATGTCGCCAAATGCATGTATAGTTTGTTGAATTTGAGCAATATATCCCCTCTCTATCTGATTATAATTGTTTGTCAAGTTCAATATTTTATAATTGCTTGTTGACTGTATTGTGGTATAATTATTTAATGAACATGATATGAGTTACACATTGATACATATTTATCTAAATTGATATCATTTGAATGATGAAATGTGACTAGGGTTTTAGTTTGGAAATTGGAGAAATCATACTTGTATAGTTGGAATCCATACATGATTTCTTATATAATTTGGTGCATTGTTGAATTTGAATATTGTATGCATATATAATCAAACCTAAGAATTAATTACATTGAATTGACATAAATTATATTAATTAGCTTGATTTAGAATGAATTTGTTGTATTTACCTAAATTCTAAATCATAAACTCTAATTTAAACATATATCTTGTTGGTCAAGAAAGTTGCTCAGATTTATTCATTAGGAGTAAACTTGGATAGTATCCACTTTGGGACTACTCTTGGAAACTTAATCTCACTTAGGATGTAAGTGTTTAATATGTATTCGATTTTCAAGATGTTCCTCAGTACTTCCCTAATTATTCTCTAAGTACATATGTAGGTGGGTATTTGCCCATCTACATCATTGTACTAGGAGATTTGTGTGAAAATTCTATGGAAATTTTCTTGAAAACCAAATACACATTATATACTTACTATTGGAATTAGGTGTTCAATAATGGGATAGGTGATACACATTCATTATTAAAACCTAAGCCTTAATTTGTAAGCCATAAACCCTAAAATCTCTAGTTGGAATTGCGTTAACAACTTGAAATTTGAAGCTATAGATTAAATCTAAAGTCATGTCATGTGTAATGGGATTGTACAGGACTATACAAAATTGTACTAACATGGAGACATTCCTACTATGATATTGGTAGATGTTAATAATAGTACTTGTGTTGAAGGAGAAATTGAGGGTGATGTACATGTGAATGAACCAATTCTGATAGGCATGGTTGAAGCTATGCTAGATATTTGTGGGGTAAGTATTACTGATCCACCTTCCTTATTTAGAAATATTGTGTAGATGTCGAGAGACTATTGTACTAAGGTTGTACTAAGTTTACAAAGTTGAGTGCTATGTTCAAATTGATTTCTCTGAAGGCTAACAATATATCGAGAGACAAAAGTTTCATGTCTCTATTGTCTTTAAGAAAACCTCAAAAATAAGACGTTGAAACCATTTTTATTAGTGATATAGAGATCATTTTTGTGATTCTAAAATATATTTATTTATAATTTTTGGAGCTTCCAATAAAAGATATGGTTTTTCCAAAATTCACTTTATTTACTAATTTATTTGTGAAATTAAAATTGCAAGAAGCCAATTTGCTCTTGAATCAAAAATCAAAACTTTACGCTATGAAAGGATATAAATGTACTATTTATGCTGGTGTGACAAGAGACAAAAATCGAATTAAAATGTGACAATTTATAATAATACCCATAATGAGAAAAATAAAATAGAAGAGAATCAAAGGGCAAAAAGGGAAAAACACAAGGGATCATCCCCTTCCCTACTACACACACAATGACTGGCTGGGAAGGGAGAATCTTGTCTAAGAGTTTGGGAAAAACTCCATTCTTCACTCATTCGTGAAACTAACTAGCTGATCATGATGAGCAAGTGCCAAAGTTGTTTACCTGAGGTCCAATTTTGCTCTGAAAAAGTAAGACATCGGAGAGGGGTTTCACAAACTCAAACCAAGAACCACTTTCGGCGGTGGATGAAACGACAATGCAAGGAGAAATTAAAATTAGATGAGATTGTTTGGGTGTGTGTTTCATATGAGGGTAGAGTCCTATTTATATGAGTTTGAGTTTCAAGGGGTGTGTGAGAACTTGCTTCAGAAGTCTTGAGGATCAAGTTTAGATGTTTTTAAAATTCTCTATTATAGGTCTCGAGTAGAGTACACATGGATGTGAAATTAATTTTTCAATCCATTGCAACTCATTTCATGAAGTTTTATTGAGAAACGAGGGATCTACGCCCAAAATACTGGACTTTGGTCCACCGTTACTGTTCATGTGGGCTGTGACGAATGTCATTTAATACAACTTTCCAACTTTGTTCTTTTAATGAATTTAATGTACAAAATTTTATATAATTATTTAGGGGTAGAAACGAACTCCTAATAAATCCAAATTTGTCAGTTTAACTATTTTTGGGATGAGAAATCTGATTTTGGAATTATTCTATATTTTTGAAGACTTATAATATTTTATATGATATTTTTAAATAATATCACTTATTTTATCCCTTTAATGAATTAGAGATATCTATAAACTTATAAAAATATGAAACATGGCATATAAGAAATACTAAATGTGAGGAACATGATTTTTCCATTAATTATTTTCTCAACATTTTATTTAATATTTTTGTTCTTTAAATTATATTCTCTCTCCTAAATTAACTAAAATATTTATGATTGTCCAAATTAGTTGAAATTTACCTATAGGCTAATGTTGGCATGTAGATTTTGAATTTGAGATTTATTTTTTCTTTTAGGGTCATTTTATAATTTATTTAATATATTTGACTCTTACTCTTATTTTTTTCTGAGTGAAAATAAAAATAGTTATTATTAAGCAAATATTGTGAAACTTCACCTTAAAGCAAACTAAAACATATGAAACATGACTTGACCATTAATTTTATCTCTTGGTATTATTTAATATATTATTTAATATTTTGTACTTTTACATGTTTTTTCTCTCCTAATCTAAACATGTATATTAGAGATTACCCAAATCATATAGAAATTTACCTAAGGATATTTTTAATGTGTAGATTACAAATTTAAGATTATTGTCCACTTTTTGAGTCATTAATTGATTTATCTCAAATTTTGAAGGAAAATCACCTTTTATTTTTTAAATAAAATTGATGTAGTTATTGTTATCCCAAATTTGTGTAACTTGGCCTCCAAGCCATGTCACATCTATAGAAAACAAATCTGAAGTTATTCTTATCCAATTGGTCTTCCTTTTATCAATTTTATCCCATTATTCATTATTAACACTATTTCTCATATTAAATAATTCAATATCACATTATCTAGTTTAGGGAGTTATTATTTATTTCTTTTTCTCATTTCTTGTTCCAAAAAATAATATAAAATTCTAGATCAATATTATTTTATCTTTATTATTATAATTCTCCCAATTGTGTCCCATATCTACACATTACAACTAAAAGTATTATATATTATATTTATTATTTATTTTATGTGACATATTTTTTTGATAGCTTTTATGTGACATATTTTATGTATCCATTATTGGTCTTATGATTCATACGAGGGTATTGTGTCATATTTGTTTTCATGCATATATGTTAGGGTGATTTATTCACGCATTACATATTATTGTTACCATTAACTATCATTAGGTATATACTCAACCTTGTTTGGTTAAGCCCACAGAACTAAGGTCTCTAACCTCTTAACCTTGGAATGGGATAAGGTTTTAGATTTTAGTATGTTACCACATTCCACCCCTCAAAGAGATTTCATCTCAAAATTAAAAGATAAACTATTTACCACTCCTTCAAAGATTCAACCTAACAAGTCAAACTAAATAATACCAAGGTACTATGGTCCGTTAGCATCTTTTAATTGTGAGTATTTTAGGGGTTTAAGTTGTCTGTGTATCCAACTAAAAAGTCATAACCAACTAGGGTTGAGTTTATGTCCTTGTGTCTCTAACCTAAGAAACCTAAGGTTCACATAACAACCAAAGGTCAAAGAGGATAGGTCAACTACACCTTTATATTATTCCACATATTCCTAGTCACCTCTTTATAGAAAAATATGTGATTAAGATTCTATTTTAAATAATTATAGGTTTAATCTAACTAGGCTTCATAAATATCTTCATCATGACTCAGTTCAAGAAAACATCAACAAAATCCAGAAAACATTGACAAAATCTAGAAAACATTATTTTTGTATATATAGCATTATAAGGAAAATAATTTGATGCAAAAAAAATTGTGTTAGAAAACTAAAATTAGGGCCCGAAATCAAAGATAGAACCAAGTCACAATATTTACATAATATGATCTCTGTATCCTACTAGTAACTCATCCTCATCATCTAATTCCATCCTCAAGTCAAACCTTATAACATCCAATATATATATATATATATATATATATATATATATATATATATATATATATATATATATATATATATATATATATATATATATGTTAACATTAACCTATATCGTGGGGTAAGATCACCTAAAACCTCATCACATTAGGGACCACTAATCATGATTCTAATGTGAACCTTATATCAACCTTTCATCATCATAAGAATAACGTAGATCAATTCTAGGGTGAACATCTCACCTAGAGGGCAACTATGCAAGGTAAGGGTTCTAATTAGGGAGAGAAAATTGAAACAATTAGATTCTGACTAGCATGGGATCTGATACCATGCGATAAGGAGTGGACCCAGAAGGGATCCACTCCCTACTAAAATTTGAAGAAAAAAAAGCATCCATTCCAAACACACTCAAAAGGTATGCTGGAGGGGGTGTAAAATTTTCAAATCTTAATTAATGGTAATCAAAACAACCAAAGGTGTAGCAGCGGAATATAAAACATGACCATATTCAATTCTTTACAAAAGTACATCATCATCTCCCATATAGGGTTTACATAGAAGGTACAACATAAGGATCTAGTAGAGGGATATCTAAACCATATCAAGGTTGTCTCCAAGCTTCAACTCCTTAAGCTAAGTCCCAATTAACTGCCATGTTCTCCTTGACCTACACTTGGGGTTGGAAACATACCCCAGCAAGAGGAAAAAAATAGATGGCATCGGCAAAAAGCTGGTATGTGCATACTAAAATGAAATTGAGCTATATAATGAAATAAAAAATGTCAAATAAAAGGATTCCCATAGAAAAATATAAGAACTACCCAATCGATCAGGAAAGAAATGAATCAAAATAAGAGAGATAAATAAGAGCAAAGTATAAGAACAAGACATCCATGTGTTTCACCTATGACATTACTAAACTATATAAATATATAGGTAGGATATAATACATCTACCAAAAATGTAGGGTGAGCAGGGTCTTGTTTACATCTGCTCTAAAATATAGAATAGTAGGGTCTGTCAACATCTGCCTCGGTAAGAAAACATGTCGACCTTAAATATTTTCATACACATGAATTTTCACATCTACATTCATATGTGGGAATTATCACATCCACATAAAAGGAACATGTACATTATACTAGTAGTCACCACTTGATGCTTAAAAAAATAATAAACAAGAATAAACCAAATAAGAGAGATGAGAATATCAACATATACATAAAGTGGGATCACATGATCTTAATCAACATCCACCTCAATAGTGGGCAAAAGAGAATATATCACCAAAGAATGTTCCACCATGACTAATGCATAAGGAAGAGTTCAAAAGAATGTCCAAATAGGATAATATGATCACAAGATAAGTAACAAATAAAGTAGTTCACATGAATCATAATTTTTAAAGAAAAAGAGATAATGTGTAGGCTAGTGTCCATAGGACCAAGAGAAAGATAAAAAAAGTAGGCCAATTGCTCGATGTGAATAATAGGAAATGCAAACATACATTCAGAGAGAGGATTTTGAAATTTCTCAATATAGAAATAATGTGAGATGCAACCATACCTTATTGTAGAGTCCTAGAAACACTCTTCACCAATCTACTTGCTTTCAATCAACTTTGTCTAAGTACAAATTATTCAAATGTATTAGGGTTTTATAATTTGTAAAGAAACCCTAAATCTAGAACTTTTTAGATTTTGACTCTAAAAATCTTACCAATTGACTTATCAGGTTCTCTTGATTAATAAAATATATTTTTATGTTAATCTTGGAGTTTATATGACAATGTTACAATTTTTATGAATTTTATGCATATATTTTATTTCCTACAAATCATTCTTCAAAAAACATGAAAATAAGAATTGAAACCATTTTTATTAGATAAAGATCATTTTGTGATTCCAAAATATATTTATTTATAATTTTTGGACCTTCCAAGAAAAAGATATTATTTTTACAAGATTCACTTTATGTACTAATTTATTTGTGAAAACAAATTGTAAGAAACCAATTTGCCCTTGAATAAAAAATCAAAACTTTACAATATGAAAAGATATAAATGTGTTATTCATGATAGTGTGACAAGCAACAAAAATTGAACTAAAACATGGTGATTTATAAGAATACGCATAATGAGAAAAAGAAAATAAAAGAGAAACAAGAGCCAAAAAAGGGAAAACATAAGGGATCATCTGCTTCCCTACTACACAAAACATGACCGGCTGGGCAAGGAGAATCTTGTCTAAGAGTTTGGAAAAAAACTTCATTCTTCAATCATTCATGAAACTGACCAGTCGATCATGATGAAAAAGTGCCAAAGTTATTTACGTGAGGTCCAATTATGCTCTAAAAAAGTAAGACATCATGGAGAGGTTCCGCAAACTCAAACCAAGAACCACGTTCGGCAGTGGATGAAATGACAGGCAAAATTAAAATCAGATGAGAGTCTTTGAGTGTGGATTTCATATGAGGGTAGAGTCTTATTTATATGAGTTTGAGTTTCAAGGGGCGTGTGAGAAGTTGCTTTAGAAGACTTTAGTAACAAGTTTAGACGTTTCTAGAATTCATTATTATGGGTCTTGAGTAGGGTATGGATGGATGTGAAACTAAATTTTCAATCCAATGCAACTCATTTTGTAAAGTTTTATTGAGAAATTAGGGAGTTATATACAAAATATCAGACCTTGATCTGCGGTTATTGTTCATGCAGGCCGCGATGAATGTCATTTGATACAACTTTCCAACTTTGTTCTTTTAATGTATTTAATGTACAAAACTTTCTATAATTATTTGAGGGTGCAAATGAATTCCAAATAAATCCAAATTTGTTAGGTTAGCTAATTTTGGGATGAGAAATATAATTTTGGAATTATTCTTTTTTCAAAGACTTCTAATGTTTTATTCAATATTTTTAAATATTATCACTTATTTTACCCTTTTAATGAGTTAGAGGCATCTATGAACTTTCTAAAAATATGAATCTTAACCTATAAGCAATATTAAACGTGAGGAACATGATTTTTCCATTAATTTATATTTCTTCAACATATTATTTAATATTTTTGTTCTTGAAATTATATTCTCTCTCCTAAGTTAACTAAAATATTTAAGATTTTCCAAATTAGTTCAAAATTTATCTATAGAACAATTTTGTCATGTAGGTTTCGAATTTGAGATTTATTTTCTCTTTTGGAATCATTTAATAATTTATTTAATATATTTGATCCTTATTCTTATTTTCTTTCCTAGTTAAAATAAAAATAGTTATTATTATGCAAATAATGTGAAACTTCACTCTCAAGAAAACTAAAGCATATGAAACATGAATTGGTCATTGATTTTATCTCTTGGTACTATTTATTATATTATTTAATATTTTGGAATTTGCATACTTTCTCTCTCTCCTAATCTACACATGTATATTAAATATTATCCAAATTATACAAAAATTCACCCAAAGGATATTTTTAATGAGTAGATTATGAATCTAAGATTATTTTTTATCTCTTATTTTGAAAGAAAATCACTATTTTCTTTTCTAAATAAAATTGATATAATTATTATTATCCCAAATTTGTGAAACTTGGCCTCAAGCCATATTATATCCAAAGAAAATGAATATGAAGTTATTCTTATCCAATTATTCTTCCTTTTATCAATTTTAGCCCATTATTCATTATTAATATTGTTTCACATATTAAATAATTCAATACCACATTATATTGTTTATGGAGTTATTATTTATTTCTTTTTCTCATTTCTTATTCCAAAAAAATCATAGAAAAATCTAGATCATTATTATATTATCATTATTATTATCATTCTTCCAATTGTGTCCCATATCTACATATTACAACCAAAAGGATTATATATTATATTTATGATTTATCTCATGTGACATATTTTATGTATCAATTATTGGTCTTATGATTAATATGAGGGTATTATGTCATATTTATTTTCTAGCATGTATGTTAGGGTGATTTATTCACACATTGCATGTTATGGTTACCGTTAACTACCATTAGGTATATCCTCAACCTTGTTTGGCTAAGTTTAAAGAACTAAGGTCTCTAACCTCTTAACCTTAGAATAGGGTAAGGTTCTAGATTTTAGTATGTTACAATGTCTATAAAGCAAAAGGACCTTGGAGCTTTCACTATAACTTTCCTTATTGGAGATAAGTCAGAACGATATGGTCTTGCATATTTGGGGGCTAGCATCAGCCTCGTGCCTTATAGTTTGGCCACCGGGTTGGGACTGACAGACATCATTAAATCTAATATGTGAATTCCGTTGGCTGATAATTCCTATACCAAATCAGTTGGGATCGTGGAGGATGTCCCGATTAGGATCAAATACTACTTTATTCCTTGTGATGTTGTTATAATCAATTTGGTAGAAGACCTTACTTGCTCAATGACATTTGGGCGGCCCTTCCTTTTAACAACACCCACTTTGATAGACATTGTAGATGGATTGATCACCATAAGAGTCAGAGATGAATCTTTTGATTTTCACATTCTCAGCCACATGAAAGGCCCTTCGCCAGTGGAGACCAGCTATTTTTCCAATTGTTGCAACCATCATTTTGTGAAGATTCAGGAGCACAATGCTATAGTCGATCCTTTAATGAGAGCTTTGACAAATCCTAGTTCAGGGATTGAAGATCCCAAATTTGAGGAGACATTGGCATACTTAGAGGGTGCAGAAGAAAAAGAATTTCAAGGGACCATTAAAATGACAAAGTATGTATCCCTCCAGTGAGAACCAAAGCATGTGTAAATCACAAGACCTCCACCAAAACTCAAACCCCTTCCCCAAGGTTTAAAATATGATTTTTTGGATGACGAGAAAAGGAACCCAATGATAATCAACACACAACTGTCTCTTAAACAACAACAACTACTACTTTTGTCTGAAATTAGGGCTAGGAAGAAAGCTCTTGGATACTGCATTGATGATATCAAAGGTCTGAGTCCAACTATTTATATGCATAGAATTAACCTAATTGAAAGTGTTAAGCCACATATGCAAGGTCAAAGGAAGCTAAATGACAAAATGTGAGAGGTATTATGCAAGGAAGGCATAAAGCTTATCGATTTAGGTATAATATATGCCATTAGTGATAGGAATTGTGTGAGCCTAGTACATGTGGTACCAAAGAAAGGAGGCATGATCATATTAAAGGATAGTGATAGAAAAGAATTAGCCACCCACATAGTGAGTGGATGGAATATGTGCGTCGACTACAAATTGCTAAATGCAACCACGTGAAAGGATCACTTTCCCCTCCCGTTCATCGACCAAGTTTTGGAAAGATTGGCACATCATTCAGATTTCTTCTATTTGGATGGGTACTATGGATTCTATCATGTACCTATCCATCCATAAAATCATGAGAAAACCACATTTACCTATCTAAATGGGACATATGCTTTTTTTCACATGTCTTTCGGTCTATGTAATGCACCAGCTATATTTTAGAGGTGTATGTTAGCCATTTTCTTTGATCTAATAGAAGAGATTATGGGAGTTTTTGTGGATGACTTCTCGAACTATGAGACATCCTTTGAAGATTGTATGAAGAATCTATCATTTGCTCTCCTAAGGTGCAAAGAAAAACAACCAGTAGACAATTGGGAGAAGTGCCATTTTATGGTACGAGAAGGAATCATTTTAGGGCACAAGTCTCTTAGGCAGGTTTAGATGTCGATAAGAGCAAGATAGAGACAGTTTCTAAACTCCCGCCTCCTTTGTCAATTTATCCTATTTGTAGTTTCTTAGGACACTCTGGGTATTATCGATGGTTCATTAAAGACTTCTCAAAGATAGGAAAACCTCTTTCCATGCTTCTAATTATAGATACACCATTCGTCTTTGATGAGGATTGTCTGAAGGCTTTCGATACTTTGAAGAATGCCCTCACCACCGCTCCCATCATGCAAGCTTCAGATTGGGATCTTCCTTTTAAGCTATTGTGCGACGTAAGTGACTATGTTGTTGGGTAGTTTTGGGATAGAAAAAGGACAAGAAATACTATGTCATATACTATGCTAGTAAAACTCTCGATGAAGCTCAGGTGATTTTATACAACCACCAAAAAAGAGATGTTGGCTATTGAATATGCTTTTGACAAGTTTAGGTTGTATCTTTTAGGAGGAAAAGTGATAATATATACTGATCATGATGCGATCAAGTATCTTATGCAAAAGAATGATGCCAAACCTTGACTACTCCAGTGGGCTATTCTGTTGTAGGAGTTTGATCAAAAGATAATTGACAAAAGGGATTAGATAATGTGATAGCTGATCATCTATCATGAATAAGGATCGAAGAAGACATATCAAGATGAGTCCCTTTTCATTTTCACTCTTTATACCAAGTCACTCCATGGTAAATATATTTATGCAATTATCTCGCATGTCAACGATTGCCTCCTGGAATGACATACAATCAAAAGAAGAAGTTCTTGTTCAACATAAAGAACTACTACTGGGACAACCCACTCCTATTCATAAAATGTGCAGATAACATCTATCGTTGTTGTGTAGATCATGATGAAGCTTGTGCTATCCTTATGGCGGACATCTTGGCTCTGAGAAGATGACACTAAAAATCCCAAACTTGGGTTTCTGTTGGCCGGCCATTTTCAAGGATACATATTCTTATACTAAATAATATGATGCATGTCAACGCACTGGAAACATCAACAAAAGGAACGAGATGCCAATGGTTGAATGGATTGAAGTTGAAATATTTCACATCTAGGGAATAGATTTTGTGGGAGCATTACTACCATCTCCTAGAAAAAAATACATATTGATAGATGTTGATTATGTTTCTAAATGGGTGGAAGTCATACCCTCCTCTACTTGCGACTCCAAGACTGTCATGTGCCTTTTCACAAAGATGATATTTCCCATATTTGGAGTCCCCAGAACATTTATCAGTGATGGTAGTTCACACTTATAGAGAAATAGTTTGAAGATCTTTGGAAGAAATATAGAGTCAGACATAAAATATCTACTCCATATCATCCTCAAACTATTGGCCAAGTAGAAGTCTCTAATTGACAGATTAAGAAGATACTTGATAAAACCGTAGGGAGATCCCAAAAAGAGTGGTCGTCAAAACTCGATGATGCCTTATGGGCATATCAAATAACTTACAAGACACCTATCAAAAAAACTCCTTATCACCTCATCTATGGAAAGTCATGTCACCTTCCTCTAGAACTGGAACCCAAAGCCTATTGGGCAAGTAAGACACTAAATATGGATTTTGACCGTGCAAAGGAGAAGTGCTTCCTACAATTATAGGAATTAGAAGAACTTCATCGACATGCTTATGAGAACATCAAAATCTACAAAGAACGCACAAAGATTTGGCATTATTCTTGCATCAAGCGTAAAGATATATCTTAAGGCGATAAGGTTCTTCTATTCAATTCAGTATTTCATCTCTTTCTAGGAAAATCGATCATGTTGGTCTGGTCCTTTCACAATGGTCATTGTCTACCCCTCTGGCAGTATGGACATTCACAGTGAGAAATCTGGCATCTTCTCAGTTAATGGTCATCGATTAAAAAGATATTAAGAAGATGAAGCTATCACCAAAAAGTAGACTTCATAGTATTAGATGCCTCAAAAATAGGATAAGACATCAAGGAGTCAAGCTAAATGACTATGAACAAGCAGTACTTGGGAGGCAAATCAATCTTTTTCCTTTCTATCTTTTAGAATTGGTTTATTTTTCTGCCAATTACTATTTATCATAAAAAACTTTTTGCAATAAGTCACATCTAAATCAAGATGGATAAATGTTTTTCTTCTAAGTGATGATTTAAAAGACAATCACTTCATCGTAATCTATTGACCTAAATTTTGAGTGCTTTATCAACATTAAGTTTTGGGACATCCTGTCGACAATGTAATTGTTACTATCAAATGAAAGCCTAGTCAACATCTATTTTTCTCACTTTTTCTCATAAAGTTTAGATGAAAAATATCAATCCAAAGAACAACCTGTTGACTGATAGACTGGAGAAAGTTGATCAACAATGCCAATTGTGCTTTGGGAATCGATCGACCAGTCGACAACACTTTCGAGCACTCAAAACTTTATCAATCGATAATGATTTCACTTGACCCGGATCTGCTACTCGGGTGCCCGATTAGGTTTCACCAACTTCAAACCCTCGGCTATAAATATAAGACCAACTATAAATTTTTCTTGCCACATCCTAATCAAAGTGAAGCTCTATCTCTTTGATTGCTTGCCTGTCGACCGTCTGGTTGACCACCCTGATGGATACTCTTCCAGCCATCACCTCACCTTTTCCTTTGTCTCTTTCAATCGACATGTATTCACTCTTATCGATCGACATCATTATAGATGTTGTAGTAACCTACTTGTCGAAATATTAAATTTTGATTGATTTAGTTTACATCGACCCAGCCTTCAAGCCTGCCTTCTTACCAAAGGACATTCAACAACACTGTCGATCATGCTCGCTCGACAACTATGTCAACCTACTAGATTTGATGCTTATCAATGTGTGCCTATCGATCTCGACTATCGATATCATACTTACAGCTATTCTTGTCGACCACTACCTTCATTATTCTATCGACATTTCTATCAATGGTAGTAATCCAGCTCATTGAATAGATATAATTTTTTGCAAATTATTGGTTATTTTATAGTGATGACTCATTAAGGCAGTTGCGCCTCAGCCAGGGGAGGTCCATCTAGGACTGGAGACAAATGGCTTCGTTCCGACCAGCCTTCTAATGAAGGCAACAAGCGAGCAAGAGTCACTGATCCTGATTCTACACCTCAAGGCTTGCAACTGGATCTTCCCTATTGTGGATCCTTCAGGTGTTGCAATAATAAACACTTAGAGGCATACAAGGTGATGTGCCTCGAAACCTTCAAGTCAACTCATTTCATTTCATCGTATGTCCTTGAGGAACTCAAAACTAAGACAAGAGTTAGGGAGCAACTGACCAAGTCTAATTTGGCACATCTATGCTTTGCCAAACCTAAGGCATATGTCAAGGAGACAATGGAGATCATATCCTCTATCTAGGAGGTCTCGCCTCAGTAGTTGAAATTTCATATCAACAATGTCAATCATGTTCTTACTGACAACATTTTGAACAAAATCTTTTGTGGCTCAGAAGAAGAAGCTTCTAGGGCATCTATGCGATTTCTTGAAAAAGAGGATTCCAACTTTCATGCATCTAAGTACTAGGAACGATTGATAGGACAGAAGAAGTATCAGTTTGGAAAGTCCAAATCATCTATCGTACATTCTTAGTTTTTGGAGAATTATGCACAAGATAGTGGCCAATGTTCTTTTTACAAAGTTTGAAATGGGTAGCATCTATCTTGAAGAACTATATGTGTTGTCTCTCTTAATGGAAGGATGACTTGTCAATATCATCCGCCTTCTAATTGACAAGTGGTTACTTGCAAGTTCCACTCCAAAAAAATAATATTGCATGGATGATGTCACCAAACTCATTTACCAAGTCTATAGAAATCCGTCTTCCAAGGATTTTAGAGAAATGCAAGGACAATACTTCATCACATCAAACTTCTTAACTTCTTTGGATATTTTGTTCTGCAGTAACAATATCAACTACTACTGGTTCACCAGGACCAACATCTCAATCCCGTTACTAGATTTGGCTGACTACGATAAATACCAATTATTGTATTCAAAGGAAGAAATCATTGCACTTCTCAACAAATTTTACAAAGCAAAACCAATTTAACAGGGTGTATCATCTGGCCGAGTCTGCCCTAAACTTGTCATTCCAAAGAAACCTTTGTCCATTATTTTTTAGGGAAGTGAACAGGAGAGGATCATTGATTATGACTTGGATGCACTCCGATTTTCTCCTAAGTATGTATCTGAATTTCAGGTTGATCCTCCAACCACCTCAAAGAGCCCCACCTCCATCCCAATTTTAGTTACTATAAAAAGCAATCCTCCATCATCAAAAAGGAAGATACAACATGTAGTAGATGATCTGTCACTGAGTCCTCACCAAACTGATCACCCTTCTAGTTCTCAAAGTTTAGAAAGTCATTCCTCATCACCTTCTAGTAACATATATCCCAAGACTATGGGCAGGGCCTTTGGCCAAGCATTTGACACCATCAGTAAGGTAACAATGGTATGACCGTGATTCCTAACCTTCAAAAAGATGTACAGAACATTGCTCAACAGGTACAGTCTCTTAATCTGCAAGTCAATGAACTTGGTGACATTCCTTGCCATATGGTTACTCCTGAGCACTAGCTTAATGACATCTTGTTGGTACAAAGTCATATCATGCTACATATCACACAATGGGAAAATGATCGAAAGCATAGAGAGGACAGACACACCCTTTGTCGTGAGCAATGTCATAAATTCCACACTCTTTCTGTTGAGGCTTCTTCTTCCTTATCTTCTTCTTAAGGAAATTTGTATATTCCAAACATTATGAATGTTGATACTGGCCCACCAGAACAACCCAATCAGTCTATCTCCCATGTGTCAGAGTCAATTATGGGGACCACTAAAGTCTTGTCATCTGACAGTATCCCCTCTTTCCCTTGGTTGCAACCTGGTGGATTTCCTCCCACTGACATTGCACCTATTGTCAGCCCATCTAAAGATATGCATGCACATCCAACATACAACATTCCACCTCTAACTCCACCATCTTCCATTGATTCCTTTGAAAAAGATATGATGAGGAAGTTGTATGAAACTATACTCAAACTGATCCCAATCCATTCCCTCTTCAGTCGACATACATCAGAAGAGGATAGTTCTATTGGCCAATACACTACCAATATGGATCTAAGAGGCAAATGCTAATATTCCTTTAGACACTGAGAATGCTTCTTCCGATGAGGATTGGGGTGACCTCTCACTTGTTCTGTCAGCAACACCACCAAGACTATCTGATCTAGTCTTTCTAAAACCACTATTTCCACTTCCACTTCAACTTCCTTTGAAGATGAGTGGACTAGATTTTGATTGATTGAAAGGATTATATGTCCATGATATTTTCATATTACAGGACATTCTTGATGATCAACATAATGGGAGCCATATCTTCTACAATAATGGGCCAATCGCTCTTTCTCGTGGCAATTTTAGAAACATATTTCCCAATCCTGTGAAAGTTAGTAAGAAGATGTTCACAGTCTTAACATCGACTATACTCGAGGATTTCATGCCCAGCGATAAGGATTGGACGTATTAAAATGTAACGCCATCCTTTGCTGACTTATTGTTTAAGAAGTGAATGAAAGTCGTAGTCATTTCAACCCTAAAAGATAAGATTGAGTTAAAGAAGACACGAGTTATCCTATTACCTTTTCATTTTAGGGGATTATAGATGTGTTGTGTAGCTGATTTGAATAAATTCCAGGCCACATTGTTCAACACTTGTGTGGAAGAACTAAAACATTCTGACATGTGCTTCAAGTATCATGATGCAAAAATCTTCCGCACATACCTATTCGTATAAAAAGGCTTGTTTGTGAGGTTTGTTATTATCAACCTAATTGGACAAGTTATACTATTGTACCATTAACCTACGAGCACAACCCAGACAAAAACGGAAATGCCTTCATCATCCTCAGAGTAATGGAAGCTCTCAATCATGAAATACATGTTTCCAGCCTAGATCCAAAAGGATTTACTCCTATTTGTAGACTTTACATGATGGAAGCAATCCACGACTGATTCTTCTTTCAAGACCTTGAACTCCCTACAAATTTATGGGATATCTACCCACTAATTTTACAACCTACTAAGGACTCATTCCATAATGTTTTGCAAAAAGAAGAAGATGAAGAAGGACATAAAACATCATCACCTCTTGTCAGTGAGTCCACTATTAGTGTTACAACAACTACAAAAGCCAAAGAGGGTGCTGATATACTTAAGATCTTAGATGATACTGAGCCATTCCCGTGTATGGCCCAATATCAACTATAGACCCAGTTTTGAAAACTTTGACCATAACTCCTATTATGAACTAACATCTTCTCAACTAATGATATTGATGAAACATTTCCAACCTGGTGGCAATCATGTGGTTTTCAATCGAGATGATCTTCTAGTCATGAAAGATGACCTCCTAGAGACTCTTCAAGTGAGAGGATGTTTTATCTCATAACCTCATGGTGGCTTATAAATCTCTTATCTGCTAGAATGTTGATGACATCTATATGTCTGGCCCTGATCTTGTCAACGATCTTTGCAAGGGCACTGATTCTGGTGAAAAGGACCTCCTTCTTCATCAGCTACACAATTCTATTCCTCAATATATTACTCATGAAAGGGAGCTCATGCTTTATAATAGTTATTATGCTTCTTTTGACCTTGAAGGCTCTAAGTATTATGTGCTAACTCACATTATGCACGAAGGCATTCCTAATGCATGTACATAGAACTCATTCTGCTGATTCGAGAAGTTGGAAGTGGGTATGCTACTCAGGAACCATAGAGATGGAAGGTTCCCCAATTCTGGTACATATGTCCTCAACAACGTTCATTATCTAATCATTGTGGATTCTACATCTTACACTAGATGTACACCATTGAAGTCCTCGACACTACCATAGAAGAAGCTCACAATCATAACTACCTTTATCTTTGAGGGAACTATGCTATGATGTTTCTCGAGTCTCCATGGGCAATAGTGCACCTTCACTGAAAATCTCACGTGTTTAAATTTTCTTTTTCACACTCCGAGGGCAGTGTGTGTTGTAAGTTTGGGGGGTTATTCTCTTGAGATAGGTATCTACAAGTATCACAAGCATTGCTTTCTTTTCCTTTAACATTTCTTTATAATTTCTTTATTTTTCATCACAATTTTTAAAATTTTCCTTGTATAATGTCATGAAGATGCAGATGATGGAAAACTCCCTCTTAAAAAAACTAATTTGCTCTCAAATTATACCTTTTTGCAATATTACAAGATGTCATAAAGGAATCTTTTTATTACTGATATTACTTTTTAGGCTTTCCTCTTAACAAAATGTCAATTCTTCCTCAATGTTGATTTTCACTTCAAGATGTCATCAATTTATTCTTACCAAATATATTCAATTTCATATAAAATCATATCTTGTCAATGGAATGTATTCATAAAAACAAAGAAAGAGCTACGTTGTTTCTTCTTCTAAAAAAATTTATTGAATCCCAAAAAGAGTGAGGAGTGAAAAATAATATGAGAGATATGTCATGAGAAAGAGCTATAAGAATAATGTATTGTTGTGCTCATGAGAATAGATATGTAAATTTTGTTTAGTCTCTAAAAACACTACCTCAATTCAAATGGATTTCATTTAAAGGTATTGCAATATGGGGCAGTGATACTTAGGATGTACACTCATTACTCTAAAACCAACTGGTTTGGAACGCAGGGAACACTCACCCCTCTAAACAGATATGTACTTGAATGACCTAGAAGCAGAAAGGAACATCCACAAGCCTTTTTGCCTACCTATCTGTTCCAGATAATACCTTGACGAGAGTGAAAGCTACTTTAAAAAAGTGACAAATATACCAGAAACAAGAGTATGACCCAAAAATAAGATAAAGCAAGAGTCTTTTGACAATATGAAATTCTTGATAAAGTTAGATCATTTTATAAAAAAGCAAATAGTTTTAATAAGAGGATTGCATAAAAATATGTTTTCAGTAATTTTTGGATATTTGGTTTACTTGATGATTCTATTAGCTTGAGGACAAGCTAAATTCTAAGTTTGAGGGAGTTGATAACATCTGTTTTGATGCACTTTTCATATCCTATTTCTAATAAACATCATTAGAAATAGTACATAGATGATTAGTTTTACTCACTTTTAACTTTCATTCACCAATTGGTTGGTTCTAAATTAGTTTCGTTGATATTTGAAGAAGTTTAGTACAAATTCGATGAAATTAATGAGGTATTATAAAGCAATTGCTCAACACATGACAGATTTTTGTCGAGCAGGATGGTTGACAAATCTATGAGCGCTACATGGACGAGTAAAGAAACCTTGAAATTATTTTTTGAGAGAACATTATTGAGCAATTCAAGCAATCATCCATCAGAGGATAGTCAACAATCTCGTTGAAGCTAAGTCGACCAACTACCTTGACAGAAGTGACACCAATAGAAACCTGTCAGTACCAAGCCTTCCGAAAAATTATCGACAATCTTGTTGAGGAGTGAATCATCGATACCCCTATCAGAAATCCTAATAAAGCATCATGTTGACACCTCTATCAACGTTGACTGAAGATAAGAAAACTCATGTAAAAGACACATTTGAACAACACTGTTGGCACCTTTGTCAACATTATTCAAAGACCGATAGTTCCTTGTCGAAAGCACAAATCATCAACGTTGCTATCAAAAGACATACCTGTCTAGGAAAGACTTCATCAACAGGAAGGTTGATGCCACATGGATCACCTACCTCAACAGACACTGGTCAAAGCCTATAAATAGACCCCCAAAGCCTCACTTTAAAATTATCTTAGATCCCTGGAGTCTTCAAAACCGAAAGGCTGTCTCCAAGCTCAGATCCAAGGATGAGAGTTGTCATTCAGCCTAGTTATGTTGACCTGACCGAAGATCTCATCTCTTGGTGAATTGATTCTTTACCATCAACAATCCAACAGACCTTCTCTGCAGCAAGCCAGGGTTAATAGGAAGAGGAAAGCCATCGACAGCCCTATCAACCATTTGCTTGACCAATTGAGAGGTTGGCAGACTGGTTATTCGATCTACCTTTGTATTGATCCTTCCCTTTTCTTTCCTTATCATGACTTCTTCACACAATAATTTGTTTTTTTATGTTTCCATGTGTGGGTAAACTCCAAAGCATGGGTTGGGAGTTGCCTTCAGGCCCTCCCAACCATGTAATTGTTCATCTTTCTATTTTATGGCATACGTTCATTAAAGTTTGTATACTCTTGTTTTATTGTGTCGATTGGTGATTAGCTACCCTCTTTCAAATTTTAATATGAATATTGTTCAAGAGAATAATTTCAATTAGATATGGAGTATTGGATAGTAATGATATACAAGACTGAGAAGTTTCTCTAACAAAAATTGTAACACCCGGTCCCACTGCTCAAGGCTCTAGTAGAGTTTAAGGAATGAAGATTGGCCCCACCTACCACCACTAGCCTTAACTGTGTGCTTTATCCACACTCATGCGCAAGACAGGGTCAACTTCCCAACTAGTCACCCATCCTAGTACTACTCCAAGCTGAGCACGCTTAACTATGGAGTTTTTTAGTGATGGGCTCCCAAAAAAGGAGGTGCACCTTGGTGATATGGGTAGTACAATCATTCCTTTTAAGATCATTATATCTGAGGCCTCAAATCCTGGGACGTTACAATCTCTCCCACTTAAACTCTTGACATCCTCCTCAAGGCTCAATCATATGGCATCATATTACTTTCCCATTTCAGTGCAGACCCAAAATGACCCATGGACACCCAGCTCCCAATCACAGAATACCAGCACAAGGGTGGCTACATCACCATGGATATCCCTTTCCTACATGCTTGGACTGTACGGATCATGACTGGCATGCCACATGCCCATGTGGGACCCACCTACTGGAGGGAAAGTGGCTCTAATACCATTTGTAATGTCTGGGCCCACTGCCCTAGGCTCTAGTAGAGTTTCAGGAATGACGAATGGCCCCACATACCACCACTAGCCTTAACTGTGTGGTATTTCCTCACTCACGCGCAAGCCAGGATCCACTTCTCGACTGGTCACCTATCCTATTACTACTCCAAGCTGAGCATGCTTAACTATGGAGTTCTTTAGTGATGGGCTCCCGGAAAAGGAGGTGCACCTTGGTGATATGGGTAGTCCAATCATTCCTTTTAAGATCATTTTATCTGAGGCCTCAAATCTTGGGACGTTACAAAAGTCATATAGTTTTTCTTTGATCTTTCTATTATTACCTTAAGAGAGATAACTCTGCTAGATAGAAATCTCTCCAGATCTTGAGAGAAGGAAGAAAGATATAATTGTTTATGGTTGTTTGCAAAATGAGTAGATAGAATATATAAAATAGGAGTGAAGATTTTACACGGTTGTGGTTGGTCTTGATTGGTGAAACCCAATCCAAGTTCCTTTTTATTATAGTCTTCTCAAATCATTTTTAATTCTTCTTTTTGTTCTTTAATTTTAGATTTACCGCTAAAATTAGATTAACTTGTTCCTTAATAAAAAAAACTTCAAATATACTTATTCAGCTAGACTAGATTAATATAAGGGCTCACTTTTATTCTATTATTCCTCTTATCCATGTGCTCGACCCTTTACTACTTCAATACACTCTGTATTTAGTTGCGAACGTCTCTTTTAGTTGGGTATAAATTTAAAGTCCAATATCTTTGACTAGACAATCTTGTTTACACTTTTGACCCAAGAAAAAGAGAGATCAATGACCATGGGTAACCTAAAACATGGACACATGGAAAGTAGCTTGGACAACTCATGCCTTGCTTCTCCCTTAACCATAAAGCTTTACATACGCCTTCCTTACCTCCCAACTAAAATATTTGATCCATATCACTCCCTCCTACTTAGAGATTTGTCCTCTCTTTGTCTGGCCATGGAGGACCTATCCCAAGGTAGAAGAAGATGACATCCTGGTGAAGAATGTCTTCTAGGGTTTCATCTAAGCTCATCTAGGGTTTCTAAAGTCATCTTTTGGCATTTCCAATCAAGGAAAGTAGGTTTCTTCCCCTTATCCTTTGTTTTCCCTATTGTTCTTCTTCCTTCCACCTTCCTCCAATTCGGAACCCTGGTTTTCCATGGAGAAACTCCATCTAAAGATAAAAAAACTCTTCTTTCTATGCTCCTCTTGGTTAGGGTTTGTATCCTTGAGAAGAAGGTGATTCTTTCTCGAGTTTCCATGTGATTGGGATCATATCTTCTTGCTAGAGGCAAGTTATATAACTTGCTCTACATTTATTTCTTATTATGAGCTTGTTCATTCATGTTCTTATGCTTAAATGATGATCTCCACCTTTAGATGATGTTCTTGTTTAGAGTTTTGTTTCTTTGACGTTCTATACTTTGTTACTTGCTCTAGATGAACTTGAAATCATTAGTACATCCCTCCTAGGGTAAAGGATGACCTAGGATAGGTTGTGGGAGGCCAAGTCATGGGTCAGATCCTCTCCCTCTCTCTCTCTTCCTCTCTTGCAACTAAATTGCTGACATGTCATTTTCTGGTTGGTTTGAATTGGAAAATTCATACCTTTTAAACTGCTTGTTCAAAATTAATAAGAAAATATGTTTTGGAATCGGAAAATTGATCTCCATGTAATAAAAAATTTTGAGGTCTGATTTCAAGGATTTTGAAAGGTGATTTTTGGAAAATTATTTTAATACATAAAATCCATAAAAATGACAACTTAATCACCATAACTCCAAAATTGACATAAATATATGTTTTCTTGATCAGGAGAACCTAGTTAGTCCACTTGTGAGATTTTTAGTCTAAATTCAAGTTTTATGAAAAAGGTTCAATCTTAGGATTTCTATGCAATAATGTGAAATAAATACACTAATGAATGTTAATAGATTGAAATATGCCAAAGTTAAACTTAGAACATCTAGAGGTGGTGGAACTTGGTATTTGAACACAATATAGAGGTATGTGCATTCTTACATACTAAGTTGGGATGCTTGCAGCCTAAACCCTATATTTCCTAATGAGGCACTATACGAACCCTATCTTATCTATTCATGACTCTTTTTCTAAATTGCCTCAAAAATTAGTACTGATATTCAATTTATTGGGTCTTGTACCCAACTGTCATGTTTTAAATATATGATGCTTCTACTTGCCATAATTTCTCTTAGCATGTTGATTTTATTAGACTATTTAGCTAATGTAGTGGTACTTATGCACAATCACTCATAGATAGGGCATGTGTTATTTCACCCTGGGGAATCTGTTATTCTCCCCCATATACAATTTGTGTAGGTGATTGGGAATGTGTTATTTCTCTCCTCACCTATAGGTTGGAGTCTAGTAGGTGCCTCAACCCTACTTAGTTAATGTAGTCAATATTAATCGTGCATGAAATTCCTTTAGTATTTTAATGTTATGGAAAGCATCTATTTTGATTATGCCTCATTCTCTTGGTCTCTTCATCTATTGATGAACTTATAACCTTTACTTCCATGTTATTTTCTTTCTTTTGTTCATGTTCATATTGTTGGCACACACCTTGTTTCTTTCCCTCTTGTTTGGTGATTTCCCAACCACCCACATTTTGGACAAGGTGCTAAACAAGATCAAGGAAAACATGACCAGGAGTAGATTCAAGACTTTCTTGAAGGATGTCTAGGTTTCTAAAGCTCGACCCTTTGTTTTCTCATATTTTTCTTCTGAAAAACTTATGTAGTGAACAAAGATGAAATCCATCCAATAGATTTAGTTTATTTTCCTTTCCACTTCTACTGACATTTTATATGTATCTAGAACATGCTTATTTACTTAGAATATGATACATGCATCCCTCAATATCTATTATCTTTGCAAAAATATGGATGTTTTGTGTCTCCTTAAAATTTTAGTAAGGCGATGATCTCACCTCTTTACAGCATGGTATCAAAGCCTTTGGGAAGCTACTAGGGCATGAAGTTGAAAGCAAGGGTGTCTAGAAAGGATCAGGGTTCGGAGGATGGCAAGATTTTCCTCTACACTACTAGCTTAGTTTACGAGGACTCCCAGATTCACATGATACCTATCTAGCCTGAGTTAATATGGGTTGTATGAAATAGCATGATTTTAGGCAATAGTAGCCTTAGACATTCTTTTCTCATCTATGTTGCCATATCTTGGAAACCTAATATGATAACCTTTCCTTTTAGGAGAGTTGACTTGTTTGACAACATCAACAACAAAAACTCCAAGGGTTCTACCGAGAATGACTCCAAAAGTTTGGGCACCCCAGTGACACTACAAGGACATAGTGTGGTGAATCCTAACACCCCTGGCCTTACCTAGGAATAAGAGTTTGCCATGTTGTGCCGGCTACTCTCTTCTACCCTAGTTGGGCAACTAAACCTTGTTTCTTCCAGCCAAAGGAGTTCATCCTGATGGACTCCATTAAGATGTAGTCGCCTTACTTCAAAGGAGAGAGTGAACCAAACATGGTTGACAAGGATGATGATTGGGTTTTGGCCCTAGACTGGACTTTCGAGGGTATGGCATGTCCTCTCACCAGAAATTCCACTCTCCAACCTACATGCTGGGTGGACTGGCCCGAGTGAGGTGGAACGACATAGCTCACACCATAGACACAACTACCATGACTTGCGACCAATTTCTTATGCACATCAGCGAGAAGTAAATCTGCCCAACTTTCTTGAGGAATAAAGAGGCCAATTTCTACAGCCTTAAGCAGGGGGCAATAGCATTTCCAACTACATTCAACGATTCCTACTGTTGGAATGTTATGACACATACCTCGGTGCCTAGAGAAGGTTGACCCTATTCCTGGAAGGTCTGAGCTATCAGGTTGTTCGAAACCTTGTTCTACAACTTCCACTCACCTTCCAAGAAATGGTGGACAAGGCCTTGACGATTGAATCTTAACCTCAATTCCAACCTTTGGGGCACAACAAAAACAATAAAAGGAAGAATCATGGCAAAAATTATGGTCGTGGGAGGTGCAACTGGTGCTCTTGCTACCATCCTCTTGGGAGTTGCAACTGGTGCTCCAGCTACCATCCTCTTGGGAGGTGCCTTGCCAACAACAGCCTGCCTGAAGAGATGATCAAACCACACCAACCTGCCATGAGTGCGGCCAGGTTGGACATATTTGACCTTTTTGTCCCCAGTTTCAGAAAGGACATACTCCATCCCATCCCCTAGCCCAGCAGTCAATACAATAGTCACAACAGCCACGACAGAATATGCCTCCACAAAACAATAATCAGAACCAGCGGTGATCACATGTAGAAAAGTGGAATGGAAGGGTTTTTTCTCTGAATACTGAATAAGTTGGAGAGAACAATAAAGTCATTGAAGGTACCTTACATATCAATATGCATCCTATCAAGGAACTTTTCAATTCTAGCTCTTTGAACATGCTCATGTCTTTTTAGCTTGCTTCCATGTTAGAGTTAGAATCTGAATACATGGACTATGTGTTAGATGTAAAAACACCTATTGGTAGGATCTACTCTTCTTATCTCAAACTCCATACCTTGGACCTTTGTATATCGTAAAAGATGTTTCCTTCAAACTTTATCCTGCTAGACATGTTTACCTTTGATGTTATCTTGGGCATGGATTGGTTGAAGAAGCAAGATGTAGCCTTATTCTTTCAGGAAAAGAAAGTTAATTGGTTGCATCCTAATAGAGAGAGGCTATGTATCAAGAGTAGGAAGCGAGAGGATCACCAATTCATGATCTCTGCGATCAAAGCTAAAAAACTTGTCTCGTAAGGGTGTAGAGCATACTTAGCATCTATAATTCTTCATGCCACACCTCCTGTTCTAGATCATATAGATGTGGTGAAGGACTTTCTTGATGTGTTTCCTAAGGAGTTGCTCGGACTGCCACCAACTCGCGAGGTGGAATTTTCCATCGATCTTATGCTTGGGATTTTGCCGATCTTGAAGCCGCCTTACCGCTTGGTCCCTACTGAACTTGTTGAGCTTAAGAAGCAGATCAGGAGCTTCTTAACATGGGTTTTATCTGCCCCAACATCTTGTCTTGGGGATCCCATGTCTTGTTTGTAAAGAAAAAGGAAGGCTCATTGCGGATGTGCATGGACTACTACATGCTCAACCAAGCAATGGTGAAGAACTATTATCCCTTTCCTCATGTCAGTGACCTATTTGATCAGCTAAAGTCAGTCACCATGTTTTCAAAGATGGACTACTATCAGATGTGTGTGAATGATGAGGATGTGTTGAAGACAACGTTTAGAACTCACTATGGGCATTATGAGTTCCTAGTCATGCCTTTCAGTTTGACTAATACCCCTGTTGCTTTCATGGATCTAATGAACCTAGTATTATGTCCTTACCTTGATCAATTTGTGGTGGTGTTCATTGATGATGTTTTGGTTTACTCCAAGACAGAAGAACAACATTGTTAACACTTATAGATTGTGCTCAACACATTGAGAGAAAACCAGTTTTATGGTAAATTCTCAAAATGTGACATCTAGATAAAGGAAGTGGTTTTTGGGTCATGTGATTTTAGCCTAACATATAACTATTGATCCTACAAAGGTAGAAGTTGTAACCAAGTGGAAAGCTCCAAAGAATCCCTTAGAGATTCATAGTTTCCTTAGGTTAGTAGGTTAATATTGGAGATCCATCAAGAGCATCTCAGAGTTGGCCTTGCCTTTGACCAATTTGACACGGAAGGAGGTCAAGTTCTCATGGACACTTAAATGTGAGAATAGTTTCTAGAAGCTAAACGAGTTCTTGAGATCTGCACTTATTCTTGCCTTGCTTATGGAAGGAATACCCCTATGTCATTTACACGGATAATTACAAACAAGGCTTAGGGTGTGTCTTGATGCAAGAAGGTAGAGTGATCATCTATGCTTCCCGCCAATCGAAACCAAATGAAGCAAATTGTCCTACACATGATTTAGAGCTAGTTGTCATTGTTCATTCTCTACAAATCTAGCAACACTATCTCTATGGAGTGAAGTTTGAAGTATTCTCTGACCAGAAAAGCTTGATGTACTTGTTGACACAGAAAGATCTAGACCTGGAACAACCAAGGTGGATGGAGTACATTAAGGACTACAACTTTATATTCACCTATCATCCCGGTAAAGCAAATGTAGTTGTTGATGCTTTGAGTCAGAAGAAGGATCTTATATGTGCTTCTATGACCTTTTCTATGTGGAAGAATCTAGGACATGTTTCTAGTTGGAAACCTCAGCCTGTTGATTCAGTGGATGAAGATAAGTTGTGTGTGTAGATGGATAGTTTTTCCATTACACCAACCTAGATCTTGGAGGTTAGCTACATATTTGGAGAGTTTTGAGCTTTAGGACATGAAGGCCTTAGCAGAGAAATTGTAGTCTGACTTCTGAGTTGGAGTGGATGGTGTTGTCCACTTCCAACATAGGTTGTGGATTCCTGATGTTGGTAATCTAAGGTAGAAGATTCTGAGTGAAACTCATGGGTCTACGTACATGATTCATCCTGTCATAACCAAAATGTAAAAGGACCTACATTTAAGCTTCTGGTGGAAGAATATGAAGAATGGCATAGCTATGCTTCTTGTGAAATGTTTGACCTATCAACAAGTCAAGATAGATCATCAACGACCTGGTGGTTTTCTTTATCCACTTGAGATTCTAGAATGGAAATGGGAGAGGATTATGATGAACTTTGTTACTGGCTTCCCTTAGTCCAAGAAAGATTACGATGTTGTTTGGGTGGTGCTTGACCAACTCACAAAGTCTACATAGTTCTTTCCTTTCAAATCCACTTACAAAGTTATTGATATGGCTCAGTTATATGTTGAGTGGATATTTCATCTGCATCGAGTTCCTGAAGTCATAGTTTTTTACCATGACCCAAATTTTACCTCTCAATTATGGAGTTAGACTCCAGAAGAGATGGGGACTGACCTATGATTCAATACAGCATATCATCCATGAATTGATGGTCAGTCAGAAAGAATAGTGTAGATTCTAGAGGATTTACTTCATTCTTGTGTGATGGATTGGGGATGTTCTTGGGATAGCTATCTACCATTAGCTACCAAGATAGTATTGGTATGTCAGCTTTTAAATCTCTCTATGGTACACCTTGTCATTCACCTTTGCATTGGGATGATGTTGGTAAACATTCTCTGGTGAAGACAGATTCTATGTTGATGATGATATATAAAGTTCATCCAATTAAGAAGCGTAAGAAAGTTTCTCAAGATCGATAGAAGATGTATGCTGACAAGAAGATCTCAGATGTTAGATTCTTAGCGAGTGACAATATTTTCTTGAAGATCAAGCCTATATGCTCTATTTTTGGACCTAAAGTTTAATGAAAACTAAGTCCTTGCTATGTTAGACCATTCAAGATCTTAGATAAGGTTGGAGATTGTGCGCACAACTTAGATCTTCCTCCGGCCTATGATAGATTCATAATGTATCCCATGTTTCTGTGTTGAAGAAATATGTGAAGGACCATTCTCATGTTCTTACTATTGAGCCTTTGGATATTCATGAGAATTTGACAATTGAGGAGCTACCTGTGAAGATCTTGGACTCCCAAGTAAAGAAATTGAAGAACAAGGAGATTGAGTTGGTGAAAGTTTGGTGGAAATATCATGGTTTAGAAGAAACCACTGGGAGTTGAGAGATGAGATGTTGCGTACTCATCCTTCTCTTTTTGTTTGAGATTTAAGGGATGAAATCCTTTTTAACGGGTGGAGTGTTGTAATATACTAAAGTTTGAATGTAATCTCCATGTAACCTTTTTCCCTAAGTTTTCTTCTCATTTCTGTCCTTTATATCTTTGCTGAAGAATTAGTGGAACTTATAGTGGTTTGGTGAATATTTGTTCAATAATTATAATAATGGAATGGTTTAAGCACAAATACCCCAGTGAAAGCTTATTTAAGGATCTAAAATGCAAAATCACCTCTTAAGTAGAATAATGGTAAATAAATTTGTGCTAGAAGTGTAAGGTCCCAAACCTTACTTAATGTGTTGAACAAGCTTAATTACAATAATTAAGTTCTCTAAGAATTAACCTAACCTTGTGAGGTGTTTTGAAATCATGACATAATGTTAATTTTCAAGTTTGGTCCAGTTTGGATGTTGTTTGTCCAAGTTATGCATTTTTTATGCAACTTTGGATTTTTTTTGCAATTGACCCAACTAGGAGGTTTTCTTTGCAAATTATCACATGCCTTATGATTCTTAGATGTTTCCTTATCATTATTGTTCTTGTTGGGCCATGGGTCACCTAGTTGTACCTTGGTTTGGAGGTGTTTCTCTTCAAGGGAAAATTTAGGGATTTCCTTCTTTATGCATGAGATTATCTTTAGGAGTTATCTACCAATGGGGTTCTTTGTTTTGAGGGATGTTGTGGGCCTGGACAATTGACAATTGATGGCTAAAAAGTCTCTAGGAGATGTGGAACATCTGTTTGCATGGACATTGAAGCTCTAGGCTATGGACACATGGAAAGCTCCACGGACACCTCACGCTTGACTCCTTCCTTATCCATAAAGTCTTACACGTACATGGGAACCCTTAGCCATGGACACATGTAAAGTAACTTAACATGTCATTCTTTTCTTATTCCTTATCCATAAAGGCTTGCATGACTGGTAACATCAATTTTGATGCACTTTTTATTGCCTTTCTCATAATAAAAAACATTAGAAATAGTGCTTAGATGATTAGTTTTACTCATTTTTATACATAGGTTGGGGTCCAGTTGTTTCTCCCCTCACCTATAGGTTATTAAAATAATGAAGGGAATATGTATAAAATATAACCTAATAAAGTTATATAACCTAGGTAATATCCATGTGATTTTATGAAGCACTAAATAAAAAAGGAAAGTCTACATAAGTGGAGGTTTTTTAATTTTCATAAACATGGTATGTTGATTGTCACATTCTAGCATAATATAGTCAAGATGTCAAGATGGTTGAATTGGACTTTATTATTAGATAAGATGAAGTTGATGACATAATTTAAGTATTTACTTATGTTTTATGTAACATAACACATTCATTTTTCATACCAAGTTTTATAAAGGTCATATTAGACATTAATGGTTTCTTCATGAGACTCATGAAATGAATAATATTATGGTAAGACGATGAATATTGATGTTATTTTTATTCATATGATATGATTATCTGATGTTAGCGAATGAATTTGCATTGAGGAGTATGCTTGTGAAAGTCATGATTTCTCATGTTGTGTTATATATATATATATATATATATATATATATATATATATATATATATGCAAAAGTGGTAAGACTAGATTGGAAAGTACTTCAATGATAACTATAATATGCAAGTATGTGTATGTGTGGTAATCCAATATTAGAGAATAATTAGATTGGTAAACACTATAAAGAAAAAGACAAGATTAGAAATCTTAACCCATGCTAGGAAATATTACTTATAAAGACAATGATGAATTAGATAGGTATGGTTCACATAAGAAGGACATAAAAGTGTGTGGAACATTGTAGGCTGAGTTTAAGAAGAGAGATGATGAGTTGAAACTAGAAAGTTATGTTTCCAAGTTAATGAAGAAAAGAAGTTTTGTATTTATAATGTCATGAATAGACTATATCTTGATGATGTTAAAATATTTCAGGGTTCATGTTACATGATTTGGGGATCATTAGAAGGCATGATAAGGATTCTAAATGTTTAGAAATTATTATATTTCATGGAATCATTATTCTATATACATGATGTTAGGTATTAAATCATATACTATTTGTTTGTGATTTTAATAAAAAAATCCATGTCATGTGTTCATGTTATGGAAACCAAACTCAATGATTTAGGCCCAAATGAGCAGTTGTTGTGGAAAAGTGATCTTGTTTTGATAAATTGGTGAGGTTTATGCCTGTGCGAGCACTATAACTATTTAATATAAATGTAAGCTTACATATAGTAGAAGTTAGTTTATATTTGAATATGCAATTTAGTATAAGGGGAAAATGAAAATTTTACTCTCTCTTTTTTTGGAAAAGATAAAATATGACCCCATCAAAATATGGGCTACAAAAGAAAAGGGAGCCCAAAGTGCACATACTATACAAATGGGTACTCACAAAATACCACCACAAGGCACGAGGTTATCGTAGATTGGGGCTATACTACACAATTTGAATGTCTAAGGACCATGGTGTCAATGCCCAAAACTAGTTTGGGCCTGGCCTTCACAACCCTTTTAAAATTATGTACAATTTTATTGAACACTATCAAAATATCACTAAAAGGACTCCCATGTAGCCTCACATTTTTCTCTGCCCAGAGGTTTAAGAAAAGGGAGGTGACGCAGATGCTTGCTAGGGACTTGAGCTCGTTCCTCTTGGTTCTTTGATGCATCCACATGATACACTTCGATAGCCTGCACGGTGGGGATCCACCTAGACCCGTCTTCAGGAAGATCCCAGATCACATGTAGAAGTTGAAACTGTTCAAGAGGAAGAGGTGGTTGTGTGACTCCTCCTCCACATTGCAAAGCAAATAGGTAGGGCGGACATTCAATCCCCAAATTTTTAATCTGTCAAAAGTTGGAAGTTTTTTTATGATGTCGCGATAGGTAGAGAAACTCCATTTCGGTACATGAGAATTGAACCATAGAAATTGGTATTAGGGGACCTAGTATATGTGGAAGGCCTTATGCAATGTGACATAAGACTTCTTTCAAATAGTTCTTCCCAATTATTTGTGTATCACTTCATTGTGAGATCAATATTTATGCACACCTTAAAATGGAGAAAATAACCTAAAAGATCATGAAACCACTTTTGTTGTCTCATCACTCAAAGATATTCAAAATATCAGTTTTTCTGATAGACACATGATATAAAAGTTTGCATAGTGTTCTTCAATTATGATAAATAATTTCCTAACATGGATACTATCAAACAAACATGAAAAATATATGCTTAATTTTGACTTAGTGAATGAATTAATTGACAAAGAGAAAAGGCACACCTATACGATTCTTGCCTCATGATTTATATTCCTTTTTCTACAGTGCTCTCTAAATGAAAGAATTGACTATATACAAATGAATCCGTGCATAACTAATATTTTCAAGGTAAGGTGAATTCCTTTTGTTGAGCGAATTTTATGTGAGAAAATTATGTGAACACATATGCACAATACTATTTCATGGAATGTTGACTACACCGATCATTTATCTAAGGCAAAGTTTAATTATTTAAGATGATATATCCTTTTCTTTTTCTTCCAAGAGAAATTATAAATATTCTAAAAGTGGGTTATGGGTTTAAAATCTCATGAAATTCTGAAATTCCTTTAGAAATCACTATCTATTGCATATGAGTGTGACCCACATATAACATAGAAATAGAATCCTCCCATTATAAAACAATCAGCCCTCTTAGACACCAAGAGTCAAAAAAACAGGAAGTGTTTTTTTCCATTACAACTTTGAGGCAAATAATGGGCCAATTTTCATCATTATGCCATCACAAGCATATAGAATGCTAGTTCTTGTTTAGCAAAATTAGAATCATGGATAGTTTATCACCACAAACCCAGATGATCTAAAAAATGTCACTATCATTTTTAGCATCCCATTAAGATTTGGCAGTCCAACCTCAACTGAAAAGTTGGATATGGTTATACTACCATTTTTCCTCCTTATTTTGGCAAAAGATAACCATCCAATTCTATTCCAGACATGTGCTTCTTTCACAATCATCACATGAAAAATCTTATACATCTATTCAAGTTCGTGAATAAGAGATGTGGATAGACACATACTTGTTAGAAATAAGTGGATGGATAAGAAATGGCCAACACCGCTCTTAATATAGCTCCAACGAGGCAATATTTTAATGATTCAATTTTAGAAGAAAGTTTACAAATTTGATGGAATAGATAATGACTTATTTCAGTCCCATTTAGCATGAATAATTAAGTTTTGATAACCTTTCTTAGAAATTTGTTAAAAGTTTCTTATGTATTAGTTTAAGTTTAAAACAAAGTATGTTCAAAATATTACGAGGATATCTTTTATATTCTTATAAGAAACTTCATATTCATTATCAAGTAAGAGAAAATAATTTTTATTTAATAAGTAAGAATAACGTCTGCACTTATTAGATTTGTGAGGCACAACCAATTTGATTCATCTTACTTCTCAAAGACTTGTTATAATATGTCAATTGCAAACAAGGTGTAAGAGAATCTGCTTCACTAAAACTATTAGTGGGATTAATCTTGGGTGTGGGATTACTAATTATAAGAATTTAAAAAGATGTTGTATCGGGAGAGCACTAGCTTAGGGACTCAAATTTCCTGTTACATGGTATTGTTCTGGACCCTGTTTCAAAGAATCCCAACCACACATCTACTAGAAAAACCCACTCCTAAAAAAATTAATGGGGCAGTTTCACGGTAGGGATTAATTGTGATAGGTTTGCAACATGCTGTTCGGAACAGTGAATCAACACCCCTAACTTACGTGATCGCAACATGGGATCCCATCACAAAGAAATAGGTTTGAATCATCCTAGATGCGCTACTTGGTAATGGATTTTTTGTGTTGCTTGATAATGAATTTTTTATCGCATCAACCGGCCATTAATGTGACTTGTTTGACATACTTGTGTGCAAGCGCACAACTCTCCTAGGCTCACCCTACAATGGGTCACGAAAATTGCCCAATCTGTGGAGGGGTTCCCTGTCATAAAAAAAAGGTGATATCTAGAAGTTATTGCACCGTGTTCAACAAAAAAAGTGGCATGGTCAAACATAATAATACGATAATGTAATATGTGTGGACTGTGACATATATCATGGTAAATTCAGTATCTTAAGAATGGAACTAGTGTATGTGTTTAATATTTAAATCATGAACTGAATTGTATGGAAGTTAGATAGAATCTAAAATTCTTCATTCATAAATTTCCATTTTTTTATATACAATTCGAAGCACTACATCTCTCAATCTTTTTTTTTCATATTCTAGTGACAACCTTACACAGAAGATTGCATGGAATTTTTTGGTTCCAATTATATATTTTATGTTGAAATTATTTAAAGGGATAAAGTAATGAATGCTTTGTTCACCTCTTTGAGAACCAACATTTTGAAAGATAACCAAAACTTCCACTTCTGTTATTGATTATTTTTCATATTTTCTTATCAAATTTGGTCAATTAGACCCATCTACATATTTTAGGGAAAGTAAACATACTCATCAAAAATATACAAAGAAAATATTTATAGAACATGTATTTTCAAATTAAACAATTTTCGGAAACAAAAACTTTAACATGAATGGAAGGATCTATTTTATCACTTTCTCACACAGAAGGTGTTTTGCATGTAAGTCTTGTTTCATCACATCCTTTGTAATAAATAAAAAACTTCATGTTCTTCTAATGAAGTTTATCCATTATATTCTGAAATTTTATAGAGTATGGAATCTTATTTTCTATCACCTTATGTGTGGCATATTGTTTATCATTAACAAGAGCCTCTAGACAACATGTCTCAACTAAGTGTCATGTTCATGCATAGCTTTTCATAACCCAACTTTTTTGTTGAGGGATGATACTGATAAGTCTCACATACCACACCCCCTATTCTCAAAGTTTTCTAGGTTACTTGTGAAAACCCATCACACTAAAAAAGATTACTCAAAACTCAAAACATGACCGATAACTAAATAAACACATTGCAGAAAAAGGGGATAATTGAAACTGATTTATTTCACCAGCATACTCAAGAACATTTACATAAAAGTTCAACATCTTGTTTGTATTCATATATCATGCCAAATATCTTTTACAATTATTTCGTGTCCTCAACCACATCATATATATTGAAGAACATCATCCACATATACCACATGTACAAACATCAAAATTCTACCAAAAGCTTGATTTGATTAAATCACCGTATACAAACCTTCCAGCCCAGACCCTAAGAGTACAAGGAAGACTCTAGAACACACTAGACATCTAAACAACCTTCTCTAAGGTCAATCGAAAAAATTCCTCCTTATTATTGCAGGGTTGTTGCCACTGTTACTGATCACCTAAAATGATATGGTGACCCATGAGGTGAAACCCATATCCCAACAAGAGATATAACTCTCAAAAATTCTTATTTGTAACATTTAAATATTAACATTATTCTTAAGAGGACAAGAAACTATAATCATGAGTCTAACTAGTATCATGAATATATCTGAAAATTATTAGCATGTCTAATAAGATAAGCATATATACATTTTAAGTAGAACTAACAGCATAAACACAACTATTTTCATAAGCACGACTAGCAGTATAGCATACCTAAGTAACAAAAGCATGGCTAGTAGTGTAAGCATATCTAACTATAGAAGCATGGTTGTAGTATAAGCATTGCCAACAACATGTGATAACTATCATCATAAACATAACCAACAAAAGTAATATATCTAACAACATTATCTTGGCTACTCCTCATATTGCATTGTACACCATTTATATGTGAAAAGAGAAAACAAGGGTTATCATCCAATGTGAAGCGTTGCGTATAACCCTAACAAATATACTACATAGATGGATTATGTCTTTTATTAAGCCTTGGAGAGAGTGAGGCATACCACTCAAACTCCAACTAACCACTATGAAGTGTTCTTAAGTTTTGAAGAAGATCTAAGAGTATTGGCATCCTAAGATCTCCCACGCTAGGTCATGCTAAGTGAAAAGGTAGACATAACAATCAATATACCTACAGTGACATATAGTCAAGCTTCTAAGCATCAGCTCGTCCTTGGTATAAAGGTCATGGTGTCTAAAACTAGGGTATATACCACCCTATCATCTAAGGTACAACCATAGATGTCCTCAATCACATCACGTATACAAATACTCAAACTGAGGCATGACCACAACCATCCTCCATAACCTTGAGATCTGGATGTCAAGGATGTACACTCCTTGAACCCCACATACTCAAACGTATGTGCTCTGAGTTTCCCTTAGGAATACTCATTTCCCCATTCAGCAAGTCCTGACATTGATTGACTCTATGGCTCAGGGCCCTACATGATTAGGGTTTCACTTGATTAATTATGTTAATCGGGTGAATTAAGCCTGCATCATACAAGTGAATATACAAACCCTAAATTATTTCTACAAAGCATTTATATATAGAAACTTTAGGAGATATAAAATGTATGAGTATAATTTTGATCACAACACCACATGATATTATTTTATTGCCATTCATGAGACCATACTTGTCATCATACCACCACAGGATACAAATCCTTATCACATAATCCCAGGGTACCAACCCCTATCAACATAGAGCAGATTACACCTCCATAGGGCTCAATACATGCCCAAAATGTCAATAAGGCCATCACATCATCTCCTGTAAGAGCATTATTATCTTTCGATACTTTATAACAAGGCTCATACTTGTGATACACATGTTCAATATAACATTGCTTTAAACAGATAAAATATGTTCACATGACAATGTAGTAGGGTTATCTTAGTTTTAAGAGCATTCCTTCATCTAATCATAATAAACTAAGTCTAGGTATAATTGACCACCATCATACTTATAGTGCACAAGTTTAGCATAAGAAAGTATCAACCATAAGGGCCATGAAAACCATCAGTTAACATATTAGGATTACAATCAACATTCAGAGACTATTACATTGTCATACAATTCACCCAAGGAATTTAGTATGGTCAATAAAAATCATTGGATTACCTTAAGGTTAGGTTCAACAAGGTATATCGAGTATGATTACCCATCATAACTTAGTTTTATTAGGATTATCCATTACATCCTTTGGTAGATATTAGTTTACATTCATACGAGGGCATAGGTAAGATGACAAAGTTAAGGGCATAACACCATTGATTCCACATCATTAAAACCAAACCATCTTGCCATAAGTATCACGCCAAGACCATCGGATGTTGAGTAAGTAAAACCATCAGTTGTGCACAAGAAAACACAATGAACAAATCATCTACATAAACCATCGAGTTGTGGCCTAGAAAGAGTCACCAATTAGACCTACTCAAGCCATCATTTGATATCTCAATGAGAACCATCAGTTGAAGACATAAGAAGCACCATTGTTTTCTGGCTCAAAGGACACCATTAGTTGTGACATCTAGGTCCACCGTCCGTTGTGGTGTCTAGAGTCACCATTGGTTGTGGTATACATGACAACCATTGGATCATGAAGTTAGAACCTCCATCGGTTGACACCATTGAGTGTTGAACCAGTGCCACCATCGATTGATGATCATGGGTCAGAGAGACCATAAAATCTTGGAGTCAAAACATCCATTTCTTGATGGACCAGTGGGGCCATCGAGTTTTGGACCCAGTGGATCCATCAGTTGTCATCAATAGGTGGTGAAACAATTCAAAAGCCAAAGTGAAACCATCGATTGGAATAGGTAAGGGAACGAAAACCACCAAGAACAAGTCATCAGTTCTAGCAAGAAAGCACACCATCAGTTGATAAAATAAGAAGTAAAACATCCCAAAACCCTAAGTAAAACCCATCGTTTAGAACCACTTGAGGAGAGCATTAAAACCACCCGCTTTGGAGGAACATAATTATTGGTTATCAAAACTAAAAAAAGGCTCAAACATAACCAAGGTACCCACCATCGATTATCACAAGGGCCCAATCATCAGATCATAAAACCAAGAAGAAAACAGTTAATAACACATAAGAGACGCCATCGTTTGTGTACCCCAAAAGTAAAATTGGTTCATGGTTATGTAAGGTCTAGAGGTTCCTATATAAGGAAGGGTCGTACACAAGTTTTAGGGAACATCCAAGAGGATAAACCACCAAAGAACTAGCAACTAAGCTCAAACCCTAGGTAAGGATGTTAGCTTTAAGCTTAGAACTTCGTTATAGAGCAAGAACATGTGCATGTAAGCTGGTAATAAGCAACAAATGTGAAGAAAGTTATATAACTCACCTCTAAGAAGAAAAAGAATCTCTAAATAGCAAGAAATCTTGAGAGAAAGATGAAGAATCTCTAGCTTGATAACTCCACATGGCCAAGCTAGCTACTTCGCCAAGCAAGGAAGGAAACCCTAGGTCAAGGAAGCAAGAAAGGGGTGTTCTTTAGGATCTAGATCAAGATCTACCATGGAGAACCAAGGTTCCAACCAAGAAGAAGGAGAAAGGAGGTATGACAGAAAGAGAAATGAAGGAGAGAGGGAAGAACTTACTTTCTTAGGTCAAGAACAAGCAAAGAAAGCTCCACCAGCTCAAAAGGAGGGTAGATCTGAATCCTACCCACACATGCAAGGAGATCATCCATCTTAATATACCTTGGGCACCTTCTTCTACACCTGGACAAGGAGGGACGATATCTAGATAGCAAGGAAGAGAAAGGGGGTTCAAAGGGATCATTTGGATGCTAGAGGGAAGGTATAATGAGCTAAGGGTGAGAGTGGAGAGAAGGTTAACGTGTCCTACTAGGTTTGCCATGTGTCCATGGCCTAAAGGGACACATACATGCAAAGAAGGAGCTCCATCAGTTGTGGGAGTCTATAAGGACATCGTTTGATAACTCCCAAGTCAACCATCGACCTTAAAAGTAGGCTAGCCATCAGATCATGACCCTTTGGTCATATGGGTGAAAATCGTAGCTTACCCTAGAGAGATGTCACCATCAAACCAAGGTGCATATAGATGCCCCAAGGTACAAACAATTCAAAAATTATAAGAAAACATGTGATGAACAACAATCATTTGACAAATTGCAAGAAAAAGTTCAGATATGGGTAAATTGTAGAAAAGTCAAAATAAGCATAAAATTGCATAACTTGCTCAAACAGTGTCCAAACTGAACCAAACTTGAAACTTAATCTTGTTCAATGTTATAAAAGAAACTCAAAGGTTTATATTAAGGTTTTAATAATCTAATTATGCTAAGAAAGTAAGATCAACCAGAAAGCTAGGTTAAGGGTCTTCCAACCATAAACCCCTAACAAGGATTTTTCCCCTAAAATCTAAGGCAAGTAAAGATGGGTAACTCCTTGCACCTCATCCATAAAACTCCACATGGCTACTTCCATCTCATAGTGATGTCACAATCACACCCTTATAGGAATTGTGTTCTTATCCCTCAACTCATGTATGTGTCACCTTAGGTCAACATAGAAACCTTCCCATAAGAAACATCCTCATCCATCTCCATCTCCATAGTATGTGTCTCTGGTCCTGTACTAGGGTGACATTCCCACAATCATGGAATATAGAACTATTGTGAAACCTATGCAACTCTGGTAGTAACTTTGACTTGAAATTCTACCAGTTGTCTTGAATTGCTTCTATTTGTTATCGAGTCACTATGTCATTTGTTATAGTATGTTGTATCAACACATCACACAGAAGCCACATTTGCCTACTTTTACCAAACATGGAATGTCATATATCTCTTACCATATGTAACTTCACAAGGTTTCATGTCTATGCTCCTATGATGGTAGTCATAGTAAGTACATCAATCGATCAGGTGTGTATCCCTAAATTGTCAAGACTATAGGGCATATGTTTTTAGAAGATTCTCCAATTGTCTAAATGGTTGACTAACCATCTGTATGTCTCACAAGGTTGTGTTGAACTTTCAATGAATCCTTATTTCTATAGGCTTCTAATGTTTCTTATTGACTTACTGACATCTGTACACTTGCCCACATCTATGTCATTCCATCTTCCATACTTGGTTGCCATTACATGTTCATTAACTTATGATACATCTATGTGTTGAAGATGAGTCTCCTTAGGTACTATCATACTCAAACCATCATCCTATAAAACCATCATATGGTTGTATACTCATACAATTTCTTGTCATCTGACCTACAAAATCTATCATGCTCCCCTTTGTGCTACTCTAATTCGATGTCTTTTATCATGGTATAATTTTCATCTTATTTGTCCTACTATAATGGCATTGATTTGACTTGTTACTATGTCCACGATCCTACCAACTGAGATACTTCCAACTATACATCATCCTAATGTAGAGATGTTTGTATATCTTATCTCATGATTTGTCGAACAGCATAACTATGTCTTGTTTACAAGTGTTGATGAAGACGACTTCATGGTTGACCCTATAAGTGTGGGAATGTATCCCAAACTATCCCGTGAGCACTACAATAGGTGATGTGGCCTTCCCTTTGTTCTGGCAACACTAACACTGGAACACTTGTCAATTTATCCATCGACATCTACAAAGAATGTTGACACCAATGCTGACACCTGACATTCCATACAAGAAGGAATACCTTTCCTAGTCAACCTTGTTAGGGGTAGAGCAACAACACTGAAGTCTTGAATGGACTTTCCTCTAGAGTCGTTATAACAACCCCATCTCCCGATAACCCCCACTTAAGGGAGACCAAGAGATCAGAGTCGTTATCCAATAACCCGGATCAAAGGTTTGACAAATAATCATTAACAATTATTAAATTCTACCAACTATACGGAAATATGGTAAAACTAAAAATGCCAACAAACAAAACATCGGTCAGCAAGAAGCTGGTATGTGGGGGAAACAATAATTGTGCAACTTTGTTAACAATGTAGTCAACCAAATATCATTTAACATCCAAGATTACATTTTAAGCAATACTACTCAATCCTTGCCAATCCCCTATCTCTGTATCGTCCCTATAGTGGACATGGATACTACCTCTCTCATATGGTAGATCCTTACCCCCATGGTCCTACCACACAAGTAGCCAATTCCTAGGGTTATGGAATCCCATGGCCCTACCCAAAGGTAGCCCAATCCCTGACTCATGATGACTTGATGGTCCTACCCCATTGGTACCCATGTGCTAAGTCATTCAATGACCTGATGGGCCTACCCCATTGGTAGCCATGTACTAGGTCAATCCATAAGGCTACAGAGGGGACTAGGATCTGAGCTAGTAGGCACATCTCTTTTGTGATAGTCATATTCAAATTATAATTTGCATGAATTAAATGCAACCAACAGTTTAATTCAAGTCATCGATAAAACCTCGAAAATCCTCGAGAAACTAATTCGAGATATTCATAGGCGTAACCACATGTCTGTCAACTTGATGTGAGACAGAAATAATCCGATCAACCAATAGGCAAGAAAGCATTCAATAAGATCCTGAAACAATTATACAATTTCCTTTTATTACTGATGTCATTAAGATCTATTAAATCTAGCTCGCTTCCTATGGTTTCTAGTCCACTTTTAGGGTTTCCATTGCAATTAGGGTTTCCTTTCATCTTTTACTATTTTAAACCCTAATTTAATGCAATTGATCACAAACCCTAATTATCTCAACATCTAATCCTCAGTTTCGGATTTAAGGTATAATTAACCATTGTATAAGTCCTATTAAGCATCTTTTCATTAAAGCTATTATTTTTATCCTCTTTAATCCATGAACAAGTCATTATGCTCGTTTATCATCAATTTGTAGTTCATTATGCTCTAATACTACCTTGATTCATTCAAAAACCCTAATTTCTATATTAAGGTTATTTATCCACAAATTAGGAACTTTAATGCTCAAAATAGCTTATAATCATGAAAACTCAGTTCTATATATGAAATTGAATAATTAAAGCCTTTAGTAGTCCTAATTACCAACATTAGGGTTTCAAGGCCCCCTTTAAAGCCTATACATGCATAGGAAACTCTAAATTAAGTTAATTACGTGCAAAATTCATCTTTTTCGATCTTAATGTATATCTTTATTATTAACAGGTTAATATCAACCTTAATCATCAATTAAACCCTACAAATCACTTTAATCATATCAAAATATGTTTCTTTAATCATTAATACGTTAAAGTTGATATCTTCCATGACTTTTCGAATTGCACAATGAATTAGGCTTCAATTATATTTTTATTGCATTCTACGCATTCTCCTGATCAATTTTCATATTTTGTCCATTTCTATCGGAGCTACCAATCTTTAGATATGAATTTAGCAAAGATTTACCTTTTTGGACCAATAGTAGATCGCCACATCACCAACCCATGCAACGTTGGTGCGGATTGCTTTCTTTGGAAACATAATGCAATTACTCTTTTACCCCTGAGTAAGTGAGTTCTTCTTTAGCCCGTGGAGGGGCAAACTTGTCCAACCGATCTTTGCCTTCTTCCTCCTCGCGCCAGCGGTTGGCTGCCACCCCAGCGACCGAGCGCAGACCTTGGTGCAGCTCTCCCTCCCAATTCTTGACAAGAAACTTGTCAGTGATCGCTTCCCTTCCTCCACCGACCTTGGCCGTACTTGAGCGCCACCTATCTCATGACCAGCACGGCTGGTTTGAGTAGGGTCATCGTGCGACCTGCAGCAGGTGTTGCAGCCATGCGGCTATTGTTGTGCCTTGTCCAGGGCACAACCACGATAGCAATGCATTGCCTTGGCATCTTGGGGCATCAAGATGACATTGCAATCCATCCTTGCCGCCTCATGACTTCCTGATCACGCAGTCCCTCTTAGCTAGGGTTTAAGAATGAAAATATGGAAGAAGAGATACGGATGTACAAGATTCTCTCTCCCTCTCTTGGACTCGAACTAGGGCCTTACCCCCTTTATATAGGGTGATTATCCATGCCCTAAGACGACCACCTATGGGTTAACTTAGTTCTATTCCCAATAGGAAACAAATTCCTTCATGGAAAAGAAATCCTTCTCTCCTATTTACCTTCTTGATATTCATTATTACATGAATACTCAGAAATACAAAAATCCTCCCTCTTATTCTCTTTATTCATGCCTTTTTATTCATTGGCCTCTAAATTATATTATCCTTACGTAGGAAATACTTTCTTCTTAACAAAACCACATAATTCATTAATTATGTATTCCTATTATCCTTTTATTTTGCAATTCGGTATTTTTCTTTCTTTCCTCTTTATTGGGACTCCTTGGATCCCAAGAAACTCAAAGATTTCGAAATCCATCTTTAAGGATACTCATTATTCTTCTACATGCATCAAAATGCATTATTCTTCTTTATCATGTTTATTTCTTATTAAAATATCTCTTTTTGAGGATTTCTCTTTATTTCTCTTTTATTTTCCTCATTGGTATTCCTTTTATCATTATAAATCCCTGGGATACGAAATTCCACTAAGGATAACTCAATTATACATCTTTCTACTTATTTTCCACATTTTACCATTGTTTTCAATTTCTTTCTTAATAAAGAAATACTTATTTGATATTTTCTTTTCTTATTGCACTCTATATGCAACTTTGAACTCCTTGGAACCCAAGGAACCCAAGAGGTACTAAATCCACCTTTGGATTAAGTTCTTTACCTTCTAGAGGTTTCCACATTTTTTTTCTCGATTTCTTAATTAATTGAATTTCCTTGTTATTGGGCCTAATAGCCAATAAAGCCCACAATACAATCATCAAGGCTATTGTAAACGAAATTACATCATTATTTGTCCCATATAAAAGTTTACATTTCTCATCAGATGAACCCAAAAATTGGGGTTGTAACAGTCGTACTAGGCTTAAGAAGCTTCAGATATCAGTCGGTGGCTGGGGCTTCTCTCACACCAGCACTATCTTCACCTTACTTGGATTTACACAACATACTTGGAAGACATATCATAACTCTGAGATGAAACTTTTGTAAGGAGTGGGATCCCATAGGGATCCACTCCCTACCAAAAATAAAGAGGGTAACATCCACCAACAATTTTTTTTCCCAAAAGGGGATGAAACCAAATTTATTTAACATGATTGTATCATAACACAAAGTAGCAGTGGAATTGAAAGATATATCTAACCATTACAAGGAAACTCATCATACTAAACTTTCACCACGTAGGGTGACATAAAGGAAAAATAACTACATATGTAGAACTAGTTGAGGATCACCTAACAACTTCAAGCCAAGTCTCCCACGAAGTCAGTTACACTTGTTGTAGTCCAGGTCCTCCTAGATATCCTTTTCCTTGTCCAACACTTCGGGTTGGAAGCGTACCCCACAAAAGGAAAAGAAAAGAGAATACTAGCAAAAAGCTGGTATGAGCATGCTACAAAGGAAGAGCATTTTATTTAAGAAAAAGGTACATCAAGTATAGAAGGCTTCCCATGCAAAAAGGTAAGAACTTCCCAATCGGGCATAAAAGAAAAGAACCTCAAACATGTGATAAAAGGGATACTTTTTTATTAAAATAATAATAAAAGTGGTGCCACAAAAGCACACATAATAGTTTTATGGCACAAAACCCATAACAACATGCATGTAGGTGAGATAAGCATAGAATTAGAACAACATAAGTAATAAAGGCGGCCAAGCCTCATAAACTTGAAACTTGATGGAGATTGGCACATAACCAAACTCCCAAATACATATAAAGTTGGGTCAAACCTCATAAATTTGAAACTCGGGTATGGGGCACATAACCACCATCCCAAAATAAACAATAAGGGCACATAAGCCAAAACCAATGCAAATTATATTACTCTTGGGCTACTGAGTCACACAACATGCTTAATAGGGAGGTAAGTAAAAGTATAGTCGGAATTACAAATTAATCACCACATAAGTGATCATCATTATCAACCACCTCAAAGTGGGCATATGACAACAAATTGAGTTCCATAACGAACAAGGCATAATAAAGATTTCAAAAGAAATTCATGAAGATATTATGATCACATGATAAGTAATAAGTAGGGTACTTCACATGAAGCATAATTTTAAAAGGAAAAGATATGGTTTTAGGTTATTGTCCATACGACCAAGAGAAAGTCAATTTAGGTTATTTCTCAATAAATAAAAATGGGGGATGCAAACATACCTCTCACAGAGTCTTAAAACATCACTTTCCAAAATCCTAAGCAAGATTAGAGTCCACTTTTCCTATTATAATAACCATATACATGTATTAGCATTATTTGCATTCATTAAGAACTCAAAACCCTACAGTTGTCAACTTTTTCTACAAACCACCGATTTAGGTCTTGAAAACATCACCATCATCTTAGTTAGGATTTTTTGGTCAAATAACATATAATATTAAGTATTTTGAAGATATGGACTTTTAGGGTTATTTTTGGTGATTTTTAAGTTAATTAAATCATCCTCAAAATACTTTTTTGAAAAACTCAAAACCAGGCAACCAGTTTATTTTTATTAGATATTTCATATTTTTCTGAGTCTAACATATTTTACTTTTAATTTTTGACCAAGGGTTTATTAGTTTTGAATTATAAAAATTATTAACTTATTAATTAGATCCATTAAAATCACTCATCATAAAACATTGGATTTAGGCAACAAAACCCTTACCAAAAGAAAGCTTACATTTTTCTCATTTTATTGACTATTTATGCATATTTTTCTAATTAGGGATTAATTATTTATGGATTTTCAAAGCACGACCAATCAAAATCTCAAGAATTGCCGAATAAGCGAGAAAGAGGGAGGAAAATAGAGTGGGTCAATCCAATGACTTGGCCCAATCAGACCCGACCAAGTCAGGGGTCAAAGGCATGGCTTGACTCGCCCAAACAAAAGACAACATGACAAAAAGATGGTTTTACCCCTGAAGTCAAAACGAAACAAGGATCCAGCGGCGGGGCAATATAGTAATTTACTCAGGGGCCATCTTCTACCTCGCAGACCCACCCACTACGTGAGATTCGAGCTAGCAGGAGCTTGCTAAGATTTTGGGCAAAACTCAGATACGCTATCAAACTCGAAGCCAACAACGAGTAAAGAGAGAACAAGGTTCTACGAACTCACCAATGTTGAGAATGTGTTTGAAGCTGCCGAGGAGAAGGAAGGGTGTTCTCTGCAAGCTTCAATCGAAAATAGGGTAGCCCACAACCAAACGAACCTCGAGCAAAGAAATTGTAAGTAGGGATGATTAGGGTAAGGTGCGGCAAAGCTAGGGGTGTAGTCCCCTATTTATAGGGTAGAGTTATAAAAAGAATCATCTATGCTCGTGAGAGAGCTTAGAGGTCAACATTAAGCATTTCTTGGATATGAATAAATAGAACTCGTGTAAGAGTTCTTTGTGTGCAGGACATCTCGATGAATTCAATACAAAAGAAATCATGAAAAAAGGACGCATATAGACCGAGAAAAGTGGGATTCTCATATTATCCCACCCGATAACACTATAGCAGGCTGATTGCGGGTAGGAGACGATCCAACGATTGTCAGATCAAAATCCAACGATGATAGCTAAAATCGCAAATCCAATTGAATTCGACTAAAATGTTAGATTCATTGTTTAATAAATTTCTCTTTCTTATTTTGATGGCTCAAACAGTTTCCAAAAATATACAAAATTTGCACTAACTGATTTTGACATGTAGAATCCAAATATAGAATTAGTTTTGACTTTTGAGAACTTTTAATGGGTTAAATAATTCAAAACTTATTTTCTTTTTCCTTCTTCATTAATGACATTAGGATTATCCAAAAATTATGAAACTTGACCCACAATTCTTATTTAATATGTTGGATATGAATTTTCCATCAATTTTATATGTTGGAGTTATTTGTGTAATTATTTAATATTTTGAAGGTTCTACACACTCTCTCTCTCCTGATTTCATCTTTTAATCAAACGTTCTCCAATTTGACTGAAAATTCACCAAAAGGCATATTTTATTATGTAGATTATGAATCTAAGATTATTTCCCCTTTTTGAGTCATTTATTATTTTATTTAATATCTTTAAGGAAAAACACCCTTTTGATTTCTAAATAAAATAGATATCGTTATTATTACTCTAAATTGGTGAAACTTGGCCTCCAAGCCAAGACATATCCCAAGAAAATGAATATAAGGTTATTCTTATCCAAGAAGTTTTCCTTTTAACACATTATCCATTATTTCTATTATTTCTCCCATTAATAATCCAATATCTCATTATTCATGTTTTAAGTATTATATTTGATTCCCTTTTTCTCTTCCTTGCACCCTAAGGCATAGGAAGAATCTAGAACGAATCTACACCACCATTATCCCACATCGTGGACTTATAACTCATCATTCTCAATTATGGACACTTGGTCTTTTATGCACATATCTTATGTACCTTTTATTGATTTTATGATTAACTTGAAGGTATTGGGTAATATTTATTTATATTCTACATTTTAATGTGATTTATTCACGCATTAATATATTTAAGATCACCAAAGAGCATATTCTAATCCTCATTTGGCTAAACCTCCAAGAACTAAGGGTTCTAAGTTATTAACCCTGAAATAAGATTAAGTCCTAGGTTTCAGTATGTTACAACATACCACCCCTTAGTAAGATTTTGTCCTCAAAATCTAAACAACCATCTGCCACAGCTTAAATGATTCATCCTGATAAGCCAAACAAAACTATAGGTACAAAAGTAACTTCTTTCATAAATATCATGCAAAATGAAACATAACTTGAAAGTCTACTATAGGACTAAGGGTTTCCTTAAACTTGATCATCATCATGGACTTCTTCACCATCCACATCAAAAACTCTTCCAGGTTGCCTTTCCATAGGTCTCTTACCATTGTTGTTACCATTGTTCTAATGAGGCACTTATGGTTGTTGTTTTTGAGCCGGTACATGTCCATTACGAAGCTGAGGGCACCTAGGGCGAATATGTCTAGGTTCATTGCAATGATGGCACACAACCCGATAGTCAGGCTGATAATTTTCGTGGTTCTTTTCTTGAGTGCAATTCCCTAGAGGATGGTAACCATTGCACCTAGCACACTTATCTCTTCTCTTTTCATCTCCATAAGGTTTCCTCTTCTTATCAAACTCCCTAGGTTGAAACCCTGGGTTTGACTCCACGACCAACACTTTATCGACCATCTACTAAAAGGGCAAGGGCAGTTGTGGGATAAGAGAACATCCCACATTGTAGTTAAGTCCTTGAATGAATAGGTCATCCCTACGTTCCTCACCCAAACCAACTACATAACACTCCAACAGTAGAAACTTTTGCACATAAGAATAAATAGATAAGGACCCTTGCTTCAAGTTATAGAACTATGCTTCTTTCATCTTTAAGGAAGCAGTGCAGATGTACTTCCCATGAAAGAGGGCCAAAAACTCCACCCAAGACATGGTTGAGATGTCTCTAGTCCTTGCAATCCCATTCCACCAAACTCTTGCAGGTCCATCTAAAACATATGAAGCAAATCTAACCTTCCGATGTAGAGGACATGACATACCATCAAAATTCCTCTCTATGGCTAACACCCAATCATTAGCTTTGTCAACCATCTCTATCTCACCTTCACCCTTTAAGGAAGGTGGTTGCATCTTCATGAACTCCATGATTGAGAACTCCTTAGGCTTCTCAGAACAGACGAGTCTTTCATCTTCCCTGCCATGGAAGAAGTAAAGAGTTGTCAAAACATGGTCAACTCTTGCTCTGGAGATATAACTACTCCTGAACTAGCAGAAGCTGAAGTCCCCTGACAAAACCTAAGCGTTTGAGATGTTTCATAACCGTACTGGTTCTCAACAGTCGAGTTATCTCCTGCCATAAGGGTTTTTCCTGCACAAGGCAAGGTACTAGGTATAAGCAACCTAAGATAAGGGTAAACATCCTAAGGGAGACATGTTCGAAATAATTAGATAATCGACAGCTACAGGCTCTGATACCATGTTGTAAGGAGTGATACTTTCAATTTAATACTTCTTCCTATACATGTCATGATACTTTCAATTTAATACTTTCTTACACACATAGGTTGGTCTGAGTTTTACTCACATTCCACTCTATCTATTTGTCATTGTTCTTATTTATCTTATAATATCACACTTACCTCAAGAGTTCTCTACTTCTTACGTGAATTTCATGCCTTGAATCATTCTATTATCATAGATTTATCTCTCTTTTATTTCATTATCTTCTAGAATTATAGCTTCAAGAACTCTCTTTTAGCTTATTTGCATTCAGATTTGGGTTTCATGGTGTCTTATCTTTCTCTTTAGTTGCCAAACATTCAAGTTTTGAAAGGTTATGATGTGAATTTCATCTTTCTTTAGAGTAATATAAAGATATATTCACCATGATTTCTTATTCATTATGCTCTTTGGATTGTTTCAAATCGACTACTTGATCAGATTATTCACAAAGATAACAATCTAAGATTTTCACACTTACCTTTTCTTCTATAATTGAATACCTGGCTAGGGCATCCGAGTACGAAATTCATGAAGTATGCATCATGTTTACATGGCATGCTCACTTTCTTAAACATCATCCTAGTCCTAAGACCTAGTGTTCCTATAGACTCAGCAAACCTAGATCTCTGATACCAACTTGTGAAAACTCATCACGCTAAATGTGATTACTCAAAACTAAAAACATGATTGATCTCTAATTAACCACATAGCAGAAAAAGGGGATAATTAAAATAGATTTATTTTATCAGCATACTCAAGAACATTTACATAAAAGCCCAACGTCTTGCTTGTATTTTTATATCATGACAAATATTTTTTACAATTATTTTGTGGCCTCAACCACAACATATACATACAAAAGAACATCATCCACATATACCACATGTACAAGAATCAAAATTCTACCAAAAAGCTCGATTCAATTAAATCATCGTATAAAACTTTCCCGCCCATACCTGAGAGTACAGTGACGACACTAGGATACACAAGACATCTAGACAACCTTCTCTAGGTATATCTCCACAACTCCTCACTATCACAAGTCTACTGCCACTATTGTCGATCACCTAAAGAGATGTGGTTCCCCACGAGGTGAGACCCATCAGCCAATAAGAGATATAATTCTCAACAACCCTTATTTGTAACATTGAAAGATTAACATTATTCTCAGGAGGACAAGAAAATATCATAGTGAGTCTAACTAGTGTTATGAATATATCTAACAATTATTATCATGTCTAAAAAGATAAGCATGTCTACATTTTAAGTAGAGCTAACAATATAAGTACAACTATTTGCATAAGCAGGACAAGTTGTATAAGCATATATACCTATAGAAGCATGGCTAGTAGTATAAGAATATCTAATTACAGAAGCATAGCTAGAAGAATAAGCATAGCTAGAAGAATAATCATAGCTAACAACATGAGATAACTATCAACATAAAAATAACCAATAGTAGCAGTATATCTAAAAACATAATCATAACTACTCCTCATATTGTACTATACAACATTTATATGTGAAAAGAGAAAACAAGGGTTATCATCCAATGTGAAGTGTTGTTTATAACCCTAAAAGATGTACTACACAACTGGATTACATATTTTATTAAGCCCTGGGGAGAGTGAGGTATACCACTCAAACTCCAACTAACCACTATGAAGTGCTTTCAATTTTGTACAAGATCTAGGAGTATCGGGATCCTAAGATCTCCCACTCTCAGTGAGTACAAGTGAAAAGGCAGTGACATAATAGTCAAGATACCTACAATGATATATAGTAAAGCTTCTAAACATCAGCTCGTCCTTGGTATAAAGGGCACTGCCCTTGAAACTAGGGTATACACCACCCTATCATCTAAGGTACAACCGCAACTGTCCTCAATCACATCACATATACAAATACTCAAACTGAAGCATGACTACAACCATCCTCCATAACCTTGGGTTTGTATGTGAAGGATGTACACTCCCTGCACCCCACATACTTAAAAGTTTGTGCTTTGAGTTTCTCTTGGGACTACTCATTTCCCCATTCAGAAAATCCTGACACTAAATGGTTTTGTGGCTTAGGGCTCTACATGATGAGGGTTTCACTTGATGAATTATGTCAATTGGGTGAATTAAGGATGTATCAAACAAGTGGACATACAAACCCTAATTTATCTCTAGCAAGTATTGACATATACCAAACTTAGGATATATAAAATGTATGAGGTACAATTCTGATCACAACACCACATGATACTATTTCATTTCTATTCATGAGATCATACTTGTCATCGTACCACCATAGGATACAAATCCTTATCACATTATCCTAAAGTACCAACCCATGCCAACATAGAGAGGATTACACCTCCATAGGTCTCAATATAGACCATCACATCATCTCTTGCAAGAACATCATTATCTTTTCCTACCTTATAACAAGTCTCATACTTGCGATACACATGTTCATAATAATTTTTCATTAAAGAGCTAAAATATTTTCACATGATAGCATAGTATGGTTATCTTAGTATTAAGAGAATTCCTTCATTATATCATCATACAAGAAGGCTAGGTATGATTTACCACCATCATACTTATAGTTCTCAGGTTTAGCATAAGAAAGTAGCAACCATAAGGACCATGATAACCATCAGTTAACAGATTAGGGTTACAATCAACATTGAGAGACTATTCCATTATCATACAATTCACACAAGGAAGTTAAGTATGGTCAATCACCATCATTGGATTACCTTAAGGTTAGGTTCAACAAGGTAGATCAATAATGATTACCCATTATCACTGAGTTGTATTAGGGTTACCTGTTAGCTCCTTTTATAGCTATTAGTTTGCATTCATGTGAGGTCAAAGGTAAGACTACACAGTTAAGGGCATAACACCATCGATTCGACATCATCAAAACAAAACCATCATGCCATGAGCATCACCCCTATACCATTGGATATTGAGTAGGTAAAACCATCAATTGCAAACAAGCAAACACCTTGGACAAATCCTCTAGAGAAACTATCGAATTGTAACCTATAAAGAGTCACCAAATAGACCTAGTGAATCCATTGTTTGATAACTCAAAGAGCACCATCAATTCAAGACATAAGAAGAACTATCATTTGTTGACTCAAAGGACACCATTAGTTGGGACACCTAGGTCCACATCAGTTGTGATGTCTAGGGTCACCATCGGTTGTGTTGTACATGACTACCATCAGATCATGATGTTAAAACCTCCATTGGTTGAGACCATCGAGTGTTGAAACAGAACAACCATCGGTTGATGATCATGGGTGAGAGAGACCATAGAATCTTCGAGTCAGAACATCCATTGGTTGATGGACTAGTAGCACCATTGAATGTTGGACCCAGTGGATCCATCGATTGTCATCAACATGTGGTGAAATGAGTCAAAAACCAAAGTGAAACCATCATTTGGTGGAAGGAATGGAACCATCTATTGAAGCCACAACATGAGCACTAAGACCATCATTTCTTGAGCACAAAAGAATCCCAAATAGAATTTAATACATGACCATCAGTTGGCATAGGTAAAGAAACCAAAACCACAAATAACAAGCCATTAGTTCTATCAAGAAAGCACGCCATTGCTTGATAAAACAAGAAGGAAAAAAACCACACTAAGTGAAACCCATCATTTAGAACCGCTTGAGGAGAGAATTTAAGCCACCCACTTTGGAGGAAGATATACATCAGTTCTAGGCACTAAAAGAAGGCTCAAACCACACCAAGGTACCCACCATCAGTTGTCACAAGGGCCCAACCATTGGATCATAAAACCAAGAAGAAAATAGTCTATCATACGTAAGAGAAACCATCATTTGTAAACCCCAAGAGTACCATTAGTTCATGGTTATGTAAAGTATAGAGCTTCTTCTACCAAGAAAGTGTCATGCACAAGTTTTAGGGAAAATCCAAGAGGATAAACCACCAAAGAACTAGCAACTATTATCAAACCTTAGGTAAAAATATTATCTTTCTTAGAACTTCGTTTTAGAGAAAGAACATGTATAAGCAAGCTAGTACTAAGAAATAAATGTGAATAAAGTTATATAACTAGCCGCTTGGAAGAAGAAGAAGAAGCTCCAAATAGAAATAAAGTTCGAGAGAAAGAGGAAGAAGCCCTATCTTGAGCACTCTACACTACCAAACTAGCTACTTCTCTGAGCAAGGAAGCAAACCCTAGGTCAAGGAAGCAAGAAAGGGGTATTCTTCAGGCTCGAAAGCAATCTCTACCATGGAACACAAAGGTTCTAACCAAGAAGAAGGATAAAGGAGGTAGGAAAGCAAGAGAAACAAATGAGAGATGGAAGAACTTACTTGCTTTGGTCAAGAACTTGCAAAGAAAGCTTCACCAACTCAAAAGGAAGGTAGATCTGAACCCTAGCCAAACATGCAAGGAGATAGGCCACCTTCTTCTACCTTTGGCACCTTCTTATCCACCCATACAAGGAGGGACGAGATTTAGATAGTATAGAAGAGAAAGGGGGTCCCAAGGGATCGTTTGCATGCTACATGGAAGGTTATAAGAAGCTAAGGGTGAGAGGGGAGAGAAGGTTAAGGTGTCCTACTAGGCTTGCCATGTGTCCATAGCCTAAAGGGTCACATCCATGTAAAGAAGCAACTCTATCAGTTGTGGGAGTCTATAGGGCCATTGTTCATTGACTCCCATACTAACCATTGACCTTCAACTATAGGCTAACCATCTGATCAGGACCCTATGGTCATAAGGGTGAAAACCCTAGCTTACCCTAGAGAGATGTCACCATCAAACCAAGGTGCATCTAGGAGCCCCAAGGTACAACAAACTCAAACATGATAATAAAAATGTGAGGAACAAAAATCATTTGAAAAATTGTAAGAGAAACCTCAGATATTGATAAATTGTGGAAAAGTCCAAAACATGTATAAAATTGCATAACTTGTTTGAACATTGTCCAAACTAGACCAAACTTAAAATGTGGGATTATCACATGTTATAAAAGAACCTCAATGTATATATTAATGTTTTAAGCATCTAATTATGTTAATAAATCAAGATTAATGAGAAATATAGGGTAGGGGCCTTACATTACTAGGGGATACAATCACATTATAATATTGGGTGTCCACTAAAACCATTTACTAAGGACTATTTGACCACTTCATATTATTTATGTGGAATCATCACATGAGTACGAACAAAGATATTTTCTCCTATAAATTTGTAAGCACCAAAAATTTCATACAGTCATTTTGACTGATAGATAAAATCTTCTCATAAATCTCAATTCCTCAATGATCTATCTCCTTGTATTTATTCCTTAGTGGTGGGGATTCATACACATAATATCTTCTAGTAGTAGAGTCTATATCATATACAAATTACAATTCCTCAATTCAAAAAAAATTCCAACACTTAAATGGTTACATCTTTCCTTCTCTTTCACATTGTAGCCCAAAATTTCACAGCACTACCTTTGACAAATACATATTATCTCTTATAGTATCTATGTATCACCATATGGTGGCATGTTTTTATTTTCCTATTGACCCCATAATGTGATATGATAAGCAAATCCGTGTACCATGTTACAGTCATTGTGTGATGTAGTTAATTACTTTACTATGTTACATACATTAACTATTCCAAAATTAATATGATAACCATTAGATGGAAGTTCTTTTTATGACAGAGAGAACCCACCCTGGGAAATCCCAACATGGTAAACTCTCGAGGCATGAGAGGGTGTGGTTTGGTCACCCCTCCTGCATCAAATCAACATGGGTTCCCGTTTGGAATGTGCCTTCGATGAGGTTCAAACTTGGGCCCTTGATTGGGACTTATCGAACTCTTACCACTTGGGCTACTTTGGTCGTACCATTAGATGGAAGTTGATATTATCTAAGGTTAAGATTGGACAAGATCCTTTTTAAAAGTTTTTAAATTTATTCCTACTTTATCTTATGTCTAAGAAGGTTGTTGATTCCACATATTTTGTATGTAGTTCCTCACACTTTTCAAACATTGTCCCTAATTTTTGATATGTAAAATAGTATCAAAGTCTGTTATGAAAATATTATTCGTGATGAAAGTTAATGAAGTGCATCTTCATCACATTTTCTAAATTTTGCATTTATTTTTCACTAGTGATCAGTTTGTTGTTGTTCATATCATGTCATCTCATTGAGTGTTCATGTATCCTATAGTAAATTTTACGTCCAACCTCTCTAAGGTAATTTATTTTACAAATCCATAGAATAAGGCATAGAATCCTCAACCTTGCTTTCATATTGTGTGTATTTATGACAACACTACCAATTTATAAATTCCTTGATGCATTTAAGAGGGTGTTCTTTTCCATGTTCCTAAAAAATAAAAGAACATTGTTCCCATTCTTGAAGTTCTTACCATGCAGACAATATCACACACTCTCTAACACTTTAGTTTAATGTACCAGATGTCATCTTGCCATTTATTACTATCATGGAACGGTTGGTTACCCTAAGTCCACACTTCTAATGGATACACATTCAAAGGCGAGTGGACCTCAGCGTCCGTCCCTAGAATGTATTATATAACATATGCATGAATAAAACCACAATTAAGAAGAAGATAAGAGATAACATAGAATAAAAGGAACTAAACTAGTACCTAATAAGATCTTAGTCCCACATAAGAACCCAAATAAAATCCATTTACATGACATTAGATATCATTAGAGTAGGGGCCATAGATTATAATCATAGAGTAGAACCAATGATCATAGCAAGAGTCATAGTGCACCTACTACCTAAAATCATAAAAAGGTACACATCAACACAACTATGTTGAGTATGCTATAAAACACATAAACACACAAGTTTAAGAAACATATATGCTTGGAAAAACTTAGTATGATATCAAAAAAGAAATAAACAATATTAAATTCTTTCTTATTAACATGTAATCGTGTTTTAGGCACATTTCCATTATACTTAAACAACAATATATGACCATTGACCAACTTCCTCAAAGAAAGGGTCCATAAGGGTGCTCAAGATTAGCTAACATTTTATACGTAAGGGAACTCAAGACCTAAGTCTATGAGAAAACCCTATTTCAACATGCCTTGTACCCTTACCCCGAGAATATAGGAAGGTATGCAAGGTTCATACAGTGGATGAGTTCAATTATGTTCAAGATTTGTTCAACATATATCAAGCAAAATGAAAGTACTAGTCATAAGGAAAAATTAGCTCAAACAAGTGTATAAAGCCAAGTATTTTAAGCATATGAACATACAAGCAAGTTCAATACCACTAGTTTGGCCAATAGGAGGATAAAGCGTACCTTGATTGGATCACTAGATTATCCATTTTGATTCAGAAAACCATATATAGAAAGCTTGACTAGATCTTGGAAATTGAGTCAACATAGAGATCCTCACACTTCAAATAAGTACAATTGGATTCACATCAGAAATATTAGGTCCAATAATCATTATCATGGGGGTTGTATATGTCACCTAAGTCTAGGTACTCATTTCCTTCAACTTTGTTTTCAACATCTCAACTAGTCATGCAAGTTCATTATCATGTCACACCATACATCATGGATTCATCTAGAGCTTAGAGTGACACATCACAACTAAGGTTAGGTATCATAAGATTAGGGTTTCATGATATTAGATGGAGTGATCATATGGTTTAAGCAATGTAAGCATTAAAATAGTCGAACTAGTCATTTTGAGTAATAATCATGTTAGATTGCTACCATCAGAGTATAGATGTGGCCTACTTGAGTTAGGTATCATAAACGTCACAAAGCTACTAATTTGAATTCATAAAGTATCATAGATCACCATTAGATCAAGGTTCATTCAAGATTAGAGATCTAGTTATTAACATGTAGATCAAGTCACAAATCGAGTCAAGATTAGAGAATTTGATCACTTTAGGGCACAAAAATGATCCACGATGTATATGAGTACACAAAGCATGATAAGTTACATATTTAGGAGTTCACATGATCATTTTAGACATGAAAGACCCACATATGAGTTATGTTTGAGATTCAACATCAATGTATCCATATAAGGCATGTTTCAATGTTCAAGGTACATAATCAAGTCAAGTTAGGAAGCTATCATGGAAAAGTTTGAATCTTAGTTTAACAAGCATGTTGGGGGCCATCGAGGTAGCTGAACACTCCCTCTATTGTGCCACAGATCTTCCACAAACCATAACCATGGCTGAGGTGCACGAGAGGGAAAACACACACACTTCCTTTCTTGGCATCGTAGGGGCCAAGAGAAGAAGAAGAGGGGTGAACAGGGGGTTAGGGTGTGTGATAGCAAAGTAGAAGATAGGGGAAAGTAGAAGGGGAAGAGAGGAGTTGAATCAAGGCTTCAATTTTGCCAAAGGATGTGGGTATGGCATGGTTTGGTGGTCACAAAGAAACCGTAAAGCTACTACCATGGCAGCGCCAGATCCGGGGGAGAGGACAACATCATGATCGTTGGATCTGGCTACCATCCACAGGACAAAGATCTGAGGGTCCAAAACCATTGTTCATGGATTCAAAGCTTTTGATTGGTTGAATAGGAGAGCTCTGGATCACGCTTAAGAAAAAGAAAAGAGTGGGAAAGAGGGAGAATTTGGGTGGGTCACACACCCTGAATGGGCCCTAAAAGGCCGGCCCAAATACATAAAATCTATGATAAAAGGACTAGAAATAAGTTTATAACAAGGCATAAATCAAAAGGTCATATCTTAGGTTGTGATGGTATAATTGAAGTGATTTTTATGTCACTAGAAATATATGATAAGATCTACAACTTGACACACACTTTACAATAAGAAGAGTTCACGAAAGAGTTCAATTATGATTGCAAGTTGATGATACATCATAAGCATGGCACTTAGTTTAAAACTCAAATTAGAGTCATATATTAGTACCAAGTGATATTTATTTGAATCCAACAATTCAATTTTGGCGTAAACAACTCAAAGTCATAAAATTGAGGGTGGTAGAGGTTATTGAGTACATTAAAGCATCTAATGAGTCAAGACGCACACAAATTTAAGGAGAGTGGAAATCCAAGTTATCACAATTACCTCAACCTACATTGAAAAATTGGAAGTTGCCTTCATTATCACATGAACTCATATCTAATCAACCCTTTGTATGGATCTCATCATGTGATCCAAGATTATTGTATTTCTCAAAAATGAATTAATGAGCGAGGACATCATCTAGTGACAGAGCTTAAGAGTGTCTTATGGATTTATACCTCCAATTGTAGATGTGTAATTTTCTCATTCTTTAAGGCTTTTGATATTTAATTATTCTTTATTATTAGGCTTTCCTTTGCATACCATATGCCTAATATGGTTTTCTATGCATATTTGTTTATTCCACGATATTGATCACTAACCACTCGAATTGTCTTCCATTACCACTTATGTACATTTTGCATTTAAAAGCAATATGATATGATACTTCATTCCATTAATATGGACTCAAATTGGCGATGTAGTCTGAGAGGGACCATGAAGTTACATGATTTTAGCTTAATAGAATAACTAGGGTTTACTTGTTGTTAAATTGTTGTAAAGATTGATTAATGAGTAATATTTTAGGTGAAATATGTTGAACCTATTTATATGTCCTAAATAATATTCAATTGAAACTAGACTAAGGGGTGATTAATAGTCGCATAATTAAATATGTATACAGTTATAAAAATAATGATTAAATAGTTTACATTATTAGAGTGTGAATTGTTTGCAAAACTTGCAAAGGTAAAACCCTACCAGACTAATTCAAGACATTTGCAAACTTGGTTTTCAGTCAATTTTTCTTGGTGAAAACCAACCAAGAAAATCAACAAATTTGTTTGTCTTGTTTCTTAGTGGTTCATCCTGGTGAAGATACTGATTTGGAGCTTAACAATGTAATTGAGATCAGTTTTGATGAAGATCACATAGCCTTTATACCATACCGAATTGGAAGGTATAAGAGTGAGAACGTGGGAATTATTTATATCAAACTCCATGATGTTTGAAATGAGAAAATTAGCCACTAATGAGTTCTTTTATGCATAAAAATGACCAGTTGGTAATTTTGTAGGTCAAAATTTAGCCAAGCAAACTTTATTTATAATTAAATGGAAGAGAAAAAGTTAACAAGAATTAAAACAACAACCAAAATTATATATTTATGAAAATTAGAACACGAGTAAACCATTTCCACTTTTTGTAACCCAAAACATCGAATTTCTAGAGAGTAATAATTATGATTTGAAGGAGATGTAGGTTGAAGAAGTAAGGTTAGGTTTTTTTATTCCTACAAGTGGATAAATCAGTAGGTTTTTCTCTTTTCGATAGGTTTTCTAAGTGATTATTATGTTTAGTGTTCAAAGTTGAATCCTCCATCATTTGGATCAAAAAGACATCAAATTAATTCTTTTGTCATTTCTTTTCACAATTCTTTCTTTCTAGGATTTTTAGAGGAGAAGGAAGAAGCAAATTCATTTGAAAGAAGTTAGGGTAGGTTTCTTACAATCAAGTCTTGGATAATGTCCTCAAAGTTCTCTAAATTGTATTTGTGTCTTTATTGGATTTTAGATATTTAAATATATAAAAAGCTTATCCATCTCCTAATGAAGACAAGGAGTCAAATGGTTTGCATTTCTAGAATAGTTGTTTACTTATAAAAGATGTTGGGTGTTTGTGTACCTTATACTTTGGATTCATTGTTTAATCAATAAAAATTAAAGTAGTCTCTTTTAAGTGATATCTATGAAGAGTAATGGGAAAGGAATTGCAATTATGTTATAGTAGTGTTACAAAATTAGCATGGATGAAAATATGTTGGCAAAATGGATTGAAAATAAGTAATTGTACTATGAACGGGATAAACATGAATTAAATATGGTTTATTAGTATTATTATTGAATATATTGTAGATTTAAATATATTTTTGTATGTGATAGTCCATATGATAGACTAAATGGGAAAGGAAGATCTCATGAGAATAATAAGTAAAGAACTAAGTAGATTATGTGAAAACCTAATATCAATCCACTCTTACGATGAAATCAGGGAAAAACTCCATGATAGGAATAAGATTTTATAAATTGAATGAAATATTATATTAGATAATTTGTATCAAACTAGATTTAAGAATCATCTTTATGAAATTCTAACATGACAAACCTATTATGGTGTATTTTATGGTTAAGTGAAAACATCTAACACGATGCTAGTCATATCTTATAGAATTGACAATCATGAGTTTAGACAAATTTATATTTATGGATTTGTAGTGATAAGTCACTCTTACTAAGTCTACTCCATAAAAAAATTCTTTATAAAAATTAGAATTTTATGCAATGATTATCAATATTCCATTGGAAGTGAAGTGCCATGAAATAAGAGTGCCTAAAGGTGAGAAACAAATGCAAAAACTAGACCGAATTGGAAAAGATCAACTATGAACGCATGTTACTTAAATGACACTAAATCATATATTTATTGCATTTTTTATGTAAATCATCGAAGTGCAAGGACATACAAATATGATAAGGTTATGAAGGAAGTTAATTTAGGAGTAATGTTTTATACAATATGGAAGATGTAAGAAAGAAATTTAAAAATGTTAAATAAAATCATGAAGTAAATGAGTAATCGATAAATAATAATCATAAAATATTCTTTAATAATATACTAATGGATGTAATCAGTGCGACATATATTAATGTAATCAAAGGGATGAAATACAAGATTGTAGCATTTATGCTATAAATGTGGCATAAGATTGTAAAGGTGTGTGCATAATGTCTATGTATTGAGACTATTTTATAGTTGACAAAATTTAAATACAGTAAGTCTTGTGGTTTATAACAAATAGCTAATGTACTAAGGAAGAAAAGACTATTTTTGTGCTAAAATTGCTAGTGGATGTAATGTTATTATATCACTTATCAGAGATTTTGTAATGAAGAAATGATAAGATATTTGAAGGATGTGTAAGAATGGCATGTAATAATGAGTATCATAAAATCATATCTAGAGTGAATTCTTGAGAATGGTATTATGCGTAGGAAAAATGGGTGAGCAGTGATGATTCATTAGACATGGTAGAAAGGGGAAATAAATTGATGTTGTGTTATTTAAAGTTTGATGTAAGAAACAATGGGATGATTGACGAGTGTATTGATTATTAAATCCTAATATGATACATGTTAAGTGTAAATACTAAGAGAATAATGGTTAGTTTCTTACACAAGAATAAGGTATGGAAAATTCTACATGGTTAGCTAAAAGCCAGGTTGTTTTAGGGAATAGATAAAATATGATAGATTGACTAGAGAATGAAAATGAATGTGTTCTTCCCCCTTAAATTCCAATTGATGGTCCTCTTGATATGGACTATATTCATATATGTTCAAATTAGTATATGAACTGGTAAAAGAGTAATTGTAGTCTCACTATTATCTTTTAGCATGAAATCATGTTGGTTATCATGAATGACAAGTAAGAAATTATAACTATTCAACAATATGTCTATTATCTACTTTAATTAATGATGATATATGGTTGTTTCAAGGTTATCTGGTTGTGATATTTTTTAGTTTAGTGACCATATCTTATATGGTCATTGTCTTCAAGACTATAGGATATGTTCTTGATAAAGATGGTGACGAGTCACATGATAACTACTATTAAAACTTACCAATTTATATTTAGAATTTGTACTACTACTTTTGGTCATATAACTTGTGAGAATACTATATGTGAGATATTCGGTAGTTTCTTATCTATTATCAAATAAACCCAAAAAGGACATGTATGTAAATAAAATTGATCAAAATGGTGGTTTTGTAATAAATTGATCATTTAGAATTGTAAGTTAGAATTGTAAAAATGATACCTTCCAATTTCATTTAAGTTTATGATGTTTAACCTAGTTTTGATACATGTTACTTATTTAGAGAGGGAGACTTCTACTCAATTGGCCTTTATAAGAGTCTCATGTTAATTTTCATCCATCAAGAAATCATGATACATAATAACTAAAATTATTAAATTAGATTAAATGTATCCATGTTATATCTATTCCCTAGGCATGGTTGTTATTATGCTTGTTTCTTTTCTATATGAGGGCTACCTCTATATTTTCTATTACTAAAATGGGGCATTGTCAATGTGAATTTTTTTATTATTGGGGTTAATGTTTTTTTTCAAAGATCTATGGGAAACTTCATATCTTTTAGAATGTGAAAGGACTTTCTAAGTTTTACTCAACTAAATATAATCTTAGTGTAATAATCTAGGGAGCACATTAGATTTTTGAAATGAACACTAACATAATAAATCGAAATAAATATTGGATATTCACACATGAACTTCATTTGAGGTTTCATTATTCCCCTTATGTAAAATATTGATACAAATCTAATGTTAATTTTTCCATTTACCATTTTTAACTAACTGTGTGAGAAAATATAAAGATATTAGATCAAGGTTTATTCATGATATCTAGTGACACTATGCAGAAAGTTGAAGGAAATAGGGTACATGTTGGGTAAACCCATCTTTAAAAACCTTGGAGCACTTATTTGAATTTCTCTAAAACTACGATGCAAAAGACTAACTTTGACCATAAGAGAGGTTAGTAAAAGTAATCATTTTAGTTAAGGTAAATTTCAGTTGATGTTAAATAGTAGCATTTGATAGGCTCTATCGGTGAATTGTAATGTAGAGGTTGGAGATAGACCCTTGCTTAGGATTTGTATGTATAAATGGCTATTTATTGAATGAAAGAAGGAAAGAAAGAAATGACATCGTGAAATATTCAGGCAATGATTCCATGAATTTTAGTGGTTTGAATTACCACCTTATGGTTTAATGCATCATGATAAATTGTATATAATTTTGTAAAAATTATTCGTATATATATGGACTTCCTTTATATTTTTTCAGCAAAAAAGTTGGGGACGGGTGGATGTCATCTTGGATATTCACATAGTAAACAAGCTAATTTTGTAATAAAATACTAAAATTGCAATCAATGTTTTTGCTTAAGATATATTTAGATACCTCTTATTCCATGAAATCTATGAAATGATATAAGATCTGATTTGTTAATCTCTCTTTTTTATCATTCTCGGTACTCAAATTAATATAGAGATAATATGTAAAAAAATACATTGAGATGGAAGGAATGTGGGCACCAAGTTTCACCTCCAATCCTTTACAGATGGCTAAATTTAATCCTATGAAATACTATATCCATAGACTTGAAGGTCATAACATTACTAGACATTTTTTAAACTCGGTTATAGAGGTTGACCGCCCTCTGATGCTAAGAATCTAAATATATCAAACCTAAAAGGTATAAAGATGTGTTGATCATCAATACATATTTTTTCATGCTTGACCACTTTAGTTAATGTAGCTTTGAGTAAATCACGTATTGTCGTAAAGACCCTTCCTCAATGCCATCAATGGGGATACTCCAGTCAGATTCACACATAAATGCTATCCTCCTATCCATATAAAATCAAAAAATAAGTTCGTCTAATGGTCAATATTCCAACCTGTGAATTAGTTAATAAGTTCATAGGTCCTTCTTAAAAGCAATCAATACATCATAGAGGACATCTCTAACAAGACATGGTTGTATCTAAAGCTTGAAAGTAGCTTCCGGTAATGAACCACATGCTCCCAAGAGTGTCTAAGCATGTTTTGCGACTGGAAAAATATTAGGGAATATAGGAATAATAAGATGGTATTTGAAGATAGTATGATATTGTACTTGAGACATGTGTAGGACTAGCTCGTCAACAACAATAATATGAAGAAATTTCTAAGTATGATCAGCTTGCAGACACATAAAAATATTTTTTTATCTAACAGTCATGTCAAACTTAACTTCTATGCTCTCAACAATTTTCCTAACAAAACTCCAACGCATGTTGGATTGTAGGGGAGACAATGTCCTTTTTAGTAAAACAAATAAAATGGAATTTTAGAATCGTGGAATGAAGATAATCTAAAACATGGACAAAAGCAGAATCCATATTGCAAATCCATGTGTTTCATAAAATATGATCTTAAAAAACTCAAGATTGGGTTATGGAGGCCACAAAAGTGTATGAAGAAGACTATATTGTTGAATACAATCTCAAACCACTATTTGAATGGATAAGGGAGCCAACCGCCATTGAAGGTCTTCAAAGAAAGGACCTCCACATACCACAATGTCCTCAATAGTATTATCGTAAATCTCTGTTCAAACACATTGATGTCTCCTCTGTGTGTACAAGTTGACATGTCCTTACGCCGAACTAAAATTGAACAATATGCATGCAAGAACATAGAAACAAACTATGTGGATCATGCACCATTGAAAGAAGATGCATCAACTTAACAGTTTTAGCAGCCCTCCCTATGACCAACTTTTCAAAAAAACTTGTGTTCCTACCAACGGATCCACTAGGTAACTTCCTACCAAAGAATGTCTCCCGATGTTTACATGAAACAACCCGTTCTTAAACTTCTTACCATCACATGTATGCCAAAAGACATTGTTTCCACTAGGTAACTTCCTACCAACGAATGTCTCCCGACGTTTACATGAAACAACACATTCTTAAACTTCTTACCATCACATGTAGGCCAAAAGACATTGTTTTGTAACTTTACATCTTGTTTTAATAGAATGCAACTGCCGTTTTTTTAACTGATGTAGATATATTAAGCCGTACTAAATTGGGATGTTAAACTCAAAATCTATTACAGAATTATTTTTCTATTTCTAATCAAATGAATATTCAATTCGAACGTTTATGATCGGTATCCAATTTGATTCCGGAAGGAAATATAAAAATGCTAGATCGCGAGTTCTTATACCATGATACATTATACCACCGTGTAGTAAATCTAAGGATGTTAAAACATTAAGCAATTATTCAAACAGAACAGACAAACTTAAACCACAGTGGAAATGACTGCAGAGACCAGGGTCATTCCCTCCTGGAAAAACCATTAGATTAGGAGAAGAAAGCCCCAATACACTAAATCCTTAATGACACTCTTCAGTCAGGAAAAAAAAATCCATGATCAAACTGAATATAATATATGATCAGCCATTCCATTTATGTTGCGCTTCTGAATATCAATTCATGAATGTCTGTGTTAAATTTCTATATGTTCTATATGAATAGAAACTCCAATAATTTCTTTGTAGGCCCAAATTTTCATTTCATTCGAGACAAGATCCTCGCAGGCGACGGTAATCGTCAGATTTCCAAAAGCAGTATGATTGTGGTGTTGTTAATATTTATTAATGTCGTTCATGCAACAGCAACAGGTGCAAATTAATTAGCAAGTTCAGGCAGATCCAAAATAAGAAACGAAGATCAAATAAAGCAGGAGAACAGAAATAACAGGAGTTAGATTCGCAAACCAGATCGTTCGTTGAGAAACGAACATGATACTTAAAGAAATCAGTGTCCGGCAATCCTCGCGGATAGGCACCGTTCTCCCAGACTCGATTTGGCACGAACCTAGAACGGACTCGTCTCGCTCACGCTTGACGTAGTCACGTAGCACTACTGCTAGTGCAACACAACAAACGCAGAAACCACCGCCTGACAGTTGTGTCTCGGTGACAGGAAGGAGAACGCCGCACTTCGCACAGGAGAACAACTCCACGAAGTGGCTTGGAGCGAAAGACACTCGCTCTCTGGATTAGGGCTCTCAAAACACACGTGAAACGACGACAGAAATATGCTTGCTATGTGTTTTACCCTAATGACCAGAGGCGTATATATAGTCACGCATGTTTCTAATCCTATTCCCAGTAAGACGCAAACACTCGGTTGCTCTTGTATACAATACGGAATAATCCGCAAAAGATAAATACTTTCTAATTAGGATTAAGAAATCCAAATAAGAAAAAAACAATTAATTACACGAGTAATTAATTACTTAGTTGTATCCTAGTGCAAAAAGAAGCCGGAAGACGGAAGACATTCTCCACAATCTACAAGCCCGAGCCCAAGCCCGAGCGTGCGTGGCGCGCGCGCGTGCGTGCGTTGTGATGTGGTAATCTCACCCACCAAAGAGGTGAGCATACCTCCCTCTTAGGACCCCTTGGACACTAGTGCCCCATTTGATCCTACATATGAGGACCAGAAAAGTTCTAGGAGTGAGCAATATGGGATAAAACTTCTTTGCCATTTGTACTAGAGACAAAACTACTTTTCTCACATATACTTGTTGTACTACATTGGGTTGAACCCATGCTAAATAGATGGTTGCTGCAACCATATATCTAACAATCCCCCACAAAGTCCAATGTGTAGTGTGCTCTACCATTCAGTCCTCCATGCAATGCTTTCAGCAGATACCTTTCGGTTTGAATCTACCTGAGTTATCCAACTGTGACCCCCGTAGGAACTAGGTGAACAAAAGTCTTGAACCTGAACCTTGGGTACAAGAGTATAGGTTGGTAACAACACAATAAAGACATGGTAGTAAAGAAAACAATGCATTAAGGCCATGCATACAAAATTTTATATCATGATTGATAACAGAGAACAACCCAATTCTCCTGTTGTGGCCTACACAACATCAATCACTTAGTTGGAGTCTCCAAGGATGTACTGCTAACATCCTATCCTAAGACTTGACACCATTAAGAGACTACTCTCTTGCTAACTTGCAGTCATGACACTAACAGGTTTCCCAGGGAATAGACACACAGATGTAAGAAGCATTAAACAAGAATACATAGTGTCATCCAATTTACCCGACAGCTTGTTATTACCACATTGAACCCAATTTGTGGGATCTCCACTCTTTTGGATTGGGTTGCTAATGCCTGCAAATCTATAGGGGTTTCAGTCACATCCCCAACCTGGAATTTTCTACTAAAGCCAATGTAAGACCTTTAGTGAAAGGATCAACTGTATTTTCTTTGATACCGACGTAGTCCACAACCACGACCCCATTAGACACTAATTCCCTTATAGATTTTAATCTGACTTGGATGTGTCTACGCTATTTTTTATTGTACTTGGAACTCTTTATCTTAGAAATAGTTGTAGTGCTGTCATAGTGAACTAAAATTGCAGGAAGCGGATTCATTACCATAGGTAAACTAGACATAAGTCCATGTAGCCATTCAGCTTTCAATCCAATTTCATCTAGAGCACACAACTCTGCCTCAAAAGTGGACCGAGACAATATAGTCTGTTTCTTAGACCTCCAGGAAACAGCTCCTCCTCCCAACAGGAATACATATCCTGAGACACCATTACTCCCAGAATTCACGACAATCCATCTTGCATCACTATATCCTTCGACTACGGAAGGATGTTTACCATAATGCAGCCCACGAGAACATGTTCCCTTGATATACCTCAAAACTTTGTCAAGAGCTTCCCAATGGGTCTTGTCGGGACAACTGGTGTATCTACTTAACTTTTTCACGGCAAACGCAATGTTTGGACGTGTACAGTTCATAAGATACATCAAACTTCCGATAATCTGAGAGTATCATAATTGAGACACTGGAACCCCAGTCTCATTCTTGAACAGAGGCTTGGATGAATCATATGGAGTCTTACCAGGTTTACGTGATGTGTACTCAAACCTCTCCAGTATCTTCTCAACATAGTGAGACTGAGAGAGAGTTATACCATCAGTAGACCTTATGATTTTAAGCCCTAAAATCACATCAGCGACACCCATATCCTTCATCTCAAACTTGCTACACAAGAATGAATTTGTCTCATTTACTACTTTCATATCAGAATCAAAAAGAAGGATATCATCGACGTATAAGCATAACAAAATGAAGCCATTATTGACAATTTTACAGTAGAGACACTTATCAAATTCATTAGAAACAAAGCCAAACAATGATATCACATAATCAAACTTCTCATGCCATTGCTTAGGGGCTTGTTTCAAGACATATAATGACTTAACAAGTTTACACACTTTGGACTCATTCCCATGACCCACAAATCCCTCAGGTTGTTCCATATATATCTCTTCTTAAAGATCACCGTGTAAGAACGTGGTCTTCACATCCATCTGATGGATATAGAGATTATAAATGGAAGTCAATGCTATAAGCACTCGGATTGTGGTCATACGGGAAATAGGTGAATACGCATCAAAATAATCTATTCCTTCCCTTTGTGTGTAACCATTAGCAACTAACCTCATCTTATACTTATTGATTGTCCTGTCTGCATTAAGTTTCTTCTTAAAAATCCATTTGCAACCAACTACATAACAACTAGGAGGCAAATCCACTAATTCCCAAGTTCCATTCGAGAGAATTGATTGGATTTCATCATTAACAGCTTCTTTCCAAAACTTAGCTTCTGGAGATTCCATAGCTTGTTTGAAAGTAACAAGATCATCCTCAACATTATAAGTGAGAAACTCACTTCCAAAGTCCTTGGATGTCCTAGGCCGTTTACTTCTCCTTGGTTCAACTATTTCTTCAGAATCATCTGATTCAGAAATAGCTTGTTCTGAGTCGCCCCCCACATTTGTCATCCTTTCCACGTGCTCGTGAATGGAACATGTGGTAAATGAATCTTCTTGAGATACTTCATTGGGAACACCCATTTTCAAAGGAAACACATCCTCAAAGCATGTTGCATCACGTAATTCCACAATTGTATTGACCTCAATGCCAGAGATATCTGATTTTACAATCAGGAATATGTAAGCATAGCTTGTCTCTACATAACCCAAAAATATGGCATCAATCGTTTTTGGTCCCAATTTCTTCCTTTTGTGTTCAGGGACAAGTACCTTTGCAAGGCACCCCCACACTTGAATATATTTAAGACTCGGTTTCCTTCCTCTCCATAACTCAAACGGACTACTCTCTGAATGTTTATGGGGAACTCTATTCAGAATATGGCAAGCCATATTCAAAGTTTCCCCCCACATAAGTTGGGTAATCCAGATGTTTGGAGTAAGGTATTTACCATATCTATTAAGGTTCAGTTTTTATGTTCAACTATCCCATTTGATTGTGGTGAATAAGGAGCAATGACCTCATGAACTATACCATGTAATTGGCAAAATTTCAAAACTAAGTTCGAGGTATACTCTCCTCCCCTATCAGACCTTAATCGCTTAGGTACTTTACCAGTTTGAGTTTCGGCTTCTTTCTTATAAATTTGAAATTTATCTAATGCCTCATCTTTACTTCTAAGTAAAAAGACATAACAGTATCTACTCGCATCATCAATAAAAGTTATAAAATAATACTTTTGATATCTCGTAGCAACACCATTAAATTCACAGATATTTGTATGCACTAAATCCAAAATTTCTGAATTCCTATTCACATAATGAAAAGGCTTTCCTAGGCAATTTAGCTTGTACACAGATTTCACATTTATTGTTACTAATTTCAGATTTAGGGATCAAATTTAGATTCATCATACGCTTCATTGAGGCAACATTAACATGTCCCGAACGTAAATGCCAAACATCGGATGAAACAAGATTCATGCAAACAAAACTATAATCATTCAAATTTAAAATAGAATTTGAAACAGGTTTAACATGAATCTTAAATAAGTTCTCCACATCACATAAGTACCACTTGCCAAAAAACAAAGAATCACAAAGGCGTGTAATAATAGCCTTATTACATTTGCAGATTACTCTATAACCTTCCCTAACTAAAATGACGCCACTAAAGATATTGCGTCGAATGGTTGGAACATGTCTGACCCTATTAAGAGTCAAAACCTTCCCCGAAGGGAACTTCAAGTCCACCCGTCCTTCGCCTTTGAATTCTGCAGAGCTGAAATCACCCAAAGTCACAGACCGACCTTGAGAGGCCTGATAAGACACAAACAGGGATTTATCAGCACACACTTGTACATTAGCCTCAGTGTCAATTATCCAATAAAGTGGTTCAAAAATAGAAATGATTTCAAGTTTAATAGATACATATCCATCATTGAGGTTCAAGGATGTAGTCATCATGTTGACCACATCCTTCTCAGTTGCAGATGTGGTAGCTTTCTTTGCCTTCTTAGTAGGACAATCCTCGTTCCAGTGGCCAACATGTCCACAAGTCCAACAAGGTTTGTTCTTCGGTTTTTTTTGGATCTTTGCCTTAGGTTTATGTACATTCTTAGATTTCTTATCTTTGATGTTTTTTGCAGAAGTAAAATTAACAGTTGAATTTGCATCAGTAGGCACCTTGACCGTTTTCTCCTTTGAGTGTTCTTTTTGTATATTAATATCCATCATTAGTTCTTCCATTGTGTGTGTCCCTTTGCGATGCTTCAGAGACATACCAAACGATTCCCACGACTTAGGAAATTTTTCTATGATAGACATAACAACAAACTTCTCAGGAAACACCATGACATCTGAGAGTTCATGAACTAGGAGTTGCAGATCATGTGTTTGATCGGAAACTGACTTACCCTCAACCATCTGAAACTTAAGAAATTTAGACACGCAGTATTTTTCAACACCTTGATTTTCAGTACTAAAATTCTTAATCAACAATTCCGACAAAACCTTGGATGTAGTGACTGGCGGCTTTGAGTAAGAATCATACAATTTGTTATTTAAACCAAAAAGAATCAAACCGCGACACATTTTGTCACCCTTCTTCCAATTAGCAATTATATTTATATTATCAGGAATCATTTCATCAGATTTAGGTTCAGTCTCTACTAAGTACTGATCAAAACCCACAATATTCAGCTAAATTTCCATCCGACTCTGCCAACGGGCAAAGTTGGTACCAATAAATTTTTCAGGCATACTGCTGCTATCAATTTTATTTCCCGAACCACCCTGACCGGCCATTGTTAATTAACGACAGAAACTGATTTCTTTAAGACTGTTGTTAATATTTATTAATGTCGTTCATGCAACAGCGATATGTGCAAATTAATTAACAAGTTCAGGCAGATCCAAAATAAGAAACGAAGATCAAACAAAGCAGGAGAACAGAAATAACAGGAGTTAGATTCGCAAACCAGATCGTTCGTTGATAAACGAACCCGAGAAACGAACGTGATACTTAAAGAAATCAGTGCCCGACAATCCTCACGAATAGGCACCGTTCTCCCAGACTCGATCTGGCACGAACTTGGAACCGACTCGTCTTGCTCGCGCTTGACGTAGTCACGTAGCACTGCTACCAGTGCAGCACAACAATCGCAGGAACCACCGCCTGACAGTTGCGTCTCGGTGACGGGAAGGAGAACGTCACACTTCGTACAGGAGAACAACTCCATGAAGCGGCTTGGAACGAAAGACACTCGCTCTCTGGATTAGGACTCTCAAAATACACGTGAAACGGTGACAGAAATATGTTTGCTATGTGTTTTACCCTAATGACCGGAGGCGTATATATAGCGACGCACGTTCCTAATCCTATTCTCAGTAAGACGTAAATACTCGATTGCTCTGGTACACAATACGGAATAATCCGCAAAAGAGAAACAGTTTCTAATTAGGATTAACAAAATCTGAATAAGAAAGAAACAATTAATTACACGAGTAATTAATTACTTAGTCGTATCCTAGTGCAAAAAAAAGTCTGAAGACGGAAGACATTCTCTACAATCCACAATCTATAATTGCGTGTGTGTGTGTGCGTTGTGATGTGGTAACCCCACCCACCAAGGAGGTGAATATACCTCCCTCCTAGGACCATTTGGACACTAGTGTCCCATGTGATCCTACATATGAGGACCATAAAATTTCTAGGAGTGAGCAATATGGGATAAAATTTCTTTGCCATTTGCACTAGAGACAAAATTACTTTTTTCAAATGTACTTTGTGCACTAGATTGGCTTTAACTCATGCTAAATAGAAAGTTGTTACAGCCATATATCTAATATGTGGTGGGTCTCCTTTGCGCTGGGGATAGTACAAACCTACAGCAAACAGAAGGGTGCTTGCATAATGTATTGGGGTTGGTGGCATGAACACCGGATCTTCCGGAGCGAGGACATGGGAGTTCGGCTTTTAGTAGTTTGTCCCTGTAGAAGTTCCTCCAACCGCAAGGCCGACCGTTTTTGGTTGTTGGTGACTTGGGATCTTTGTATAATCCACATATAAACTTGATCGATCTATGTTTTCTTTTTGACTGCTCTAATTATTTCATTAGTATATTCCCGAAGGGCATACCGGCGTCACTAGCCCTGTTGATGCCGCAATAAAAGTGTTTCACAGAAACGGCAAGGCCACCAGGGCAACAGAAGAGCAGGCTTATACAATTCTATACTCGATAATGCAAAGAAGAGTTGAACTGGACGCACTCCACTAGCCATTTTGATGTATAAGAATGGATGCGTGTGGGAAAGATTAAGATGAAGTGAAGATAACAGAAGTCACAAACTGACCGTGATATCAAAAACATAAAGTGGGACAAGGAACATGGATCGTTACAACCATGATTATGACGAAGTCATACAATAAACGCTCTGAAACCTAACTGCAAGAACACCACTATCAGATACGCAAGTCATACTATTTGCACATTGGATTTTGAGCAAGTATATAATTATGGTTGGCAATTCTTCAGATCGCTCTTGGTTTTCAGCTAGGACATATGGGCCTTAGCTATATTCTATGTGCTCTGTACTCCGTGCTTTGTACTTTAACACATGTGTACATGCCAATTACAATAGCAACTTTAAAAAAAAGTGTATATTTGAAATTAATTCGCAAATAGCCTATTTTGTGGACAATGTAACAAATATTTATCCATATTCATTTTTTAGTATGAATGTGTCAAAGAGTTTGGAATAAATAAATGCGCCTAAAGCTTTGATGCATTCTCTCTATAAATGAATGGACCCAAATATTACGCACATTCCTACAGGAAAACAGAAATGTTTATTTTGGAAACTTTTGTAATGGTATCAAAGTCTTCTAAATAGACTTATCTATTCATAAAAATTTGTAACATTATTATTATTCGTTTATATGCAATTTATTATGAACTATTGTATTATATATTCATTTTCTTCAAACAAATACATATCTTAATATTATCTATCATAATTTCATCTATATGCTACATTATTAATGTGTATTAGATTTATCATAACAATTATATGGTTGGGTAACATAAACATAAGATTTCTTGAACCTTATGTTGTATATTTAACTATAAACATCAATATGTATTGGCATGCACACACATAGAATTATGTGTATGTGTAAAGACTAATAGAAGAATGTGAAAAAAGAGAAATTAACCATCTCTCGCATGAGTACTATATGTTATGCTACTCGGTACACGTTCAATTTTATCGTTTATCTTTTATCTTTTATTATTATTATTGATAATCTTTTTTTATTTACTGAAACACGAAATCAATTGTTTCTTCATCAATGTAATTATTTTCCGAAATTTCATATTTCGTCTACTTTCGTTTCAATTACATATCAATCGTCATCTTTTCTTGAAAGAATCTTCTCAGTATGACTTCTCACTAATTAAATCTATAATTACCCAGGATGTAGTGTGACTTTTCCCCTCTCTCGTCTAGCCCCCCTCACTCTTATCATATAAAATCATATGTATACATTTCAAATTATATTGAGTTCTTGTAATTTTTATTCACAATATTTGAATAAAATATATGCATATTTACACATAAATAGGTATATAACGAGTCAAATAAAATGCATATATTTGTGCGTGAACTTGCTAACAATGTTTATGTACTCTGTAATATATGGTTATAAATAATAATGTTCATATATAATTCTACGTGGAATCAAAGTTTGAAAAATAAAATTACTATTTTTTTGGTAAATGTGTTCAAGTGTTGCATTCATTTTTTGGAGTTAATGCGCCAAATGTTTTGACACATACACCTTGAAAAGTGAATGCACCTAATGGTTGACATTCATTTTTCATAGGAATGCACCAAATGTTTTGGCACGTCCACTTTGAAAAGTGAATGCACCGAAATGGGTTGCTTATTCATCCAAATATGGCATTATATTAGAAATTAATTTTAAATAGATGTACTTTTGATTATTGTTTAATGGTTGTTATGGGATTTTTTTCTCTTTTCTAGTAGTAGTTAGTGTATGTTTAGTGGCCAAATCTGTTGTTGCAACTTGATGTTGCATTTGTTGTTGCATTTCATCATAGTCTTACATTTACTTCAAAGACCCACCCCTAAAAAATTAATTAGGATTTGGTGCGGCAGAGATTTAATGCAATAGCCCGGAATAGCAACCTAGGTACATCGAATTTGCTCCCGTATGTTTACGACCATCATCTTCAACTGACATAGGTATGGTATTTAGTTGATAGGTTGTGTACATGCTAGGACTAATAGCAATAAGTTCACGTGGTTGAAAATGTTTTTTTACATGCATTCTAGCTTTCATTTCAAAAGTCTACATATGCTTCAACTATGACATAGCCTTATTTAAATAAACATTCACTAGCATGAACCACTAATGCACTTCATAATAGGACGAACACCTTGAATAAAAAAATACAACTCCTTATGTGACATCAAAAAAATAGTTGTAAGTGCCAAGAAAGCTACATAGAGAAGCATAGTCCAAGAAAAGAGGAAACAAAATATAGGCACACAAAAAATCATCTGAGATGAAAACCAATGAGATCGAGTATTTGAGAGAAAATTGGCTCATATGAGGGATACTATGTGCACATGAGGGGGGGGGGTCCTCTACATAATAATCCCCAACCAAAACATGGAGCAACCACAAAAGTATTGGGATAGTGTATCTTATCCTAATGTTAGCAATAATTGAGAAGTCCAAACTACTAATATGCTTGGAGTTGAAGATATAATTTATCATTATCCTCTCCTCCTATTTTTTTAGTTTTGCCTTATCTACTCATTATTCTTGTCTATAGCTTGGTAGTATCTTCTCACCACGTCTTATTAGATTTGGCCTCATTTTGGTGTAGTTTTATCTAATGCTATGGACATCCTACAAATAAGACAAGATGTCATATAATGACGTGTCAAAGAGTGTAAACATTCAATGTATAAAAGGGAAATCTAAAAAGATAGTAAATGAGAATAGAGAATAGAAATGGGCTGAGGATTTCTACAGTGAGACACTTTGGATTGTGAGAGAGAAACAATTTTTTGTAAGATTTTTGAAGTTGCTACATAAAATGTATGGTTTTCTTTTCCATATTCATTCTCTCATTAGATACCTTTTTGGTGGTTATTAGCTTTGTAGTTAGGGTATGTTATATTTTTATTGTACATGCTTTGATTGTATCTCATAAAATAACTTTCTTACACTTGAAACTTATGTTGGATACTCAAGTGGTATGAAAGCAATGTTCTTACAAGACAATTGGCAAGCATTTCTAAAACATAAATTATGGCAACGACAACATGTACTCTGGGGAGTCATCATGCTGAAAAAAAATGAGGTAAAAAGTACTTTGACATGTAGATGAGCATGCTCAAGCATGTCTTAGTAAAATAAGGGCTAACTAAAGCACTCCATGAAGAGAAGACAGAAAATATGTGTTCTATTTGACTAATTCTTTCGATTTAAGTAGTGTGTTCTATTATCAATAAAGACTTGACAAAAGAAACTTTTGAAATTGTTAGAAGAACTATACATGGTGAAGTCATTGACAAATCATTAGTATCTAAAAATACTATTGTACAAGTTGAGTAGGTAAAAGGACAATAGATTTGTTGATCAACTCTACATCTTCAACAAACTTGTCACACATTTGATTAGTATCAGGAGGAGATCAATGATACTGAAAAGGTCATAATCAAAATATCATCTCTACCACCATCAAGGATGAAATTTGTGATGAATATTCTAGTCTAGAAAACTATTCTCAATTTCAACAATGTGGTCACATATCTATTGCATGTAGAGTTCTTTAAAAGATATATAAATATCACCCTTTGATTGTCAATATATGGTTGTTATAGGTGATACTAACGAAAGCAAGGGCCAATAAAGAAAATTTGATAGGGTAAAGGCAAACTCACATGGTATATATGTGATGATGATCCAAAGTTGAAGGAGTTAATAGTTGAGTTTACTCGTCATGGAAGAATATTTATATCCACTTGATGTTATAGAATGGAATGCTCATAATGCTTGTATATTTAAGTTAGGTTAACGAGTGCATGGAATGGTTCACCTAGAAGATGACAGTTATACCATGTTGTTAGAAATGGAATAGTTGCATTCAAGATGTGTGATGGAGCATGTCATACTTTGTTATGTGTCTGATATGTGTCTGGTCTTAAGAGGAATCTGGTATCTGAGAGGGGACTTGAATCAATTGGCTGCAAAATATCAAATTGAGCTAGAGTTGTGCAGGTTACTCATGAAGGGAAGTAATCATATAGGGTGCTTGGTCCAATAGAGTATATGAATTGGTGGGTGATGATCTAAATAAATGAGGACTACCTGATGGAAGTTCTACCAAAAATCAATGCATAGGTGAAGCAACGTCGCGTGAGGTAGGTTTCATGAGCCCAAATAGTGATACATGCAATCAACTCTTAAGTACCATCAGGAGTAAGGTTGAAAACTTGGATGCAAATTTCAGGATGAACAAATTCAAAGTTGTATATTGTTTGAATGAGGAAGAAGTGATAAGACTAACCTTGTCACAACATCTAGCAAAAAATGGTTCATAGAAGGTATAAATCAGTGGCCAAACGTGTGAAGGATGTAATTCTTTAAACCATAGGTAGATGCAGTAAAATTTATTTGATTGTACAACTTAAGGATCTCTCACATTAATACTTTGAGAAGCCAAGATCCACACGTACTCTATGTAGGCATGCATTGGTAGAGTAGTTCCAAGACCAAAAGCAACTTCTTACGGAAGATGATTAGAAGAACATGAGGAGAATTCTTGAACAAGAAAATACACATCAATATATAAAATTCAAGGTGGATATTGTTGGAATAGAGTAACTTCTCTCACTTTTTAGGATAATAAATATCATCTAGTAATATTGAGAGAATCCAAACTATTGATATTCTTGGAGTCCACAATATTATTTATTATTATCCTCTCCTCTTAAATTATTTATCTTGTCCTTATATTCTCATATCATTTCCTATAACTTAGTTTTATCCTCTCATCACACCTTCTTGGATTTGGACTTTTTTTCTTTTTCCTTTTTTAGTCCTATGAAGGTCTTATAAATAAGGAAAAATCCATATGATAGATTGTGTCAAACAACAACAACATGTAGTGTCAAAATAGAGGTTAAAAAGATAGTGAAAGAGGAAAGAGAACAAGAGTCTATTATTTAAATATAGTATGAGGCATGTGATTGTGAGAGTGTGGTAGTTACTTTTAATAATTTAAAGATACTTAATAGAATTTCAATCTAATTCAAAATGAGTTGCTTAATCCTTTATCAAACAACACCTGAAGCTTCACCTCCAACTCTTTCATATTATATTATAATATGTAATTTTGGAATTAAGATATACAAAACCATAATTAATTATAAGATCATCAAATAAAACTGAAAAATCAATACCACTTTTGTTTGCATCCAACGATATAGTTCTATTTTATTGTCATCTACTCTTTGCACAATGTGTGTAAAAAATCAATATTCAATTCCACCAACTAAATCTAGTAATACTTATATGTTGAGAATATTGTAGTTACTAATTATTAATTTGTAAATGAAAATCACATTCTTTTAGTGTCAATTGACTCATATATTTTGAAGCAACCCAATCCCACTACCTATGATTCTTTTCAATGTAAGATTAAGAAAATAACAACCTTAATATTATATTTGAAATATTTAGAAATAAAAATAGTAAAGAGTAAACTAAAATTTAGATACCAACTAAAGGCATTACACCTAGTAGATGCAGATATAGGAAATTGACAATGACATTATTCACATCTTGGTGCAAGAATAACTTGCATCATTTTCAATCTATTGTAGTCGTCCCTCTCTCAGTTCCAAGACATGGGACTAACAAGTGTCCACTATCATAAAACTAAAAAACTTACCCCTTACAATACATATCTAGTCTAATCTTATTGATATATCTCCTCTAAATCCTCTTTGTGATGTTCACCTAGACAATAAATGATCTTAAGTAGAGTATGATCTACTATCTCATTTGGTGAAAAACTCTAAACAACCAGGACAATACCAAAAGTCTATTTGTAGACATCAACTATAAGTAAATGTCATAATTAAGAAAGGCATGGTAATTGTAATTTGATTTAAATAGGTAAATGTAACAATTTCATACAAGTGGTGTTGGTAATCGAGTGAACCATATAAAAGGAGTGAAGTAAACCTAATTTTGTAAAGGTAAATTAATTATGGATTAATTATTATGTTGTTCATTTATTATGTACTTGAACTCATATGAGGTGAACCTCAATATCATACATCATTACATCTAGGCATGACCTCAACTTAGATTTATTGGAGTAGGCTCGAGACCCTAAGACTACTAAAATAACTCTATATATAAAAAATGGGCTTATTATAATTGGACTTAGAGTCTAAACATTTGATTGATTATCTAGACATCTTTGTTAACATGGACATACATGTGGAGTGTCTAGGATATCTTGCATGTAATTCCCACTATATTTATTCCACTAAGGATAACTCACTATGGTAAAGAGACTAATTATATATTTGGTACCACCAAGATCTATGTTTAATGTTAGGTACACAAACTATATTAAGGATACTTTACTCATTATGTTCAATTTTCTACACCTCTCCAATGAGCTCCAAAAACACCATCTTGGATTGTGTCATTTAATATCTAAATGTGGTACAGAATTTCCCAATGAAATATACAATGTTTAAGGCATCTAGCATCAAACTAATTATTTTAGTTTGACTAATCATTCAACAAAAGTAAACAAGTACTCAATAATCATATTATGTTTCATGTACTTCTCCTGCTTTATGCTATTAAAATTTTCACTACAAAGTACTTATGTAGTAATATAATACTAAATTCTTATGAAACACTGTATTTAAATATCCAAATCAACAACATTATAAATCAATATTTCAAATTTAATACAATATAAATTACATGCTTGTAAAAGTAGGGTAATTCTAGGAAATATGGTATTCTAAATTAATAATCATCACCCAATTTCAAATTATTTTCCCATTAATTAATAAATCACACTAAAATTAATCACTTTTAGATATAGGAGTTCTTACTTTATAGATTTTATGTCAATAACAATATAAATAGGAAGAACATCAAAAGCTTGTATTTACAGTTAGATTCAGTAAAATTATGAACAATAAGGGAATTATGCTCACTTGTTATATAAAAGCATCACTAGAACCTAAGTGTATCCTTGTATTCTAGAATTTGGGTAGAAAATCAAAAATCCATTCACAATAAAATCAAAGTGTCCTAGTCACAAGTTCATCACATTTATTTATTGAAATAGCTTCAATTATTTTATTTTCATCTATTTCTTGAATCAGGGTTCTACTTATATCACAATATACTTACTATCACCAAATACACAAACTTACATAGTAGTTTAAGTAGAATTCAAACTTTACATTTCTACTATTCCAGCCTCATACAAACACATAACTTTAACTTTTCAAACTAAAACATATATTATTGCAAGAAAATTATTTAATCAATTCATTATTGATTTTTTAAATTGGAAACTTGAAACTATTTAATTAATATTAGATTTCTAAATAGGGTTTCTCTAACTCTATGTTTAAAGTCTAAAATAAGTTCATACAAATCTCCATTTGAAATAAAACTTCATCTCAAAATCTTCAAAAGGGAATAGGAAAATTTCTAAGAATCAATGACAAACTCCCAAGTCGCTTTCTCCACTGTGTAATTCCCCTAAAAGATTGATTAAAGGTGCATCCCTTTTCTTGATCTAATGAATGTTTTGATCTAAAGTTTAGATAGGATCCTAAACATAAGAAACATCTTATCATAGCTAGATTAGTTGTTGATCAACTATCTTCTAATATGGATGATCCTTCATCACCATGGAAACAAAAAAAGATAATATACATGTGAGCAAACTCCATGGCAATTTTAGTTGATATGCCATTAGAAAAATTCTTTAGATGATTGGATATGGTCCCATATATCTTGGAAGTTTGTGATTCCTAAAAATTAATATGTTTTCTAGGGTGAAACTTTCAGATACACATATTCAAAATTAAACTCAAATGCTCTACTTATTTTCTCTATATACATCTTCTATCTATCATGTGTCTCTTTCAACTATTTTTTATCACTTATATGTTGTTTTGTCTCTTACATGAGCACAAGACCACACAGTTGTCTTTCTCTCTTGCCTCATTTTAACAGATGGGATGCCTACACTTCCTTCCATACATAGCCTCTTAAAGACCCATACCCAACTGAATTGATCGCTATTTTTTTATAAGAAAATTTGCAAGGTTGATATTGGTCCCTACTTTATGTTTAAATTTTATGCAACTGAACTGATTGCTATTTATTAGTCTCAATGGATCATTTTATAGACCACCTATCTCAAGATAGGTTATACTAAACTTCAACAATGATCTCAATGCACGATGCAAATGGTTTTCAAATCTCAATGCGATGTTATGATTTATGTTAGTATCTAGATAATAAAATCCCATGAAACTTTATATCTTTTTATACAAAATAACCCAAATTTCTTTACAAGTATTGTATTAACTAGTAGAAAATGATAACATTTGGTGAGTGTGTCCCCTATCACCCTTATAGAGTTAAAGACTTATCACAACCTAGGTAAACTCAAAAGAAATTCCATAATGTGTGTTGTCACTTCCATGGTCATGGAGGGGTTGCTAAGTTCTAATATGGATTTTGAAGCTCATCCATAACATGTCATAACACACAACACCGGGAAACATATTATACATCATCACCCCCTAGTAACTATCTACTAGTATAACTCGTTAAGGTTCCTATACATATTAATGTTCCTAGAAACATTGCTTACATAGTTGAATGGGCTCATTCTTAAATGGTTTAACTCATCTTCATCATCAAAAACATGCATTGTTTTCAACATGTGAAACATGACATCATATAAAAATAGAAAATTAATTCTTATTTCTTGACTCGTCTCTTATGATATTCATTAATTCAATCATATTGTAGATGGAACTCTTTGAGATGATCATACAAAAATCAATTAAACTTGAATTTTTAAATTTTGGTTGACCTTTTGCATAAACACTTAACCATATATTCTTCCCTCTATGACTCAAAAAAATATTTTTCTTTTGGTCAAGGCGCCAATCACAACATTATACTTTCTAGTATGACAATCAATGGTGTAATCATGATGTTTAATCAGTTCCAATCATATATCTTGTCAAAAAATGATATCTATCTAGGTGAGGATACTATAAGTTTTTATGGTATGTAAATCTTAAACATGGTTCTTCATAGGTAATGAATCCAAGTTTTCAACATATTTATAATGTCTAACAACTCAAAGTAATGTATAATATAATTCTCTTTAGTCTTATTGGGTTATCTAGAGGGATATGATATCATTTTCACATCCTACATAAAGAAAATGCTCCTATTTTGGATGAATCACAACACATGATGTAAAATTTTCCATATTCTATAAAAGTTGGTATAGGTTATTGTGTCACTCTCTCTTTCAACCTCATGAAAACATTCTTCAGATGCCTCTGATCAAGTCAAAGGTACATATTTTCTCATTGAGAAGTTAATAAATGCTTCCAAAAATTAAATATCATTGGAAGTCATTGGTATAATCTAATTAAACCAATGAAACTTCTAATCTAAGAAGTTTTATGCTTTCCCCATTAAAGTACATATTCCACCTTCTTGATATCCATATCAATTCCCTATCCTGAAAGTATGTGTTCCAGTAAAGAACCATCTTCTGATCAAAGATCAAAATTTTTAAACTTTATATATTGACGATGTTACTTCAAAACATTTATTTGCAAGTTTTCTGCATGATGATCCAAATATCAAGAATAGATAAAGATATCATCTACAAATATAGCAATAAAATAATTTGGATATTGTTTGAAGACTCATTATATTATTTCCATAAAATCATTCGGGGCATAGAACAACTTAGGATGCATAATTAAGTATTCATAATGTGTTTACCAAGTTTGAAAAGTATATTTCGTCACATCTAATTCCTTTATCCTTAACTAATGGTACCCTAATCGAAATTCAATCTTAGAATGCAGGTACTCAATGGAGTTGATCAAACAAATCATCAATCATAGGCTAATTATACTTGTTCTTAATCTTGATCAAACTCCTATAATTAATATATACATGCATTATCACATCCTTATTCTTTTAAAAGAAAGGAACTCGAGCGATGCATGGTGAAGTACAATGTTGAATGACGTCAAGAAAATCTAGCAGTTGAGTCTTAGTTCCTTCAACTTTGTTGGGTGAATAGGATGGAATTGATATGAGACAACTACCTGATAGGGATTGGATCTCAAACTAGACATCTCTCTCATGATGAATATTAGGTTCCTTCCAAGTAAGGCATTTGGGAACTCAAATACAATCGGTACATGTTCTAAATTGGTGTTCTTCTTCTCTACCTCTGCATCAACTACATGTTCCAAGAAATATTAACACCCCTTCCTTGTCATATTATCATCTATAACTATTGAAAATAGGCAACACCATCCTATCTATGATGAAAACAAAGGTAGGTCACTATTTATAATAGTTAATTTCTTTCATCCAACAATCCAACTAGAGATTGCAATTCTTATGGAGATCCATATGCAATATAACACTAGAAGAGTTAATACATGAGGATATGACATTAACCATGAGAATGTACCCATTGAGATTTAAAAGATACACAATTTTCTTCAAAATATACACTCTCTCCTAATACACTTAACTAAAAATTCAAAATATAGTCATAAACTATAAGGAAATTTATTGGTGAACATTGTATTTAATAAAGTCTCACGCTAGGATCTACAGAAATATAGATTTGTGAAGTTAAAAAGAATCATCTCACTAGTGATCTTTAGTGTAGTTGTAAAAACTACTATGTGCTATGGTTTTAGTAAAGATATGAATCACGTGGATTTCAATCTTCCAATTTGTCAATGTTGTGCATCACCACAAGGAACTACCCCTCTAGAAGCAAATGTAATGAAAGAACTTGCTCCTCTAGCTAGAGATTGTTCTTACTTTTCCTGATATTCTGACTATAAACTCTATAAATACCTAGGATGATCCTTATTTAAGTGCCCCATTTGTGTCCCCCTAACACTACCCAGAATGGGCTCTACCACATATATTACATTGTATAGACACATGTTTGTATGGATTTATCACAAATGTTGATGACCATGGCAGTCACTGAGAAAATTTTACCTATGTGGATAACTACATCAATGAGGACTATACCTACCCTAAATGTAGGAAGAAATACCACCAAAACTAAGGCCACACCTTTCCCCACAGAACTGATGATATCTTATAATATGGGAGAAAACATTTCTACTTAGACATGCTCTACTAGGTTCACTTATCCTTATCTTAGCATCAACAATGATGTGTTAATTCAATATTTTTTCAATCCATCTTACACCTTGATAAACTCACTAAATTTCTCTCAATCCATTTTGCTAAATACTAATAAACTATTCTAAATCTTCTATTCTAGTATACATTGAATCTCTTGCACTTGTTATTACCATCTGGTAATCACTTTATACAAAATTTAATCATAATGAATAGTGTATTAATGAATAGTGCCATGTTTCACAAATTTTCATGTTACAAATCAAGATACTAGGCGGGGAAATACTTTACATGAAAATCAACCAAAAATATTTTTTCATGTCAAACTCTAATTGGACATGGAGTGGTGGGAGACCAAAGCCATGTACTCATAAAAAAATTGGGTAGAACACTTATTAGTGAGGTGTTCTTGATAGGAATGTGTGTCTCATTGAAGATAAGTATATCAAGACTCTTGAGGACTTCATTCTGATTGGATGTAAACTACTGACCATATGACTTGGTTTCTTCCAAGCTAGTGTTAAGAAGAAGCACATTGAGTTTGATGCTTGAACTATTGTCAAAATATTTTATGGCATTATTTATTAATGTGGTCATTATGGTACCAAAGTCCCCAATTACATACTAGGAATTTTTCATGTTGGAAGAGATATCCTGAAGGTAACGACATAGATATTCATGTTAAGAGGGATTAGGGATTCCCTAAACAACACAAATGATCTAGATATTTTTTATTCCACAGTGGATTTGTTCCCTATAATTCATGATAATGTTTGTGGTACACTTGTGCTAATCCCATAGAATATATATTTCATCAGAGACTTCAACAACCTCAACATGAAGGAATGAATTGAAACCTATCATACTAATGATACTATCTACCTTCTAGCCAAACAATAATGTAGCTTCAGGATAGAAATACACATTAGATGGTGAGTTTTCCTAAGCAATTTATTAAGTTTTTGTAGCTAGCCCAAAAATTCCCTCAATAATGATGATCGTACTATTGCATGAAACAATGGAGAAACAAAAGAAAATAACAAATCATAATGCTCTTGGAGTTTCCACCCAGTTTCACTCATTAAATAAGGAAAAATAATATGTGAGTGCTTAAATCAATGGGAAAACACAAAAGACCCAATTAATCCAAAGGTAGATAATAAAGGTATGTGTAATTTAGAGATCAAGCTCGTAGTCTTGTAATGAGTGGGAAAGGTGTAGCATCCCCATCTTTCCTGATAATGGTATTGCATCACTTTCAAATATTCATGTTATAACAATGATGATCAAGGTAATAATTAAGGAAAATAGTGAAAAAAAATAAAAAAGATTATTTGTTGGAGAACCTTTGGAAATGGAGACGGACTTATCTTTCCCTTCATTGACCTAAAGGTCCTAATTTTTATGTGTTGTGATCCCAGTTGCCTAGAAATTGGGATCTATGCGTACAAAGAGAGATTCAATAGAGAAATATCTATATCTTTAAAATGTTGTGTGAATATCAACAATTATGAATATATCAGAGAAAGAAACAACTATAGGTTAGCAACCTACCAACGCTAATAGGGAAGTTGGTTCTTAAGGAAGGATCCTATATCCACATCAAAGGGGCCTGGAATATTGTGGATATGGGGAATATTTCTAGGATGGAATTAAGGTTTGAGATTTCCAACTGGAAGGTTCTAGAAGTGGCAACAAATTACACAGATGCACTGTAAGGAAATCTGCCAGGTGGCCCAGGTAGGATAAAGCATGTTTTCTGATTTTTAGGATATATCAAGAATATTGTGGAGAAAATCATGGAAAATGTAGATTCCAAATAAAATAACATAAAATAATGAAGGAAGAGAAATCTATTAATTCAATATTATCATTTACAATTATAAAAAAACGACAAATATAAATGGGAAAAAGCAAATATTTTGTTCAAGTTAATTCAACTAATACATTTATGAAAAAGGCTTATGAAAAGAAAAATTGATGGGCAAATTGCACTTGAGTCTAGAATCGAATATTTCTATTTAGAAAGGCCCAAATTGGGTAAAAGTGTGTGAAATGAATGGATCATATAGGTGGAAAATGTGGAATAATATGGAGAAAGGTGAAAAGGGATAAAACATGGAAAATGTGGGAAGTGTTGAAAATGTGGAAAAGAACTCCACCATTAACCAGAGAATTAACATTAATGTGAGGAAAAATGGTGTGTCAACATTTTCCCCTCTCAATGAAAAGCCTTGAGATAATAATGAGAATTGCATGATTGAGCCAAGTCCTAACCCCATTTTTTGTCACAAAAGGAAACAAAGGTGAGACTTATCAAAGATGTTCTGAAAAACCTTGTGGAGGGTGGAAAGTGTATGTGATGTTTTTCCTTGTAAGAATAGCTTAATGAAATAGTCATTCATAGAAAAAATAATATTGGGTGTGAACAATTTCTTTAAAATAAGGGTAGCCTCTGACTGAGGCACTTACCTAAATTTTACCAATCATTCACTCCCATGGAGTGTTGATGAGACATTTAAGGTTTATCAACAAAAAAATGACTCTCATTATTGCTCCAATTTTTAAACGTGTATATGTCCAGTTCTCTCACTAATGCATGCCTTAGCAGGGTGGAGGTTTATCACATATATTTGAAATTAAGAGTTTGTGATCATTGAAAATCATGGAAACTTCTTAAGTGTGCAAAGATCTTGAAAATTCATCATCTATCTTCTTATCCTAAGCTAAGATTCAAGTTATATATATATATATATATATATATATATATATATATATATATATATATATATATATATATATATATATATATATATATATATATATATATATATCTGTGTGTGTGTGCGCGCGCGCACGCGCACACATGTGTGTATTGTGAAGTGGAGAAAATTAGGGTTAGGACCACAACACGTAAAAGGTAAAACATGGTGATTTTTGCTATATAGGATAGGGCTTTGATTGCCCAAGATTCAAGGTTGGTCGTCAAACAAGTATCCATCTTTAAGTTAATCTTTTTTACTAGTGATTGTATTGGCTTCCTCAAAGCATTTTTGACCTTAGTAGGATAAAGTTAATGTAGGAGTGTCAAACCAAGTTAGAATTGAGCATTAGGTGATCTTCTAGTGATCAAGTGGTCTCTAGGATGTGTTCCTCCTATAGTTCAACATCTATTACCCTAGATTGTCAATTAGGAATTATCCCTAAATTTGTAGTTCTAACTTGATTTCGTCAACCTAAATTTGATCTTCGTCTTTACCAAGAAAAGGCCATCAAATATGGAATGACAATATATGCGATTAACTGAAAGTTCCTACTAGATGTAGCGATTAGAAACATTTACATATGTTTAGAACACGATTGGTTCAATTTTAGGTCATGATCTTGACCTCACAAAGATTTGGAAATGAAGAACATGATTGGTTTCATTTTATATCATTATCCAGGACCCTCAAAAGTTTTCAAAATTTGGCCGGGTATCGGTTCAATTTTAGGTCGTAATCTAAGACCATACATTGGGTATTAGACAAATTTCTATATTTAAGGCCCCCTTTATGACTAGTTACTGTATTGGTTCTCTTTCTACTTCCCAGAACATTTCTAGTTTTCCAAAGGTGCTCAAAATAGATAAAGTTGGGAACCATACAAATTTCCAAATTTAAGGTGGCCTTTACAGACAATGACTATATTGGTCAGTTTTTTAATTCCTAGGACATCAGCCAACCATTCAAAGTTTTCCACATTGATTTTTAGGATCTTTGAAAACATCATCTTGGTTGTCCTACTTCTTTGGAAGTGCTCAAGATGAATATTATTGGGCACCCAAAAAAATCCCAGGTTAAGGTGGCCTTCAAGGTCAGTGATTGTACCTAGTTAATCGTCTGTTCCTTAGAGAATTTATAATTCTATAGGATAAATTTTGTGGGAAGAGTGCTAAAAAGGTTAAAATTGGGTATCAAATGATCATTCAATGAGAATATTGTCTCCACTGGTTTACCATCCTTCCCCTAGAGTGTCAATGTGCGATTATAACCAACACTCTAGTTCTCACTTGATTTGATCAATCTTCCTTTGAACCACATCCCCACTAATAATTGTTTGTTCCTAAAGTGATAATGAGTCAAATCAGATATTAAGATATAAGACCCTCTTTAAAAGTCTAAAAAAAATAGCATAAAATATGGACATGAAAGCATACATGATCATTTGAAAAATCCTACTAGATATAGGGATCCATAGAGCATCAACCAGCTATTCAAAGAGTTTCTAATTTCTTATTAGGACCTTCAAAATTAGACTATCAGATTCTTTAGCAGTCTAATCATGCTCAATATGCATAAGTTAGGGTATCAGACAAGTTTTTGAAATCTAGGTTGCCTTCATGGCCAATGATTGTATTAGTCAGTTGTTTGATCCCTAGAGCATCTCTTGAATCGATAAGATTGATATGACTAGTCTCTAGAAAACATTTCCAAATTTAAGGTAGTCTTCATCGATAGTGACTATGTTGGTTTTTTTCTACTTTAAAGAGAATTCCCAGATTTACAAAAGTGCTCAACAAAGATAAGGTTCAGAGCCAAATAAGTTTTTTTATTTAAGATAACCTTCACAACCAATTCTTGTACTGGATAATTATCTGCTCACTAGAGCATCTCTTGAACACAAAGACGGTTTAACATGACAAAACCAAGATTTGTGTACTATATGTAAAGATTAATCCAGGTGCCAATATATTTATAGGGATTTCATAAGGAATGCTCACCTAAATCTTGGGCTCTATCAAGTTTTCCTACTTGAATGTGGGGTTTGAGATCAAGGAGATTCCTATTTAGGATAGGGCTTGAATATTGATGCCTATTGTGGATAGGACTTGTTCATCAAGAATGAATAGTCAAGATAGGACTCATCAGATCATTAGATTTAGTTGGTGTATGCCTTTCTAGAATAGGGCTTCAACACTAGTGAATCAGGGTGAGATCTATTCATAAGATTTTTAATTTGAGTAGTATGGACCACATTCAGGGATTCATAAACTAGATGATAGTTAAGCCTCGGGGGTGACCAAGATATTAACATGAGAGTGTTGACATGGTGTAGGCATTAGAATGCGTATTTATTTACCTAAATGTAGGTAACTGATAAAATCAATGACTACTCTAGATAGGACTTTGACATGCAAGGTGCCTATCAATAGTAGGGCTTAAGTATTGGTTCCTATTTCAGCATAGGGTTTTATGGTTAGAAGGAAAGGCACATATCTTGTGGTCTAGTTTAAGGTCTTGGTCTAGGACCCAAAAATATTTGTTATTGGACGTGACCAAGTTTATGGTCATAGTCTAAGACCCGAAATGGATTTGAAAAATGAATTTGGATTAGTTTAAGGTCATACCCCAATACCCAAAAAAGTTTAGAAAATGAAGTTGGATTACTTTAATCTCATAGTCAAGGACCCAAAGAAATGGGAAGACAAAGCACCATACAGGTTTACTTCTAGGTCATGGTCTAGGTCTCAAAAAGGTTGGAAGCAACCATTTGTAGAATTGTCCATGACTAAGGATGCCTACCACAGTGTATGACATTTAATTTGAGGAAAAATCTCAAGTAGGTTTCTTTCCACTAATCACATGGTTGATGACTCTGGGTCATGCTTTATCTATGAATTCTGATGCATGTTGTATTGACTTTTTAACTCCTGAAGTTCAACTATTTTGAAGGTAAGGAATATCATTACAAAAGATATAACAATGACAATGGTCTATAATCAAGGTACAATAATCATCCAATCTACTTTGTTGATGTGGAACTAATATCATGTTTCTGACAAGTATCTAGTGTTTATGTGAAAACTAATCAATATATCCTGCTTGGAAGGTAGAGGCTTGAAGTAACTCTGTGGATTTCATTAGTAAATGTCATATCATGCTATCACTACTGTAAGGGAATTGTTCTAAGGTGTCATGAGCTCATCATATCTGATATGTCCTTCTACAGGTTCATTGAATCATATGTCCTTTATTGATTTAGTAATTATTGTGTAGAGAGAATGTTGTGTAAGGAAAAGTTAACTTATAAGAGGTAACCCTTGTTAATGGGTTTAGATTTATCTTGGAATACATGTAAGATTTTTAATATCTTAGGATATGATGTACCTTGTTGGACTATTTCTCTGAATATATATGCAAGAATTGCTGGAGAAATATTTGAGTCAAGCTATGTCTCTATACTTAATAATCTGCCATGTCTTGCTTCCTCTAATCTTCTATTGACGGTACCCTGATGGATATGTTGGTGGAGATATGTCATGATTGTTGAAGGAGACATTCTTCATATTGAAATAATCTATGGTACCAACATAGAATGGGCCATCATCATCAGAGATTTTTGTTCTTCATTCATCTTTGTTGAGGTAAGGGATTATCATGATTTGAATTACGGTGGTAGTATTTTGCATCATTATTTTGTTTTGAAGATCTTGGTTATTCATTTGACATTACTGTGATCATGTTAACTAATAAAAGGAATTTTATTTTTTATTCAGATTTTATTTGTGATAACAAGGTCTATGGTTTCTTATGTTTTTATTTTTCACAAAAGATTTCAATAACTAACCCTTGAAGGGTTTTTTTTGCATTTAGGCTTAGGACGTTGGTCAACATTTAGGTTTTCTAGATTTTTACCCCTTTGTTGAGTTGGTTCTAACCCATGTTAGTCACAAAGGCTCAACATGAGATGTAAGGGGTGGTCATTAAATTGTTGTAGCTTGTCTGATGGTGAATGACAACTACCTGTTCACCCTACTTTCCACTTCCTAATATTGGCATTTAAGGTAATGTGAGACCATGGTCACATTTTCCCAAAGACTTCTATGGATAGGTCAATTCTTCCATCAAGAAGATAATAGCCAAATGTAAGAGTAGGGGAAGATTCATTTAGTGTGGATTCGATGTTTCACTAGCTCTTGATTTCATGCTTGTACACCTCATGTTGTGCCATATAGAGAGTATTCAGTGGCAATTCTCTACCTAGTTGGGTTAATGAGCTAGGCATCAGAGACACCCATATGAGATCTATTCTTGACACTTCTTGTTGTATGAAATTTGTCACAAGTATTTATGAACATTGTCGGGTGTTCTTTAGATTTAATTATCCATCTTTTTATCATTTTCCACTTAGGTCCATGGTCACTGATTCTCATAACCTTAGGGTTTTTTAATTCAAAAAGAGAGTTTTCATGCTCCATTGGTCCTTTAAGTTATGCTTACTGAGCTTAATCGTGTCATGTAGCAAGTATTTGAGTGGTAAATCCATTCCTAATTGGGTTAAGGAGCCTAGTGTCAGAAACACCCCTGTCTGCTCCATCCTCAACACTTATTATCTAAAGTAATTAACCACAAGAATATTTCCAAGTTTGAGTTCCCTTTGGGATTCACAATTAGTATATATGTAATTGAATAGTTGACATTGTAGACATCGATGTTGAATCTTAGTATGGAAATTTGAATTGTGTTAATGGGATTTTCTTAGAGAAGGTTTCCTATTTTTGGTCCCCAATCTAAATCATCATGGAATATGATGATGAGACATAAATAATGCCACAATGGATACAAATCTCCCTATCTTCTAGTCCACCTATATCTATCATGCTCTTTCAGCAAGGTTGTTGTCATGGTTAAGCATTATAGTTCATGTATAGATGGACCTCTACATTTAATTTTAGGATGTCTTGACTTGGTAGGTCTATTCCAACATGCCTCTGAGATGCTTAGTTTAAGAATATCAAGAAGAGTAAAATTGTTTATTGAGATGTGATTTCTATTTAATATCTATGTGTCATATTTTTAGTTCCATTTTAGATTTAGTTTTGCACATTTTATATGTATTCTAGTTCATTTCTTACTGATTTTTGTGTTTTGAGTAGTTTATAAAATTTATTTGATATTTAATATATTTTTAATGTTTTATGAGTAGGTTGATGTAGTATGAAGAGAGAATTAGTTTTCCTCCATGAAAACCCAGAGAATGACAAAAGAGCAATATCCTCTCTTCCCGACTTCAACAATTGAAGTGAGGATTTTCAAAGTATAAATAGTCATGTCAAATAGACGTAACATTTGTGTACAAACTCAAAATGGGATGATTTAAAAGTACATGCATGAACAATGCAATTATCAACAATAGATGTATATATATTATTACAGGATGGTTGGTTGACCGACAAGGTGGGTCGTTAGATTACACTAAAATGGCTCTAGATTCTACTTCCAATTTCAGAATAGAGTAAATAATTTGGCTTGGAAAGATATTTTTTTATTCACGTAATAAATGGACTACTTTTGGATTGGTGAACAATTCCTGAAGTCTTCCAAAACTCCTATGATTGAAATCTGCAACAAATACATGACAAACATTGGATTAATTTAGACAGTTTTGATATTTTGATGTCTGATTCAAAATTATTTGGGTTATTAAATTTTAGAAAATATTTCATGACCTATTCTATCCCTTCCACAACCCTATCTTCCATCAACAAGAGGTAGAGATAAAATTTGATGTCTTGACATGGTGAAAGGCTCTATATAGATCTAAAATAGAGTGTGAAGTTATTGTTTGGGAGTTATGACATACCACAAATCTTCTCATCTATGTTGCCAATTTCTCCATAAGCTTCTTCTTCCCTATCTTTTTTGTATCATGAATATGTTTAGAGAGTAGATCCCTTACTGGGATTATCCCTCATGTATGTATTATATTTTTAAGTTATTAATTTTTATTCATATGTGCATATGGATTGATAGTTGATTGTTTTATGCTTTCTTTATACCATGATCATCTGTCTTGGGGAAGATTGTTATTATCTTATATATTAAGACATTAAAATATAGGATTTGGACAACAAAAAATATCATTAAAGCCAGATTAGACCATAGAAGGGTGTTCTCTGGGGTCATAGATTAAGGATTGGTACATAACGAGACCTCAAGCCTACAATGAGATCAATCCATGTGGATTTCATACTCCAAGAGGATATGAAATCACTGGGTACTAATAAAATATTTATATGAATAAATGATGCAATGTTTAGAACAGTTACATAGGCATTAGCGGTAAACCTCCCTCATCCTAATAATTTTGCTCATAGTGTAAATAGTTTCCTTCATAGTTTGATATTATTTCATGCTTTGTTAATTTAATTAATCATTCAAAAATCAACCATTTTCCCTTATTAATTAATCTTTTTTACTATAAATATCTAATTTATTCTGATACATTTTGTCTCTTGGGGTTTGATCCTCAACTATAGTATGGTGACCCATCTGCCTAGAATGGTGATTATTATACGTAGTTTAGGTAAAAATCTAGGGACTTTTCTTTAGGTGAATTTCTTTTGTTATAATTTACCACATCAAATTTTGGTTTCCTTGTCAGTGACAAGGACACTTTTTGAATTTCTAATTTATTGAGATAAAGATAGGAATTGTTTTAGTTTTTTTGAATTTTTTTTTAATTTTGTATTTTTTGTTTTGTTTTAGAATATATTGTTTTTTTGTTAAAAAATTAGTTTTAATTAACTTTGTTTCTTTTATTTTTAGTTTAATGTCATAAGTTTTAGTTTGGTTTCATAGTTTCATTTAGCTTTATTTTTTTCCTTCTATCTCATTTTTTAAATTTATTATTTATATTCCTCTATATAGAAGAAAAAAAATCTATATCTTCATTCATTGAAGTAATTTTCTATTGAGCATGAAAGCCAAATTTTCTATTTTACAAGACTTCATTTTAAATGGAGTGGTAAACACTACAAATCATAAAATATGAAATGTGACTCTTTCAATCATGATATATGGGACTATTAGAAAAATATTTCGAACCTAAAGTATTGATATGTAGGACCGTGACTGCAAAAAATTCTATGATCAACAACAAGTGCAAGGGCTGCCATAAATTGATTCCATAAGAAAACACAATGATTCAAAGGATCAACATCGGGCATAATCTCATAGTCCTTTAAACAAGATGTGAAGCATATTTCAATCAACAAATTTTTAAGAATACTATGAGGAGTTGTTCTATGCATATGATTATTTAGATTAGATGGACTATAATAAAAAACATAGTGGAAGATCATTATTATGTATATCAATATCCACCTAACATTAATGAGAGAATGGAGGCCCTCAAGAAGATTTTATTTTACAATCAAGTGTTACTTGTATACCAAAAAGAATGCTAGTTCATGGAGAAGCCTAGAGTGAAAGAATTGAGGCACAACTGGTTTCGCTAAAAGAACAACCCTCCTATATAGTCACTCTATTTTAGGGTTAATAAAATATCTCCATAGGGAAGATGGAGCAGCCCTCATTCATAATCAATGATGGGGATGATATTTGTATCATTCTTAAAATGATGATACATAATGACCATGATGTGGCAACTGGTGATGAGGTGCAGCCCCAACAAGAGGTATACACACCACCACTGATTGATATTTCTATCTCCTCTCTAGTTCTAGTTTCTTCTATTCATGGATGAGTTGTGTGTATTCCACTTGGAGTAGCAAAAGCCATAGAGACATATAGTGAAAGAGTGGATTGGGTAGAAGACCAAGAGTAGCTACAACTGCAAAAACAATTATGATGATTTTATAGATGAGATAGTTCCTCCAAATCTAGAACCATATCTTTTACATACTACCTTAGCCTCATAAGATGGTACTACATCTTCAGTCTTTGCAAAAAAATAGATCTTGAGGCGAACAGATGGCATCACTCCTACATTGTGCCACTTCTCTGTAATCCACACACTCTACTATACTTCCTCTATTGATGGAGGAGTATTGGTGTATCATGATGGATGGATTGCAGGGTGAAAGAAAAAAATAGTCCAAGAATTCAAATAACATCTTTGAGCTACCACAACCACATATTTATATTCAGCACTATAGATCTCTCACCTTTAAGGTCCCATCCCTTGTTCATGTTCCTTTCAACTGGACCGATAATTCAGCACTATAGATCTCTCACCTTTAAGGTCCCATCCCTTGTTCATCTTCCTTTCAACTGGACCTTCTTTGAGCTTCTAGGACCTATCGTTATGTACATCGATGATTTCTTCCACTCAATCTTGGGTTTAGTGTTTGCTCGAGGATGAGAAAATTTCTAATCTCAATTAGGAGGGTGGGTGGTAGGTACTCCTTTCCATCCACACTATTCTATTTGTATATTCTTATTTTTCATTCAACATGTTAGATATACATTTAGTTTACTTGCATTGCATGTAGCTTAGAATTATTTTCATTTTAGTTCATAGTTTTTTTTAATGTCAGTTGAAGTCATGATCTAGTAGGATTAGTTTACATTCATGTTTAATTACATATAGAATTCATCATAACACCCCCTTGTTCAAAGTAAATTATTGATGTTAACAATATTTTTGAAAACATCCCAATGGTTAGAAATCACCCTTTGTAGACAATGAATATAAGCATTATGTTCCCTAGAAATGATGATAGGTGTTAGAGGACTTGATAGGGATCACACACAAAATTCCTCATAATGGTTACTGAATCATATCTATGGAATTTCCATATGTCCTCTTATCATATCATTATTTAGATGATTTTATTTAGAGGACTAACCCAATATAATTAATCATATAAATAAGTATTGCATATGATCCAATCCCTCTTATACACTTCTTCTTCCATCTTCATACCTCCATTCACTAAATAAAAAAAAATTGATGATGTGTTTCAAACTCTAAGCCTAGGGTGGCACACTCTCTTTCTCTATCTATATGCTTCTTCCATACCCCTCTTAATAGGAGTTTGTAGCAAAAAAAAAAAGATGTGTTGTACATAAAAACACAATATATGTCTTTGCACAAATGAAAAAGAAATCTCGAGTATAGTAGAGAAGAGATTTGAAATTTCTTTCTTCCATGCCCCTATCCATTCCATTTTCTGCCTAGGGACTCATTACATGCTCCATTAATAACCATTTGACAAACTGCATTATAGGATTGTGTGCATACTTGTGATTTTTTAGGGTTCCTCTATTTTTTGTGAAATCCTTATACATCTATGGCATTAGGGATGGTGGTGAGAAATTGATGTTATAAAGAGAAGTTAGGAATGAGGATATGGAAAGTCAATTTCCGTGATCTTAGGAGCTTAGCTTGCTTGGCCATATTGGTTGTTGGGATTCAAACATGATGTGAGTATTAGGCAGGTACATTGGTAGGAAATATTTATTTGAAGAGTGTTTTGGATTTCATATTAATCTAGGTCAAGCTTTGTTCAAGCTTGAGGCTATAATGAATGTCTATTAATAGTGTTTTAATTAAATTTTAGATTTAATTTTGCATATTTTATTTGCATTCTACTTCATTTTTCAGTTTTTTTATGTTTTGAGTAGTTTATATGATTTGTTTGTTATTTAATGTATTTTTATCATTTTACTTATAGGTTGATGCAAGAAAAGAGAAGAAATTATTCTTCCATGAAAAGACCAAGAGAATGATCAAAAAATTGATATTCTCACTCCCTAACTCTAACAACTAAAGTGATGATAATTAAATTGTAGATGGTCACTCAAAGGGACATAACTTTTGCATACAAACTTGGATTTGGATGATTTAGAAGATGTTAAATGAAAATTTTCAAATATCAAAACATATAATATTACGTGCTAGTCAAAGGACAAGAAAGGTGGCTCGCTTAGTTGGAAAATCTAGCAGAAAAAATAGTAACCCTTATGAAACTATACCCCAATATTAAAACGATGCTAGATTCCACATCTGATGTCAAAATTGAGAATATCAAGATCGATTGAAAAGATAATTCTATTGCTACTGAATAAGAATATTCAATAAATACATTGGGTTGGTAGACATGCCTTAAAGTCACCAAAAACTCTTGTGATGGAAATATACATCAAATAATTCATAGTCGTTGAATTAATATGGATGGATCAGATATTTTTTGTGTGGATACAAAAGCACTTGGGAGACTCTGGGTAGGAATTCATGACTTGTTCTCTCACACTGGCAACCCTAAATTCTGCCAAAGAAATCTAGAGAATAAAATGGATGTCTTGACATGGAGATGTGCTCTGTCATATATCTAAATCTGAGGCTAAAGTTATTATTTCAGATTTGTGATGAGACCAATGATCTTCTCTTCCATGCTATTACTTTTTCCATGATATTCTTCTTCTTTCTCTTTTATTGTATCATGAACTAAAGTGTAGATCTATGAATCGGACATGGGGATTAGCTTGACTTCCCATTTTATGTTACGACATTGTAAATATTTATATATATATAAATAAAAATATTTATAAACAATTGTTTAGTGTTTACTTATCATCCTGGTCACCTTTTTTTATGACTGAGAGAACTCATCCCGGGCGAAGCCGACATGGTAAACTCTCGAGGCATGAGAGGGTGTGGTCCGGTCACCCCCTCCCGCTCCTAATCAGTGTGAATTGTCGTTCAAAAAGTGCCTTCGGTGAGGTTTGAACCCGGGCCTTCATTGGGACTTACCGATCTCTTACCACCCAAGCTACTATGGCTGGACCTGGTCACCTATCTTTATTATTATTATAATCCTAGATGTAGAGATATCAAAATATAGGATTAGAGCACCATACTATATCATTGAGACCCAGATGAGAGCACTCAAGTAATGAAACCTCAAGCATGTGATGAGATCAATCCATGTGAATTTCATGCTCTAAAAAGGATATGAAATCCCTTGGCACCAGTTCAATATTTATATGAATGAGTAATAAAAATTGTAGAACAATTACATAGGAATTGGTGGAGAATCTCGTCGCCTAGTAATTTTATCATAGTTAAATTGTTTCTTTTATAGCTTTTTTTTTAATTGTTAATTTAGCTAATCATTCAAAAATCAGCCATCTATCCTTGTAAATTAGTTTTTCTTAATTAGATAGAAAAATCTAATTAATTTCTTAAACATATTGTCTCTTAGATTCAATCCTTAGTTATACTATGGCAAGATCCATGTGCTTATTGGTGGTGATTATAGTTTTAGATGCCTTCATAAATTGAGTGATTTTCATGAGTGAGTTTAAGTTTGCAAATCATTCAGGCCTCAAGATAACATTTATGCTCCTTCCATTCTAGGCCTTATGGTTATACTTTGACCCTTATGCTTTAATGTGTACGGGGGACACATACATGTATTTAATTAGATTAAGTGATTTTTGTTTTTATTTGTTTGATTTTTTATTCTTTTTCATTTATCACTTTGAATTTGATTTTTTTTCATTATGAATTCGAGTTTTATTGTTTTGAAATTTTAATGTTTTCAATTTTCATGTTGATGGTTTTTATAAGTAAGAAAAATAGATGAATCCTTCATGATCCCCAAATGGTTTAGGGCTCGTGACTATTATGTCTCTTAGTTCTCTCTTGCGGAGCTCTGGCTCGAGCGGAGTATTAATTAGTTTTGTGACTGCACAAGCTTTTCAATGACAGGTTCTATAGTGACTCATGTAGGGGTGTCACTTGGACCAAACCAGCCTTGATTAGGTCTTGAATGGTTCTTGAGAGGTAGACATGAGTTTGTATCATGTCTTTATATGTGGTGATAATCACAGGGAGCATTGGGATAGTATTTCTTTGGTAAAGGATAAGGATGCTTCTTTATGGATGAAAATTCCATAGGGTTCTTGACTAATGGGAGAGTCTTACTTAGAGATACCCCTAAGGGTGTGAACCTTATCTTTGGTTTCCATGTTGATATTTCCCTTTTGATGATGATGGGGGAAATAATTTCTCATGAAAATGTATCTCCTTTTATCATGATTTACAATCAAGCTTTGTGATGTTCTAGTGGTGACCTTTGAAGGTGTCAATTTTTGCCATCTTAAGCTCTATATCTTTATATATTTTTAGGATTTCTCACAGAATGGGATTGTTGGTCTCCCGAGAAGCATTCATCAATTGGTGTTCTGATCAAAATTGGATGAGGCAGATATTTGTATGGTCTTGGTACAAAAAGATAGTTTGTCTGTGATGGTGGAGGGTACAACATGAGACTGACTACATAAGACCTCTTCTTCTGTGTTGGAATTATAGTCTTCTAAAATTTTGTAGCTTTTGGTATTCTATCTTGATAAACAATGACTTCCAGTCTTTATTGGATTCTTCTATCTGATCATTCACTTGGTTATTATGGGGTGAGACTATATGTTCCATGGATGTTTTCTATTTTATCTGCTTAGATATAAGATTGTTACATTGGTATACCATGGCCATAGTCATTCATGATGATGCATTAATTCACCCTACATGTTGTATGGTGATTATAGTAGTTCATGCCTGCAAAGGTGGAAGCTTGTATCAGTGGATTTGGCAGACCCATGTTAGCTTTGATTGTCTACTTGCCACCAAACTCAAGTTCCTGTATGACATACGATTCATCAGCACATCACAATTATTGGATGGATCCTATGTCAACTGTAGTCTTCGGTTCATCATGAGTGTCTTCAACTAGTTTCTTAATCACCTCACCAGTGTTGGATTATCGTTACTGCTTGACATCTCAAGAAGATCTTGCCAAAACTGATAGTAAGTGTTCTGTTGCATGAGACTTTTGTAGTTTCCTCCTCTGTGTTGAATGTATAATGATTGGTTATTAGGATTGGGAGACCAACTAGAAATCTACCCCTTGTATAGCAAGGAGTTTAAAAGGTAAGAAACATGGTTGTAAACAAACTGTCCTTGTGTTAGTCAAGAATCTTCAATAAAGGGGATTCGTGTTTTTGTTGTGTACCCAACATTCCAGGAATGTTTCAACAGAAACTACCCCTTGAGTCAAAGGGGGTGTCAAAAATCATGATAGAAAAAGATAGTGCATGCATATTGCATGGAGAAGGGCATGAACATTGTTTTGAGATATGAAAGTTCACCCTATGCACATAAAGGGATTGTTTATGTATCAGTGTAGATTGTTAGATTCAATATTATGAAGAGATGTGCATGCCCCTAGATTGAGTGATATGAAATGATTTTTTCTAGATTTTTCATGAGATATGTCCAATAGCACCTTGATAAAGCATGAATATTGTGGTTTTTGGTTGTAGAGGGTAATTTAGGATGGTATCTGGGGACTAGGTATACACTTAGGACTAATGACTATGATTGTATATGATTGTGTAGGATTCCTCTCTCCCTAGAGGATATTTCGTTAGAGAAAAAATCACAAGGAAAAGGATATCTAGGGACAATGTGACCCTCTTGGGGCCAAAGATTGTCACTAGATATGGGTGTATGAGATTATTATCTCCTTAGGGAAACTTTTTGATAAAAATAGTCACTAGGAAAAAGATATCCAGGAACAAGATGACCTATCAAGGAAAGAGAGTTTGGATGGATATGGGTGTATGATATTCCTCTCTCCCCATGGGAGATGTTATAAGAGATGTACTCACAAATAAAGTGATATTTAAGGACAAGGTGACCCACTTAGGGCCACATATTGTTGCTAGATATGGGTGTGTGAGATTTCTATCTCCTAGGTGGATATTTAATGAGAGAAATACTCATAAGAAAAGGATATTCGGGGACAAGGTGACCTACATGGGGACAGAGATTGTGGTTTGATATGAGTGTCTGATATTCCTATCTCCTCTAAAAATATTTTATGAGAGGAATACTCACACATATAAAGGGGTATCCATGGATAAGGTGACCTACTCAGGGTCAGAGGTTGTGGCTGATTATGGGTGTGCATGATTCCTCTCTCCTCTGAGGAAATTTTGTGACATATATACTCATAATAAAAAGTGTATCTAGGGACAAGGTGACCTATTTGCGGCTAGAGACAATGGTTGGATATGTGTTTATGAGATTCCTTTCTACTCTAAGGATATTTTATGGGAGAAGCACTCACAAGGAAAAGGATATTTAGGGACAATGTGACCTACTCAGGGCTAGAACTATGGCTAGATCTAGTTGTATGAGATTCCTCTCTCCTTAGGGAAAATTTATGAGAGAAATACCCACAAGAAAATAAGGTCTGTCGGACCAATTTTAGGTCAAGTTCCAGACTGTATAGATGTGAAGAGGGATATAAGCAGGGTGATGGTCCAATTTTAGGTCATGTTCTAGGACTCTGGTCTAGGGTAGGCAAACATCAGAGGACCATGTGCTACTAGGTGACATCTCAATCAAGCTGAAAAATCCTCTAGACCAAATAGAGCTAGTATGCTTGGGGTAAGATTCAATATTTCAGTCATGATATGGAAGCTATATCCAAGAATTAGGATTGAGCAACTTTATGATGCAATGGTAAAGCTTTGCAAAAAAGGAATCAAGATGGGCTAGAATCCCTTCAAAGAGGTAGATGTTGGGTAAACATGAGCATGTCTAGCTCAAGTCTGGAGCGGATGATGCAAAGCTAGATGTGAGCTGATCATGAGAGGATACAAATCGTAGGTAAAAATTGGTAGCCATTGGTGTAAGGATGAAGCTTTGAAAACTTAATCCTCAAAATTTCAAGATATTATGGAGAAGTTTCCACAAAAGGATGGCTCTTTAGCTCACATGTGATGACAAATAAACATTTGAGAGCACTCGAAGGATTTCAATAGCCTTTTGGTAGATATCAAATGTATCAGATATCGATTATGACAAATTAGAAGAGATTACAATCAGACAACCTTTCCACATGGATCTAGTGGAAAGATCTATGAATAGGTTGTTCAACTTTGAATGAATTTTTTTTTCAATTGAGATTTTTACACATTTTCAACCTTTTTTATTTTAAAAAGATGATTCAACTTTTGCTAAGTTTTGAAAAGCGATTCAATTTTTGTTGATTCTTTTGAAAAGATTTTTATTTTTTTAAAAGATTCTTCTATATTGCAAAGGTTTTCTGTTGGTTCTTATAGTAGATTATTCTTTTTTTGAAAAGGTTTTTGTTTTTTTATTTTTGAAAAGATTTTTATTTTTAGAAAAGATCTTTTTTTAAAGGATTTTCACTTTTCTAGAGAGAAAATTTTGAGAACTTTTTCTTTCTAAAACAATAACTGAAAAAAGACCCTTTTTAAAATGATTATTTTGGTTTTTTAAGTTTTTTTAAAGGCTACGCTTTTAAAATATTATTCTCTTTTTTTAAGATGGATTGTTTGAAAAAGATTATTTAATGGTTTTTTTTATTTTGTTTTTTGTTAGAAAAATTTGTCTTTTTGTTCAAGAAAGATTATTGAATGAAGATTGTTGAATGAGAGAGATCATTTGAGATTGTTGAAGATCATTCAACTTTGAAAAGATTATGGATCAAAGATTTTTTATGATTGAGATCATTGAAACCATTTGGGATCTTTTGAGATCATGTGAGTTCATTGGTATAATTTGATTTTTTTATCTGAGATTGTTGCTTTGAGAAAATTATTTTAGACATCAGAGTGCTATCAAACAAAAAACAATATGTGCATAACATTTAACATATAAAAGGATTTATCTTTTGACAATTCTAGTGTTATAAAACATGCAATGATCTTGAAAATTGTAAAGCAAGTAACTATAAGATGAATGGATAGAAGATAAAGTTTCCCTTTTATCCTATGAATTTAGATTTGATATATGTCCTTTTCTGTGCATGACTTGCATCAGAGGGGTTGGTCCTTATCTTCTCTATGGTGTGATGGTATTCATCTTGGGGTAACCCAGGTTCTTTGGATATGGGTACTAGTCCTAATACACCTCGTGACCAGGGAAATCACAATCAGTTATGAGCACTAGGGAGGGGAATGTCTTAAGGCTTTTGAATGCCCAACTTAACATTGTGTCGGTATATTTACTAACACCCATGAGCCACTTTTAGGGATCCAACATGGTTGTTGGAAACCATCCATGAAATATGGGTTTATAGGTGTTCATGTTGCAAGTGTAAACTTTTAATATCTTATAAAGTAAGCCTGCATTAATAAATTATGAAAAATAAATGATAAGAATATAAGAAAATAATCATGAAATCATAAAAAAAGATCTTTATCCTCCTAAAGACCTCTCTCATCCTTTTCTCTTTTGCTTTATTTTTATTATAGAAATTTTACATTAAAATATAAAAAAGGAAGTGGTGGAGAATAAAAAAAGGAGGGAAGTGAAGGAAGACACGAAACACAAAATGGAAGTAAACCTTGGAATGGAAGTGGAGGCTAATCCAAAAAGTGACAATTGTTAGAAACCATGATGGACTACCGAAAAATAAGAGAACAAATCAAAGCAACATGTAAAGTAAAGTCACAAAAAAAACAATTTTATTAGTGGAACATAGGATGCCAAAATATTCATTAAGTCCCACGAAAACAAAATGGTGATAAAAATATTTCTCTTTTTCTTGCAAAATAGAGTGTTTTGCAGCATCTATTTTTGCCAAGGAATGCTCAGATTCACCACTGGATTTTTTTTTGAAAACTATGTATTTTGGCGAAAATAGAAAGAACAAAAGAAAATTGCACAAAAAATGGAAATCATAGTCAATCATTAAAATGCCAAATGACTAAAAAAGGAAACATAACTGAGATTGTCTAACTACCACACTGAAGTCACCAAAAATGTGTGCCCAATTCAAAAATCCGCTCGGTGAGTATGATCTTACGGTCTCGTGAAATAATGAAAAAATTAAAGAAAATAATGAATAATAAAGTTCTCAGAGTTGCCATCTAATTTTATTTGTAAAATAAGGAAAAATATATATGGGTGTTTAAATCAAAAGAAAATACAAAATAATTAATTTCAACTCCACCCAAGGGTGGATAACAAAGGTATTGTAATTTAGAGTTTGTACTTGGCGATCCTGTTTCAAGTGAGGAATATGTTAGCATTCCCATCTGTCTCAATAAAGGTATTACACCTTTTTCACATATATGTGGTTAAGAGATGATGATCAAGGTTATAATTAAGAAAATTAGAAAAAATATATTAAAAAGTGTTTTTTGTTGGCGAACCTTAGGGACTGGAGATGGACGTAGCTTTTCCACTATTGTCGTGAAGGTCCTAATCTTTAGGTGTTGTGGTCCTAATCACCTCATGATCTCCCATGGTGGAGATTCATTTCTGACGGTTTGGACCAATGTGTAGGAAGAGAGAGAGAGAGAGCAAGAGAGATTCAATAGAGCAAGATGTAGATCTTTGAAAATTGTGTGTAGATACCAACAGATATGAATATAGTAGAGAGAGTAGTAGTTATTTTTTAGAATCCTTCCAGCATTAATAGGAAAGTTGGTTCTAGAAGAAGGATCCTCTAGTCACATACAATAAAAAAAATGGGAGATTGTTTTCTATCAGACTTTAGGAGAGACAAAAAGGATCCATAATGCAAAGGATGTGGGGGGTTTACATAATGGAATTAAGAATTGAGGTTTGTAAAGGTTCTGGAAGAGGCAATGATTGTTTTGATGTTCCATGATGTGTGGCCCATAGATCGAGGGAATTCACCATGTGGCACATGGTAGAATGTTGCAATCCACTAGGTGACCCACAAAGGATAAAGTAGGGTTTTCAATTTTATGAATATTTTAGAAATGTTCTCGAGAAAATTGTAGAAAATATGCATTTACAATAAAAGATGTCACATAAAATAATCAAGGTGAGAGGAAAATTATTAATTTAATAGTATCCTTCATTATTTTCAAAGAAAAAGGAAATTGAATATCCATGGAAAAAAGAGAATATCTCATTTAGGATAAATCAACTAAGAGTTTATGAAAAAAGGCTTATAAAAGTAGAATTGATGCACAAATTTCACTTAGTCAGAAATAAAATATTTCTATTCAGAAAGCCCCAAACTCAGTAAAAATGGATGAAATGAACTAATCAAATAGGAAAAAAATGTACAAAATAAGGGAAAAGGTATAGAAAGAATAAAATATGGAATATATAGAAAATAAATCCATAATTTTGTAGAGAACTAACATTGATTATGATTTTTTTTCTAAATGAGAAACAATGAAATGTCAAGAAAGCTTGATCTTCTTATTAGGGAAAGCATATTCCATGTATAGTCCAACTTGGGAAATTTATGATTAAGATGGTTGGGGATCAGTAGGAGCCTCATTTAAGACTACTTACAACCCTATCACTTAGTTATCCTTTATCTCCCTCTTTTCCTAAATAATTTGGATTTCAATTGCAAAGTTGATCAATTTCTTGCTTCATTTTTGTTGGAATTTTCCACTATCAAGATACTATATCCTCTTTTTCTCATCTAGTCAGGGCTTATAGAGGCATTTTATTATATAGTATCTTCCCATCCCTATGTATCAATCCTCTAATACATCCTTTTTCTTCACTAGAATTGGGATGCCACAAGTTTTCTTCATCATGGATGTTGGAACTACATGTGAAATCGAAGGATAGATCCACTTCTTGCACATGAACTCTACCCATCACTCTCTCGTCATCCTCAAGTATAAAAGAAGTGTTGCCATGTTGATTTATTTTACTGTGATTATCATTTGAGGTGGTGAAGTAATCATCACTATGACACCATTACCAACCTGACAGTCAGTTGTTTCTTTGGTGCTCTTATTTCCCTTATGTTTTGCACTTTATGCCATTTCCCTATTTCTACATCCAATAAGCCTCATCTAGATCCTTTATGTCTTATGTAGTTACCTTCCCATCATTGGAATCATAGTTCTTGTTCTTAATTTCTTTCTTTCAATTTTCTTAGCTAGGATTTCCATTGTGTATGTTGCAGCCTAGTTTTCAATTTGTGGAACCTCTTGGTTGTCCCCCTTATCACTTTTGTAGAAATACTTGTACATTTTCCTCGTTGTGGCCATCCCTTCTTCCGTGGTATAGATGGTGGATTGGTTTTCATATTAAATCTTAAAGATCTTTAATTGATGCAAACTATCACAATGAGAGATTTTGACATGTCGAACTCCACTGCACGCGTAGAAAATTTCCCCCAATACCCTTAGAGGTATGAATGTCAATCTTGACCAGTGTGAATTGTGATAATGCCTTTGATGATTCTCAATGTGTGGTATTGATACAAATGAACTAGACGGACTTGAACCCTAATTGCACTACTGACTTATTTAGAAGTGGATAAGATGAATAAAAAATAGGAGACTATGATTGGATAGAAAGATAGTTCCCTAAAAGAGTCCATGGGAAGCATGTCATCACAAGCACATAGTCGCCATTGTTGAAGTGTTGCATGACATAGTAACTATAATTATATAACCCACAACCAAAGGCTCTAAATAGAGTTTTAGGACTGACAACTGGCCCCATAGACCACCATTAGCTTCGAATGCACACTTTGTCCTCACTCACGCACATCCCAAGATCAACTTTTTAACAGGACTACTAGTGCAAGGGTGGCTCCATCAACTCAGATAGCTCTTTCCAACATGCATGGATGATACCACTGAAAGGTTGGCTCCATCAACTTAGATAGATCTTTCTAATATGTCTGGACTGCACGACTCAAGACTGGGGTGTCACATACTCATGTGGACCCCACCTACTAGAGAGGAACTTGCTCTGATACCATTTGTAATGTCTTGGCTTGCCACTCAAGGCTCTAAGTAGAATTTTAGAATTGACCCCACATACCACCATTAGCCTCGACTACATGCTTTTCCCTCACTCACTCCAACCTGAGATCAATTTCCCGATAGGTCACTCATTATAGTACTCTTCTGGGTTGAACACACTTAACTGTGATTAGTGATTAACTTCCTAAAAAAAAGGTACAGCCGGTGATATGGGTAGTCTAATACTATTTTTAAGATTATTTTATCTGGTACCTCAAATCCTAAAATGGTACAATGTCCATCTCGATATCGATATTCCCCCAAGTCTATGAATGTAATGTTTCAAATGACTGAGTTTGCCATCCAAAAAGGACTGGCAGTGCATCTTGTTGCCCGTCTCCGTCTACCGCTTTGTAATTTGTTTTGATATTAATTCGTAAATTATGTAGCAAGACTCAATGGTAGATTTGTTGATCAAATCAAACGCCAAATTTCAACAGTGTCAACACAGGAATCTATTCATTCATATTTGGATAATAAGATTAATGTTGGTGTCGTGATCCCAATGGCATAATAACGTGGTTCCGGTAGCACCAGGAGATCCCCATTGTGATGAAGTGTTTTGTTCGACTATTTCAAGAGATCCATAGTAGACAACGTCCAAACTTGTGTGAGTGAAAAGATCCATTATTTGGTGCACGATGAACTTTACGAGCTTCATATTTAGATGCAATACTTGTGTGTTCTCGTCAACCACACAAGTTTGTAAGTCTTTTAAATGAAACTATTATAAATCGTTAATTTTAACAGCTGTATTTACCATAACTGAATTAACAAATTTTACCTCCATTGAAATATTATCAAGTAATAAAAATACGAGATAAATCTAATATGAAAACACAAAATTTTAATTCCTTAGACATGAATAACCCACCAAAATCAAATTAATCGTTTGCACACACCTTTATGTATTAGTTCGGTCAAAATATTTATGTCACTTAGATTAACTTATATAGTCTCGAGTCAGGCTAGAATACACTCGATTGTATTCCGAGCATAATACACTCAAATAGTTTTTCATGATGTAATATTTTTTTCAAAAATATAATCTGTTAATCTTCTTAAACATCTTGTGAATAACTCATACGCAAAATTTGAGCACCTTCTGACATTTATAGGTCATGTTATAAAGACCACAAAAATTATACATTTCAAATTAGTTTCAAGCGTTGATTTTATTGCCCTTGGATGAGTGACTTACACTCATCCAAATAGACTCAAAATTTGTATGTAGCCTAGTTATAGTATGACGTTGAAGATCAATGGTTTACATTTTGTAAAAAATAATCTTGATATGTAAACACACTTGAGTGTATTTGTGTGATATGTACTCTCGAGTGTATTCTAGCATGACTCATATAGTCACATCCATATATGACATTTCTTTGCTTTTCATTGAAATCAAAAAATTTCTAGTGAAAAATGTTGAAGTAAGATATATCAGTTTGTAGGATTGACAATAATGACCCGATATAATGATTCCAAAATGTCCAATCGCAGCACAACCATTGAATTCGTATATCCATGTCGCCTAATACGTTTTGAATAGCTTAACCGTTTGAATTTGGTATTAATTTGACGAAACGAAATCTGTACCGGCCTAAGGTATTATATTTTTTCAAAAACTTAAACAAAATAGATACCGAAACGTTTATTTTGTTAGAGAATATAATATTTTTTTAGTTGACCCAACTGGTAAGTCTTGTCAATTTATTTGTCGCGGATCAAGGGCTCAATACCCAAGGGGTGTGCACCAGGAAAAAGAATTTACTACAATAACAACTAAAGGTCTTGCATCGGTGAGTGATAGGACTGCTATACTCCTCCACAGCATATGAAAGAGGTTTTCTAGCGAGAGAGGAGAGAGTATAGATATAAAACAAGAGAGAGAAAATAAGAAGTAAATAATATTAATAAATAGACATCAATGTACAAGTCCAGCAGAAATATGGGAATATATTTGCTATAGAGAGAGGGGGCAACTCATGGAGCCTACATAGTGAATAGATTACATCTGAAAGATGATTAGATACGGGATATTCAGCTACATAATCTGAGGTGAAAGGTGACATAATAAATTGTCTTATGCAACATGTTTTTCAGTAGTGTGTACGTTCTATAACAAAAATTAAAGGTCATAGATTAGTCGGTAATGGGACTAGTATACCCCTATACCTCACAACATATAAAAAATACTTGCTAGAAAGAGAGTGGGGTGTTATAGACATGAATGAGAAAAAGAAAGAGGTAAAAAAAAATCAATAAATAGACGTCAATGGAAATCGTCCACGGGAATAAGGAGAATAGACAAGCCACTATATGCCAATCTCCACTGGAAGATTTCTGTGCATGTTTTGCTTATGCGAAGCACAATCAAACATTTCAGGCAACCTAAAAATCAATATATGCATATATCAATATCTACTAGTAAACATACACGTGCAAATGCACGTGCCTCACTAAAGAAGTAACATTATATTAGATAATTATTTAAAAAATAAATGAGGTCACGTTCTTTTTCTCAAACCTTATAAAAAACACTTGTGTTAACTTATATGATACAATTTTCAAATCCTTCGAATGCTATGATAGTATTCAATATGAGTGAGCAAATCAGGAAGGGCCAAAAATTGTAAGTGGAGGGAGATAAAATGTTTGAAAATAAATGTGAAGTTTCATTATACAAGACAGTAAATCTATAGACTATAATCATCATATAAAGAGTCAAAGTTTATAGAAGAGTTGAGAGAGAAAGTAGATATAGAAAAATGATACCTTACAACTTAGTTTTTAGGAAAGAATAAAGAGTTAACTGAGATAATTACGTTTTACAATAAATACTTTCTCACAACATTGTAAAGGCAATGAAAGGATGTAATATGGTATATAATGGGTAGGTGAGTGACATGAAAGGTAAAATTAAGAATAGAATGGAAAAAGGACCAGCAAATGTGAGAGTGGAGTGAGTGGTCTAAAATTCTAAGACTTTCTGTTCTGATTTGTCTGAGTGTTAGGATTTTTTATATAATAATAAAATATAATATGTGAAATATAGAAAATCATATAAAATAAGAGGTTGTAATTTTTTAATGATTTTTTGAGATACCATTATCTCATTAATAGAGTAGGCTCTTCCAATTGAAAATATGTAAAAGTGATCTTTGTAATTTAAATATATCATCTGATGTCTAAGTTTCAAAGAAAAATATATGCATTGTAAAAGTTAGACAATCAATAGTTTAGTAAATATCATTTGAAATAAAAGGGAAACTCAAGACAAAAACTACAATGTGTATCTTAGTATGTAATTAAACTTCATATATTTTTTTGGATAAATTCGATAGGAATACAGACATGCACTTATATGCAAATAGAAAAATATACAAATCATCTAAAATCTAGCAATATTACAAACATCTCAAAATGATGAATTGAAGTTACAGTAGTTTCTAACTCTAATTGGAGTTAACAATTGGTTCACCTCATATATATAATGGACAACATATGCATTTTCTAATGTCAATCATAATGACAACCATTAGTAAATTTACACATAATAAAACATATACAACTTAGACAGTGACATTACACTTCTGAAGACAAAACCTCCCTAACTCAAATGTGTACATAAGTTTACCATATGGAGGTTAAAAGACATCTATTTACGTATCTATATATATGTAGAAAAAAAAGAATCACGGCTATAAAGCATCTAAAGGGGAGGTGATACTCGTTGTTAGATTTGAAATGCATGTAATATCGTACCAATCAACTACATTAGAAGTCCAATGTCAAATAGAAATTCACTTTCAAATTTTTTACTTGACATTAATAAACTGAAGTGAGTAACTCCGTATACAAATGAAACTTATTAACTAAAGTTTTATATGTTCATACCATGTACATTTAGTTATTTAATTATATAGTTATGTATGACCTAAAAATTTATATAAATGTTACATAGATAATCGTAATGAGCTTCACTGAATAAATGACCCATACTCAAGTCCAGTAGTAGTCGGACACATGTGATATATTGGATATCAGGTTATTTCATAGATCTATATAACAGAATGAAACTACGATCCACATGTGATGGGCACCACTTGTCGTAAATGACATTTTTATTAATGGGCAGATCTCTTCTGCAGCTGTCAACAATATGTATACGTCAATTTGTGTTGCGTGACTTCAAAAATAAAAACAAATAAAGAAAAGCTTAGACCTGCTAATAATTAGTTATAAACACATATATCAAATGTATTGTTGATTTAATATCATGTTGAAGCAACTTAGAAGATCCCGGCTGGGGATTTGACATGTAAACCTCCTTTATATCCATCCATCAGGTTTTTGGTTGCCATTAAATATAAAGAATAAATATTATCAAGCGGTTTCTCGGGCCTCTTGGCTTACTCATCGTGTCCTTACCGTAGTTGTAGTTGTATGCCTTCATGTTCTCAACAGTGAATCCTTCATGTCCGTGCCCAAATGACCACATGGTCTCGCCGGGCACAACCCGTGATCTATCACCCCGACGCTCTTCAACATTGTCGATGCCACCATTTGCACTACTACAGAAAATGCTTTTTACAACGGGAGATAGACAACAGTTCTGATGATTGTGTTGTAGTTAGCATACTTATCACAACAATCCCATTTTTGTGTTGTATATTGTATATTTTATACAACACAAGTCATTTACAACATGCCAAACCTGTTGTAGTATAGGAGGATACTACAACAACCGCTAAAGTGTTGTAATAGGTTGTAGTATCACAACATATTCAAAACCGTTGTAAAAGATGTTATTTACACAACATATTTTGACCCGTTGTAATAGTCACATGTTGTAATAGACCATCATTACACAACGCAGACTCACCCGTTGTAGTATGTATTAATTATACAACATGCCTTTACATGTTGTATTTGATACAAGTTGTAATAGACCACCATAATACAACATATTAAAACTCATTGTTATATCCCAACATGAGACAACAGACTCCAACCTGTTGTTATATATTATAATTACACAACATGTTGTAACATGTTGTAATATCCACACATAAAACATCGTTGTAATAGACCTCCATTACACAACGTAAACTAAACCATTGTAATATACTATAATTACACAACATGATATCACCTGCTGTAATAGGTACATATTGTAAAAGAACATAGTTAAACAACACATCATATTCACATAATTCTCTGAATTTTTCAATTATTCGCGTATAATATATATATGTGTGTGTGTATCCATTATAATATTCACGTATAATATTTGCTTATATATATATATATATTAATTCTATAGTTTTAAACATCACTATATAATTTTGATATTGTATCCATTAATTTTAAATAATTCTATCTGCATTTATATTTCATTAATACATAATATTTATAAATGCAGATAGAAGTATTTAAAATTAATGGATACAATATTAAAATTATATACTGATGTTAAAAACTATAGAAATAAAACATATATATATATTAATTCTATAGTTTTAAACATCACTATATATTGTATCCATTAATTTTAAGTACTTCTATCTGCATTTATATTTCATTAATACATAATATTTATAAATGCAGATAGAAGTATTTAAAATTAATGAGGACAATATTAAAGTTATATAGTGATGTTTAAAACTATAGAAATAAAACATACATATATATATATATATATTAATTCTATAGTTTTAAACATCACTATATAATTTTGATATTGTATCCATTAATTTTAAATACTTCTATCTGCATTTATATTTCATTAATACATAATATTTATAAATACTGATAGTAGTATTTAAAATTAATGGATACAATATTAAAATTATATAGTGATGTTTAAAACTATAGAAATAAAACATATACATACATATATATATATATATATATATATATTAATTCTATAGTTTTAAACATCACTATATAATTTTGATATTGTATCCATTAATTTTAAATACTTCTATCTGCATTTATATTTCATTAATACATAATATTTATAAATGCAGATAGAAGTATTTAAAATTAATGGATACAATATTAAAATTATATTGTGATGTTTAAAACTATAGAAATAAAACATATTATATATATATATATATATATATATATATATATATATTAATTCTATAGTTTTAAACATCACTATATAATTTTGATATTGTATCCATTAATTTTAAATACTTCTATCTGCATTTATATTTCATTAATACATAATATTAATAAATGCAGATAGAAGTATTTAAAACTAATGGTTACAATATTAAAATTATATAGTGATGTTTAAAACTATAGAAATAAAACATATATATATATATATATTAATTCTATAGTTTTAAACATCACTATATAATTTTGTTATTATATCCATTTATTTTAAATACTTCTATCTGCATTTATATTTCATTAATACATAATATTTATAAATGCAGATAGAAGTATTTAAAATTTATGGATACAATATTAAAATTATATAGTGATGTTTAAAACTATAGAAATAAAACATATACATATATATATATATATTAATTCTATAGTTTTAAACATCACTATATAATTTTGATATTGTATGCATTAATTTTAAATAATTCTATCTGCATTTATATTTCATTAATACATAATATTTATAAATGCAGATAGAAGTATTTAAAATTAATGGATACAATATTAAAATTATATATAGTGATGTTTAAAACTATAGAAATAAAACATATACATATACATATATATATATATATATTAATTCTATAGTTTTAAACATCACTATATAATTTTGATATTGTGTCCATTAATTTTAAATACTTCTTTCTGCATTTATATTTCATTAATACATAATATTTATAAATGCAGATAGAAGTATTTAAAATTAATGGATACAATATTAAAATTATACAGTGATGTTTAAAACTATAAAAATAAAACATATACATATATATATATATATATTAATTCTATGGTTTTAAACATCACTATATAATTTTGATATTGTATCCATTAATTTCAAATACTTCTATCTGCATTAATATTTCATTAATACATAATATTTATAAATACAGATAGAAGTATTTAAAATTAATGGATACAATATTAAAATTATATAGTGATGTTTAAAACTATAGAAATAAAAAATATATACACACACACACATATATATATATATATATATATATATATATATTAATTCTATAGTTTTAAACATCACTATATAATTTTGATATTGTATCTATTAATTTTAAATACTTCTATCTGCATTTATATTTCATTAATACATAATATTTATAAATGCAGATAGAAGTATTTAAAATTAATGGATACAATATTAAAATTATATAGTGTTGTTTAAAACTATAAAAATAAAACATATATATATATATATATATTAATTCTATAGTTTTAAACATCACTATATAATTTTGATCTTGTATCCATTAATTTTAAATACTTCTATCTGCATTTATATTTCATTAATATATAATATTTATAAATGCAGATAGAAATATTTAAAATTAATGGATACAATATCAAAATTATATAGTGATGTTTAAAACTATAGAATTAATATATATATATATATATTAATTCTATAGTTTTAAACATCACTATATAATTTTGATATTGTATCCATTAATTTTAAATACTTCTATTTACATTTATATTTCATTAATACATAATATTTATATATGCAGATAGAAGTATTTAAAATTAATGGATACAATATTAAAATTATATAGTGATGTTTAAAACTATAGAAATAAAACATATACATATATATATATAAATATAAATATTAATTCTATAGTTTTAAACATCACTATATAATTTTGATATTGTATCCATTAATTTTAAATACTTCTATCTGCATTTATATTTCATTAATACATAATATTTATAAATGCAGATAGAAGTATTTAAAACTAATGGATACAATATTAAAATTATATAGTGATGTTTAAAAATATAGAAATAAAACATATATATATATATTAATTATATAGTTTTAAACATCACTATATAATTTTGATATTGTATCCATTAATTTTAAATACTTCGATCTTCATTTATATTTCATTAATACATAATATTTATAAATGTAGATAGAAGTATTTAAAATTAATGGATACTATATTAAAATTATATAGTGATGTTTAAAACTATAGAAATAAAACATATATATATATATTAATTCTATAGTTTTAAACATCACTATATAATTTTGATATTGTATCCATTAATTTTAAATACTTCTATCTGCATTTATATTTCATTAATACATAATATTTATAAATGTTGATAGAAGTATTTAAAATTAATGGATACAATATTAAAAATTATATAGTGATGTTTAAAACTATAGAAATAAAATTATTCATAGCAATCTTAACTTTATTTAAAACTATTTTTTTTGGTCGGTCTGAAAACGTGTTATTATAGAAACCAAAAAACTATAGTGATGTTTAAAACTATAGAATTAATAGTGATGTTTAAAACAATAGAATTAATATATATATATATATATATATATATATATATATATATATATAGACACACACACACATATGTGTTTGTATTTTATGTGCACCAGCGTGTCTTATATACTACCATATTAGTTTTTATTTTAGTATTTTCTTATTTTTATTGCTATATTAGTTTTCTTTTTTTCTAAGTTTACAATAAAATGCATGTATATATTTTTTTATTTTTATAATTTTAAACTTATTATATAATTTTAGTACTATATTCATTAATTTTAAATAATTTTATGTACATTTATAAATATTATGTATTAATAAATATAATATTATATTAATATTTTTATTATCTTCAGTTATTATTTCAGATATATGGCTAATTTCATATAAGTTAATGTAGATTATATTTATTTAGCAATTTAACATATATATGTATATATATCATAATAAAAAAATATACATGGTATCATAATACAAAAATTTAAAAATAAAAAACATCGGCCCGCCCAACGGGTAGCTAGGGGCGCGACGCCACGTGGCAGTCCCACGATGAAGACGCCAGTCAGACCGACGTCTTCATCGTGGGACTGCCACATGGCGGCACGCCCCCAGCTACCCGTTGGGCAGGGCCGAATTTGCTATTTTTGAGCTAATAGGGGTGAAGACGCCATTCAGTTCGGCGTCTTCGACCCTTTCTCTCTCCCAAACTCGTTTATTCGAGTAAATTTGTTCCAAACTCGTTAATTTTAGTCATTATACCCGTTTATTTAGATTTTTTTCCTCTTTTCCTCCGCGCTTTTTTTCTCTGCGCTTCCTCTTTTCCTCCGCGCGCAGTTTTCCCAAAATTTACCGCAACCAACCCAAACCCCCCGCCCGCAAACTGCCCCCCCCAAAGCGCCGCCGCCGACTGGAAAGTGCCGCAGCACGACTGGAAAGCGTCCCAGAGCGCCGGAGCTGGAGATCGACGACTGGAAAGTGGAGCTCACTGATAGACGACCGGAAAGTGCCGCTGCCCTCTGCGTTTCGCACCCACCTTGAGCTCCCTTCAATCCAAGGTAACCTCTACTTACACGGAGATGATCCTTCCTTCTCTACGAGGTTGTGCGGAAAATGTTGGTTATTTAGGTGTGCTTTCCCATAAAACGGTAACTTCTCCCCTGCTCTGTGAATTCTTTGATTGAGCTATCTTGCCTTGTCTGTAACTTACAGACGGATGATCCAAGGGAAGATGCATCTTCTCATGCTTCCTTGGCTGTTCTAAGAGATATGATCACATCCAGTTGGCGAATCTAGCCTTTAGGAGGTCACTTGGGAGTTCACTTAGCGCACTGCTCCCAATTGCAAAGCTTACTTGCTTTAATACTATGTTGAGAGCATGAATCATATACTTCAATGAGGAACAACTTTATATATAGAGGGAAAGGGAAGCGTGACAATCTTAATTCAGGATTACTTTTGTACAGATGACTTAAGGATTACTATTTACCCAATTTTCCAACTCCCTACTCTATCAAGTGATTGGTGTCCTTCAATAGTTTTAAATATGATCTTATATATAATTTCAGCTATGTGGATCGTATCAATGCGGCCATTGTATCCTTGTAATCAAGCGGTCAAGCGAAATGAAAGTTTCCGCTGCAACTCAGGTCACTAAGAAGCATCTCCATATATGATATGTATGTCTTATACCCATCAAACACAGCATTACTGAAGGAGCAAAAAACCATATCACACGTTGCAGAAATTACAAATAATTAGCGTACATATAATACTGAAACAGCTCATGCTAATTGCTTTTATACATACTTTGTATCCTATACTAGCTGTAGATCTCAGAGCATGCTGTTGAGGAAGGCCAAACAAAAAAACCGAAGCTGGTATACATTTGATTGCAGGGAATATTTGGAAGTCAATAAGAAGAAAATCCAAATACTTGTAAAATAGGACAAATTTGGCATAGTGGAATCACCTAGTTGCAATGCCACGGTGAGTCAAAGGAATTCCCAACTCTGCAGCTATTCCTGAAGCTGAAGTTATTCCTGTAAAGCGTGAGCAGTATCATAATATAAAGCAATAGCACTTGGAGGGAGCTAGGGTGAAAATTAGTGAGAAAAACAAACAGTGTGGAAGCAGTCATACCTGGGACAACTTTGACCTGAATTCCTTGCTTCTGCAGGAAGTCCATTTCTTCGCCACCTCTTCCAAATACCTAGATCATATCACCTATTAGCTTTAGAGATGAGAACTTTATATCAATATTTATAATGATGATAAAAATGCAGCTTCACACGTCCAAAATACTTAACGTGGAGGTCGAGTTTAAGATATCTAGTTTCACGATGTGGTTGTATAGAGTAACTTGCAGGGTCAGTACTTAGCCCACAGTTACACTTGGCACATGTGGGTGGTTTAAACCATTCTTCTAGAGGGTCTGAGGAAAAATATTTGCTGCAATCTATAGCAGAGATATGGACAGCTGATTGGATACCTGCTAAATGAGGGATGATTTGCTGAAAGAAAACTACACATGCTACATCTCGAAGTATGTCCATGACCAAATATACAATGAGCTGGGATTCTAGAAGTAGGAAATGATTATGACCCTTCTCTTACAGGAACAAGTTTCTATGATCCTTAGAATTCCTATAACATCTTGGGAGCTAAAACAATCCTATTAGTAACCTTCCTTTTATAATATGTAAACTGTTAAATTGCCAACTGGCCCGAGTATAGTAGCCATACTAGAGAATGGATGAACTAAACAGGTCCTAGTAAACAAATCATATGGCAGAAAATATGGAATACCCTCTTACCTACCAAGATGAAGCACATGTAGGATCGACCATATTCCAATTAACAACATGGTCAAAAGACATGCCAAGATGGAAAGGACCTGTGAGATATACGGTTATGAAGCTGAAGTCATAATGCACATTCTGTTGAAATGTGTCAACTCTACTAAAATATGGATGAACTCGCCTCACGTACAGATTCTAACGGATGCACCTGACAATGATTTTCAATCACTCATTTTCTGGGTACTAAATGCAATGATGAGGTCATTGCTGAGATCTCAGCTTTGTGCATGGCTGCATGGTTATGTCACAAAATGCTATCTTTAGTATTGAAGTATAGTGGCACATTATCATGTCGTAGGGACTAAGCAACTAGACTGCTAGCTGCAGCTCTATGTTGATGAAGAAGAAGACCCAGAAAGTAGAATTGAAGACCAAAAGATCAACAATTAAGTAGTAACATTTATAAGTTTGATCCAATACTAGGTGAATGATCACAGCAGGTTCGTTTATAAATATGTTCCTAGTTACTGACGTGTATTTTACTACGCGCTTAAACGCAAGTATACGCGTCGAGTAATATAGGCCTTGTGAGGCCCGAGTCGAACTCAGGGATACGTGAATTATTGGAGACTTCTACTAACTAATCGCAATCAGCTAGACCGATTTACAAAGTAGGGTTTTGTTGTTCAAATTGAAAGAAAATAAAAATCAAACAAAGAAAACAATCGATTAAAGGTTAATTTAATCAATTAAAAGGGATATCTTTAGGATGGCGGTTTCACCGCGGGTCAACATTGTATTAGATTTCATATAATTCCTCACACTTCTCTCTCTATCCGGGTAGTGGCCTGAAATGAGAATTACCCACTGTCGTGGTGTAATCCACTACTTAGATTTAGGTTGATTCCATCATCATAGTAATCATTCCCCTAAACTAAGCGCATTAAGATCGGTCCCTTAGTTCCCACCATTAATTTTACAACTCCTTTGTCAAGGGTTTTATTAATTAATGTAGAATTCGTCTCTTTTCAACCGTTAATCCTTCTGTCGAAGTGATTAAGGGCATTAATTTATTATTATGGTGATCAAGCATAACAATAGCAATAGAGAAAACGAATTTATACCACGGATATGAGAGAAAAATATGAATTATCAATCTAAAATCATCATACAATGTATCCCCGGGCTACTCCCGGTCCTAAAGATTGAGGGTTTTAGCCTCTCATGTTCATCTTACACGAATACATGGTAGAAATTGGGGAATTCATAAGAAAAACGTGAAATAGATGGGAAAAACCCCTGAACGGAGAAGAACCGGTGGATCCTTGGCGTAGAACACAAACTTTCCCCGCCTGTCGGTGGTGGAAATTGTCTTCGACAGCGTCCGAATCAACCGGGATGAGCTTCTCGGCCTCCGTTCTCCTTTCTCTCCTCCTCGGCACTCGTACAATCCAAAAATGAGATGATGATCACGTCTGGGCGGCCGTCATTAGGTATAAGTCCCTAATTAGGTCGTCAAATAACAACAGCCGTCCGATCGAAATCAAAACAAATCCAACGCATATCTGCCGGCGTCGATACCATCGACGCGGGTCGATGGTATCGACCCAGCGGATTAGCAGCAGCTTTCCTTTCTTTTATTCTGGGCGCCTGTGGTGATCTCGATACCATCGACTTGGGTGTCGATGGTATCGACTCCTTTAGCGTCGGTTGTTGTCGTTTAGCGACGCTGTAGCTCTCCTTGTGTCGATGGCATCGACTTGCGTCGATGGTATCGACTTCATCCTCGCCAGCAGCCTGGAGACATCTCGATGCCATCGACTTGGGTGTCGATGGTATCGACTCTGTATTGCTCTTCTCGGCTGACAACTTGTGGCTTGGTCGATGGTATCGACATCCGTCGATGGTATCGACGGATGTAGATACTTGTTTTTCCTGAAATTGCACAACAAGACCAAATAAATCCACACGATTTATGATAAGATGATCAATAATGCTTAAAATAATGAAATAAAGGGGATTTGATATAAAATGATGGCAAAGACCAAATAAAGTGAATTATGCAATAATATCCATGAAAATGAGTAATTAAGGCACAAAACACATATGAAATCGGTCTATAAATGCGACTCAAAATCATCGCATCAAACTCCCCTAAGCTTAAACATTGCTCGCCCTCAAGCAACTAATCCTTAGAATAGAATTGCGAATGTCAACTAACAATCAAAATACCAACCCACCTCACAAATGACTCCCACTGGACGTTCTCAAACCGGCCTACCCTAATCACAGAACAGTAATTACCCTATAGGCGACAATAACCATCAATAAAAGAAATTATCCTTCAAACCGATGAACACTATCACATAGGGCAGTTATCATAATAAAGTTCGCCGATTCAGCCATGGTGCATCTTGTGATCACCTAAACTACGTTGCTCGCCCTAACTACCATCTACATGGAAGCCATCCTCCTTATACACATGAGTGAGGAGAATATCACGGTGAACTACCAATCCGAGCAACGGGTGGATGGAATGGGTGGTTCATGGGAGAATTTGGAAGTATTACACAGTTTCAAAATGCATATAACAAAATGCCCTAAATGATGCAAATGCACATTAAGAATGCCCTACTGCCTAAAAGTGGGTGGAATGATGCATGCACTAACCTTCTACCTCAAAATGAGATAGAAATCTACTCAAGCCACATCATGTACTCAATTCCCCTGTTATACAAGTGATATCATTCCTTTCTCCCTCTTATTCCTTTTCTTTCTAACTCTCCCTTTTTTTTTCTTTTCCCATATATCCATAATTGTTTAGAGATACATGTATAAGGCCATTTTCTTTCCAATTGGAGATCTTTGCCTTATTTCGAGGGTATGGAACAAATTAGATCACCTATTTAGGAAAATTGAGATACATGGTGTGCTTATGCATGAAAATCATGAAATTGTGAGTGCAACTACATGACATGCACCTAAGGGTAATATGCATGTATCACTATATTTTTTTTTTCATTATTCTATGCAAAAACATGAAAAAAACAATGCAAAACCTATCTACATGCCATGCACGCAAAAGAAATTGAAACTGCACTTTACTTCCAATTCTTGGGTGGATTATAGGAAATGGGGTGGAATGATCACAAGATTAAGTGACTGAACCTTAAAAGAAAATTATGTGTCCCTCCTTATTGACATGTGTAGTAGTTTAAAGGGTTCTTTCTCTTACATCTGATTAAGGTCTCATTACCATTTGATTAGGTTAGGCTCAAACAACCGTTACTATCCACTTTTCATGAGTCAATGGGGGTGTGGGTATGACATATTGCTTAAAAGTTGACATAATCAATCATTTTCATAGAACAAGTTCCCCAAGGACAACCAAGTAAAGCTATCCAAATGACACAGAAAAATTTTTCAATTCCCTTAATTTCCCCATGAAAACAGCAAGATGACAATTTTTACGACATCCACAATTACACTAGATAGATGTGGATCCTAAATAAAAACTTAAAATTGCAAAAACAAATAACAAAGCAGAAACTAAAAACAACTAAAGAAAAGATAAAAGATAGAGTTGTTCCAGCCACCCCCCTAAGCTTGAATCCGACTATGGCCTCATAGTCAAAAACCAACTTAAGGGTGGAACAGTGATACCCTGATCAATCTTGCGGAGGCGGTGGTGGGTATTGTGGTGCCGTAGGATCCCAAGACGGGTACTCCCCCTGGAAGCTTGGATCATATTGGGTCCTCGGCGGAGGCTGTGGATAACCTCCAAAGTAGTCTCGACTCCAGTAGTGGTCGAAGAAGGGCTCCTGCTGCGTCTGCTGGATGTCCTGCAGCATGGTATACATCCCTTGCATGGAGTAGGGATCCGCAGCTGGCTGCTCTTGCTGTGGTGATGGCGGCGGGGGCTGAGATGATGAAGATGCACCCGGGTGCATCCTAGGACGCTTCCGTGGTGCCACGCGTGCTCGAAGAGGTGTGAAAGCCTCCTCGTCTTCCTCGGCCTCGCCTTCTTGGTCTTCACCTCCGCCTTCTTCTTCCGAGGACTCGATGGCTATGATGGGCCATCGGAAATGCTGCTTGCCCTCGATGTGGAAGACGTCGTCCGGCAGGGATGCCTCCTGGTAAGCTTGGTTGACGTGGCAATGAGCGTACGCCAACCCGTCCCGGATAAGAATGAGGTTTGAACGGTGCAAGTGTTGCACGTTCACCTTACTCCGCGTAGAAATCGGATTCATGGACTGAAAGTTCAGCCCCAAGTAAAGCGCCAACCCGGTGACCAAACCACCAAAATGAATTGGAGCCTTCCTTGTGCTCCGCTTCACCGCCATGACGCGCTGTAACCAGAATGCTCCCCAGTTGCACTCTTGATGTTTCAGGAGGGCGTACAGAAAGAACAAGTCGCTCTCCTGAAACTTGCTCAAAGCAAGATCGCTCCGCCCGAAGAAGGTCAAGCTAAGCATCCTATGCAATACCCGGACGAACGGGTGCTCAAAATCAGCTACCGCGGCATTGTGGTAGCTCACGGTCTTCCCTGCCGGCACTGTAACTAGCTCGGCGAAGTTTTTTCGTAGTCGGTGCGGGCGTCGGGGCGTCGGTGATCGTGGCGGTTGTGGTTCCAGTTGAAGATGGTGTTGAACTGCTTCAACGTGATGTTGTAATTGTTGTTGAAGAGTCGGAAGGACACCCTTCCCTGGATCCACGTCTGGTCCGATGGCACCACGTCATTTGGTACGACGCAGATATCAAGAGACGCCATGAACTCGGCCACCAGTTCCTTGTATGTGGGCCATTCGCCAAAGAACGGCTGCCCATCCGCATGACAGTCCATCTCATATATGCGACCGGTGTGCCGCGCTTGCCCGACCAACACATAGGCCAAGTCGGCCTCGAATCCCAGGTCCCTGATCATTCCCCGGTCCACATACCGGGTGGCCTCGAACTTCCGCTTCATTATCTCCTCGTATACCTTCCTTACATCCATGTTGGCATGAATGAGGCGTGGACGAGAGATGGAAGCGGTTGGAGGAGGAACAAACTCCTCGATCTCCCTGGGGTGCGCGCTTGATGAAGATGCTCCGCCCGTATGCACCATGATTGCGAGAAGAATGAGATTGGGAGAAAAGAGCTCGGTGAAGATGGAGAGAAATTCTCCACTCGGTGAAGATCTTCGCTCGATGACGCTTCTCCGCAGGTGTAGAGGGCTCGGGGGAGTGCTCGGCGCAATGGGAGATACTTGCTCTGAGGGTGTGATGTCATATGACGTTGCAAGTCCCCTTAAATAGACTTGATCGGCGCCCCTGTTGACCCGTCGATACCATCGACGCGGGTCGATGGTATCGACATGTCTCGCGGGTAGCCGTATCTGTCGCTGGTATCGACGGCTGACGTTTGCTGGATCGAGAAACCCGGATCGCTGACGGGTCGATACCATCGACATAAGTCGATGGTATCGACGCAGCACCCGGATCGCTGACGTGGCTGTTGCGATCGTCGTCGATGTCTTCATGCGGATCGGTGACATGTCCGTCGATGCCATCGACGGGTGTCGATGGTATCGACTTGCTTTTATTGCGACACCTCCGTTTATTGCATTCAACCTGTGATGATGTCGATACCATCGACGAGGCCGTCGATGGTATCGAGTTGACTGAGCAAAATTCGTCTGAATATCTCCAGAGATCTCGATGGTATCGACTGAGGTGTCGATACCATCGACACTTTTATTGCGACCTTCCTGTGACCATGTCGATGCCATCGACGGGGCCGTCGATGGTATCGACGCAGTGTGATTTCTGCTGTGTCAACCTGAACCCATGTCGATACCATCGACTGATGTGTCGATGGTATCGACCCTGCCTGTTCCTGCACATTTAACAAACGGATCAAGGTATCATTTTTAAACTAAAAAGTAAACAAAATAAAAGCAAACTACACCTAACATTAAACTATCCTAATGTACCAATGGTTGGGTTGCCTCCCAACAAGCGCCCTTCTTTAGCGTCTTAGGCTAGACGTCGGTCCTTCTTTTCATTCATGTACAAGTGAAATGAGTTTAACCTCATTCACTTTCCTCGTATAGTTCTCACCAAAGTACAGCTTCAAGCGTTGCCCGTTCACCAAGAACGTGGCCTCTCCATCTCGCACGAGAATCGCTCCGTGCGGTCTCACTTCTTCCACCTCGAAGGGTCCACTCCATCGGGATTTCAGTTTCCCGGGATGCAATTTGAGACGAGAGTTGAACAATAGGACACTGTCTCCTTTCTTGAACGTGCGCATCTCAATGTGGCGATCGTGGATCAGCTTTGTGCGCTCCTTATAAATGCGGGCATTCTCATATGCCGTCATACGTAGCTCATCCAATTCATTCAATTCAAACATTCTTTTCCTCCCGGCCTCGTCATAGCGCAAGTTCAGCCTTCTTAGCGCCCAATGGGCCTTGTGCTCCAATTCTACCGGAAGATGGCACGCCCGGCCATACGCCAACCTAAAAGGTGTAGTGCCTATAGGTGTTTTGTACGCCGTTCGATAAGCCCAAAGTGCATCCGGTAGTAATGCACTCCAATTCTTCCGTGTAGATGCTACGGTCCTTTCTAAAATCTTCTTGATTTCCCTGTTTGATACCTCCACCTGTCCTTGCGTTTGTGGATGATATGGGGTGCCAATGTTGTGCTTGACCCCATATTTCTTCAAAAGTGAAGCAAATTTCTGATTTCGGAAGTGTGTGCCTCCGTCACTAATGATCATTCGAGGAATCCCGAACCTGCAGAAAATATTCTCTTTGACGAACCTGCACACTACATTCGAATCATTAGTCCTTGTGGGGATTGCCTCTACCCACTTCGACACATAATCCACCGCAAGCAAAATATAAAGATTTGAATTTGAGGACACAAAGGGTCCCATGAAGTCAATGCCCCATAAATCAAATACCTCGACTTCCTGAAACACATTCAGGGGCATTTCTTGTCTCCTTGAGATATTACCTGCACGCTGGCACGGGTCACACTGCCTAACAAAATCATAGGCATCCCGAAACAAAGTGGGCCAATAAAGGCCGCTCTCCAACACCTTAGCTGCTGTCCGTGAGCTAGCATGATGTCCTCCCGTAGGCGACACATGACAATGATGTAGAACACTTTCGTACTCTAACTCCGGCACGCACCTGCGAAGAATACCATCCCTGCATTGCTTCAACAATATTGGGTCATCCCAAAAATAGTATCTCAATGAATGGAAGAATTTCTTCTTCTCTTGATAAGACCAATCTTCCGGGATGATCCCGCAAGCCATATAATTCACAATTTCCGCAAACCATGGTTCTTTAGAATCAATTTTTAAAAGTTGTTCGTCGGGAAAAGTCTCGGTAATGGGTATATGCAAACCTTGTTCATCCACCCTCTCTAACCTAGACAAGTGGTCAGCCACCACATTTTCAATTCCCGACTTGTCCTTGATTTCAATATCAAATTCTTGTAGGAGCAAAATCCACCTAATTAGTCTAGGCTTCGCATTCTTCTTCTCCATCAAATATTTTATTGCGGCGTGATCCGTCCACACAACCACCTTAGAACCCACTAAGTATTGCCGAAATTTCTCAAAAGCAAAAACAACAGCAAGTAACTCTTTTTCCGTGGTTGTGTAATTTAATTGAGCATCATTAAGTGTTTTTGAGGCGTAGAAAATCACAGCAGGCTTGTTATCTACCCTTTGCCCCAAAACAGCCCCCACAGCATAGTCAGACGCATCACACATCAACTCGAAAGGCTTTGTCCAATCCGGCGTTTGAACAACCGGAGCCGAAATCAGCTTTTCCTTCAAAACCTCGAATGCGTGAAGACATTTCTCATTGAAATCAAAAACTGCGTCTTTTTCCAACAATTCCGATAATGGCTTTGCGATTTTTGAAAAATCCTTGATAAAGCGCCGATAAAACCCAGCGTGTCCTAAAAAGCTTCTCACCCCTTTTACAGAATTTGGTGGGGGTAGCTTAGAAATCACCTCAATTTTTACGGGGTCTACCTCTAGACCCTTGCTAGACACCTTGTGTCCTAGCACAATTCCTTCTGTCACCATCATGTGACATTTCTCCCAATTGAGGACCAAGTGTGTGTCCTCGCACCGCTGCAACACCTTATCTAAATTATAAAGGCATTCATCAAAAGACGCTCCATAAACCGAGAAGTCGTCCATGAAGACTTCGAGACACCGCTCCACCATGTCAGAGAAAATGGCGAGCATGCAGCGTTGAAAAGTCGCCGGCGCATTGCATAAACCAAACGGCATACGGCGGTAGGCGAAAGTCCCATAGGGACATGTAAACGTAGACTTCTCTTGATCCAAAGGATCAATAGAATTCTGGTTGTACCCCGAGTAACCATCAAGGAAACAAAAATGCGACCGACCGGCTAAGCGTTCCAAAATCTGATCAATGAATGGCAATGGAAAATGATCTTTCAGAGTTGCGGCGTTCAGTCGGCGGTAATCAATGCATACACGCCACCCGGTTACCAATCGGGTGGTGACAGGTTCATTTAGAAGATTTGTAGTGACAGTGATTCCCCCCTTTTTAGGGACTACCTGTGTGGGACTCACCCACGTCGAATCAGATATGGCATAAATAATCCCTGCAGCAAGCAACTTAATGACTTCCTTTTTGACAACCTCCATCATGCTTGGATTTAGACGTCTTTGAGGCTGTATGACTGACTTGGCTCCTTCCTCAAGCCGAATCTTATGTTGAAAAAGTGTAGGGGAGATCCCCTTGATGTCCGCCACTGACCACCCAAAGGCTCCACGGTGGTTCTTGAGCACTATCAGTAGCTGCTCCTCCTCATCCACACTCAAGTATGCAGAAACAATCACTGGCAACTTGTCCTCCTCAGCTAGAAAGACGTACTTCAAGTGCGGGGGCAATGGCTTTAACTCCAGATCAGGTGGGCAGATAAGGGATGATTGTAGCGGTGGGGGCATTGTACCCAAATCTTCATAGTGCCTCGTGTAGAAACATGGAAGCATTTGAAGCATTTTGGCGCACTCCTTGAGTGAAGTACTCCGCATCCAATCATAAGTGACATTAAGCAAACACGCCTCTAGAGGCAATTCCGGATATGCATCACAGACAGAAGTAATTATCACATCATCCTCCCACGAAGGTGGAATGTCCTCATTCTCATCATTTGGAAACCCGACAGCCTTGCATAAAGAGACAGCTTTCGTTTGCTCCATAAGGTCTACCGCCAAGGTCCCATTGTCTATCCTGCTCATCACATGGGCCATATCTAAAAATGGCTTCCCGAGACAAAGTGAGATATTGCTTTCCACATGCTTCACCATGTTGCACTGTGCCTTTGCTTTAGTAGATGTATTGCTGTTGGGCATGACCATCTCAAAGCGATCATCCGCAATGCCTAAGGTCAAGCGACCTCTCCCCATCTCCAAGATCATGTCAGCTGTAGCTTGAAATGGGTGACCAAGAAGTAACTCATTGCCGTGTTCGTCCTGCATCTCCATCACAACAAAATCAGCGGGAAAAACAAAGCGGTCTACCTTTACCAAAACATCCTCACAGATTCCATATGGTTTCACCACAGAATTATCGGCCAATTGGATAGTCATATTGCTTGGCCTTGACTCCTTCAATCCAAGTTTCTTGAATGTAGAAAGGGGCATCAGATTGATGCTTGCCCCGGAATCACAAAGCGCTTCGCCAAATTTGAACTTCCCGATAAAGCATGAAATATTGAAACACACGGGATCATGTCGCTTTGGCAGAAAAGTGCCCATAATAAAAGCACTCACTTGCTCCTTCAATACCACAACCTCAGTGTCGGGTATCTTCCTCTTCTTGGTGATTACATCTTTAAGAAACTTTCCATAAGACGGGATTTGTTCAATTGCCTCTAACAAGGGAATATTCACAGATAACTTTCTAAAGCTGTCCAGAAATTTTTTAAACTGTGCATCCACCTTTCTTGCTTTTGCACTATTGGGATAGGGAACCGGAACGGTATGTGCTCTTTGATGAGGTGGCACATAGGGAGTTAATTTCTGTGGTTCCTCCTCAGTGGCTTGTCCTTCCTTACCATCTTCGGTTGTGTCATCAATTTGCTCTATGACTGGTGCAGGCTGCTCCTTAGCGGTTGCTTCTTCTACTGTGTACTGCGGTGTGCTTGTGTCATCCGCCCTTGGATTAAGCACCTTCTTACCGCTCCTCAACAATATGGCCTTGGCCTGTTGGTTTCCCCCGGGAACATTGGTGTTCCCCGGAAAACCCGGATGTGCCGGCTTTTTCAAGCTTGCAATCTCCGCTGCCATCTGTGCCATGGAAGTCTCTATAGTCTGCATCTGAGCCCCGTGGCTCTGCAACGTCTGCCCGAACTGGTTCATGAATTCACCCTGCTGCTTTATTTGCTGCCCAAAAGTGTTCATCAACTCTTGATTTTGCTTTATGACTTGATTGAGCAACTCCGTGCTCTTGTCCTCCGTGACCGGTGCAGGTTTGGCGTCCGGATCTTGCAGGAAGTTGTTTGGATCCTTCCATGAAAATTTCTTGTCCTTCCGCCATGAGTAATCGTTGTTCCTGTACCCTTGTTGTTGCCTCATATACTTGACCTGAGCCTCATCCTCGGACTCATTGTCTTCCTTCTGCAGCAACTTCTTTGCGAGAAGATCCATCTTCTCATTCAGCTCTCTCATTGCCTTTGACTCACTGGCAACTCTTGCTTGCTCAACTGGGCCTCTTTCTCTTTCTCCCCAAGATTTCTTTCGTGCCATATTCTTCAGTATTTCCCAGCATCTTGTATCAGTGTTATTTAGAAAGAATCCAGAGCCGGCCGAGTCCAAGTTGCTTCTATCATGCTCGGAGAGAGCAAAGTAGAAGATCTTCACTTGGGTTTCCTTGTCCAATCCATGATGTGGACATCTCCTCAACATGACTTGAAATCGCTCCCAAGTCTCAGAATAGGTTTCACCCGCCTGTTGGGTGAAATTGTGGATCTTTCGGATCATATCATTGGTCTTCTCAGGAGGGAAGAACCTCTCGAAGAAAACCTCCACCATGTGATCCCATGACTCAACAAACTCGTCGTCGAGGTTGTGGAGCCACTCTCTTGCTACTCCCGCCAAGGAACTGGGGAATAACTTGAGATAGAGCACATCCTGCGGAAAGCGATCTATCTTCACCATATCGCAGTTCTCCACAAACTGACTAATGTGTGCCACTGGATCTTCATTTTTCAGTCCGTGAAATGCATTGGATTTGACCAAGTTAATCAATGCTGGGTCGATCTTGTATGTAGGTATGTTTAGCCCCTGTTTCTTTATAGGCCCCTTTGATGCAGAGGAAGAAGACGCCTTGATCTTCTCCCATATTGTCTGTGCTTCAGCCATTACTTCTTCTTGTTCTGGCTCAGATTCAGAATGTATATCCCTGTGGTGTTCCTCCTCGTAGTAGTCCTCGTCCTCTGGTCCCGCAGATGGAACCTCAGGTGTGCGATTCACGTAGTCTCGACTACGTGTGTGCACCATGCAAAGTACCTGAAATATGGAAATAGGGGTTCAGTACAATGCTTTGAACGAGTCAACACAATTATAGAGAAATAAAGGAATTTTTAAAATTGTTTTAAAATTAATAAAAAAAATGTGGCCTAGAATGGCCGCTCTTAACACTCAAAGTGTCAATAATTCGCCGTATCCCCGGCAACGGCGCCAAAAACTTGACGTGTATTTTACTACGCGCTTAAACGCAAGTATACACGTCGAGTAATATAGGCCTTGTGAGGCCCGAGTCGAACTCAGGGATACGTGAATTATTGGAGACTTCTACTAACTAATCGCAATCAGCTAGACCGATTTACAAAGTAGGGTTTTGTTGTTCAAATTGAAAGAAAATAAAAATCAAACAAAGAAAACAATCGATTAAAGGTTAATTTAATCAATTAAAAGGGATATCTTTAGGATGGCGGTTTCACCGCGGGTCAACATTGTATTAGATTTCATATAATTCCTCACACTTCTCTCTCTATCCGGGTAGTGGCCTGAAATGAGAATTACCCACTGTCGTGGTGTAATCCACTACTTAGATTTAGGTTGATTCCATCGTCATAGTAATCATTCCCCTAAACTAAGCGCATTAAGATCGGTCCCTCAGTTCCCACCATTAATTTTACAACTCCTTTGTCAAGGGTTTTATTAATTAATGTAGAATTCGTCTCTTTTCAACCGTTAATCCTTCTGTCGAAGTGATTAAGGGCATTAATTTATTATTATGGTGATCAAGCATAACAATAGCAATAGAGAAAACGAATTTATACCACGGATATGAGAGAAAAATATGAATTATCAATCTAAAATCATCATACAATGTATCCCCGGGCTACTCCCGGTCCTAAAGATTGAGGGTTTTAGCCTCTCATGTTCATCTTACACGAATACATGGTAGAAATTGGGGAATTCATAAGAAAAACGTGAAATAGATGGGAAAAACCCCTGAACGGAGAAGAACCAGTGGATCCTTGGCGTAGAACACAAACTTTCCCCGCCTGTCGGTGGTGGAAATTGTCTTCGGCAGCGTCCGAATCAACCGGGATGAGCTTCTCGGCCTCCGTTCTCCTTTCTCTCCTCCTCGGCACTCGTGCAATCCAAAAATGAGATGATGATCACGTCTGGGCGGCCGTCATTAGGTATAAGTCCCTAATTAGGTCGTCAAATAACAACAGCCGTCCGATCGAAATCAAAACAAATCCAACGCATATCTGCCGGCGTCGATACCATCGACGCGGGTCGATGGTATCGACCCAGCGGATTAGCAGCAGCTTTCCTTTCTTTTATTCTGGGCGCCTGTGGTGATCTCGATACCATCGACTTGGGTGTCGATGGTATCGACTCCTTTAGCGTCGGTTGTTGTCGTTTAGCGACGCTGTAGCTCTCCTTGTGTCGATGGCATCGACTTGCGTCGATGGTATCGACTTCATCCTCGCCAGTAGCCTGGAGACATCTCGATGCCATCGACTTGGGTGTCGATGGTATCGGCTCTGTATTGCTCTTCTCGGCTGACAACCTGTGGCTTGGTCGATGGTATCGACATCCGTCGATGGTATCGACGGATGTAGATACTTGTTTTTCCTGAAATTGCACAACAAGACCAAATAAATCCACACGATTTATGATAAGATGATCAATAATGCTTAAAATAATGAAATAAAGGGGATTTGATATAAAATGATGGCAAAGACCAAATAAAGTGAATTATGCAATAATATCCATGAAAATGAGTAATTAAGGCACAAAACACATATGAAATCGGTCTATAAATGCGACTCAAAATCATCGCATCAGTTACCAAATACCTTGTGCATTTTGAACAGATTTTCTATTAGACTATTCCATAATGACACATTACAGTTCATTAGTTCATAATTCTGGAGGTGTAGGAATCTGTAACAAAATTAATTCAGATATGGATTATGTTAATGCCACAAACAAGTCTCCTGTTATGTGGGAACCAACATTAGTGTACTTCAGATATTGTCAACACTAAATTAGATCTGAAATGATCAATAACCTAGAAATAAAACTGGTTTAAATGGTATATTTTTCAAATAGGTCCAGCTAATGAGGTTAGAAATGAGGCATGCATTCACGAAGTTACAGCGAAAAGCAAAGTAGGTATCGTGTTCTATGTTAAAAAATAACCACATCATGAGAAATAAAAAAAGAAGTTATAGGCTATGTAGAAGTTGGCACAAATATATGCAAAGAGCATACTAGTCGAATGGTTTCCATGAATAGTCCAACCTCAACTATCTGACAGCAAACATATAAATGCTAATAACTATAGGCAGACTTGTGTACAGGGAGAGCATTATGAACAAACAATAACACTTGCCTACTTTTGTATATTGCGCACAAGGAGGTGTTGAAACCCATACGTGTAAGAATCAAGTAGTAAACCATAATTTTCAGATTTTGAGTTAGCTATCAAATAAAATAATGAAGATTTCTGAAAGCTTTATCTTCATTCACTGAAAGCTTTATTTCCAAACATCATTGATAGCTCCTTAGTTATTTAAATAAATAGAAATTCACATGAAGAAATTTCATATGAAAATCTGCTGCTGCATAATCATATGAAAATCTGATTATAGAGAATTAAAAACAACACAAAGGCAATAGTGTAAGGCAGTGATGTAAAGTCACTAAATATAATTCTTTTACACTCGATGTCATGTGCATATAAATGAGTCTACATACCATGGGATTGCACATATGTGAAGATTTTTGGACAGACAGTACTTCCTAACCAGGAATATGTTTCTTCTTATGAAGTCTGCAGAAGGTTGAATCTGATAATAAAAAGCTAAAGAAGACCACACAACAATGGTTCACCTGTTATAACAGCAGTAGCTTAGTTGCATAAATGTAGTATTGCCTTGTAAGATAAGGTGTAATGGTGACCCTTAGTTAAAATCTAAGTTTCTTTACGAAATAGTTTAGTCACATAAATGCAGAAAAAGATGATAATAGGATTCAATACTGATGGACATACTGGTGGCGTGTGATGTTATAACTTTAAGCATGAGAATCACATCATTTCTCCCTCGGTCCTCTGAGTTTCTTTGATTCTCAAAGCAATCGTTTCCTACAAGCAACAAAGGCTTCATGCACACCATTTATAAGCCTCATCAACATTAAAGTAAACGTGTATAAATCCACCTGTTTTAGCACGACATAAAAATAATAGTTTTTAAGATAATAACACTAGAAGTAATAACCACTGCATTAAGAAGTAATATATGACAGTAATACTGGAAACAATACTGATCACATTTTGTAATTGGATCATTACACATCCTTTACATCTGCAGATACCTTGTGACTGTTATAAAATTAGAAGTGAGATCATCACTGTAATATGTGTCACAAGATTAATTATTTAAATCATCTTGACGTGCAACTTAACGTTGTAAAGTTGGTTTTAGGATCATTAAAATAAAAACCACCACAATTCAGTAAGTTGGGTAAAGGCTTGGTCTAATCTCCATTTTCAAGCTTGCACGTGAAGCGCAAGAACATACATTATTATTTTACTATTAATTAAGATGTTTCACATCATTATTAAATGTTAGTTTATTTAGTTGAACATATCAGATCCGCTCACTTAACTTTGATTGGAAAAATGTCAATGCCACTTATTCAATTGGCTAGCATTATCAAGAACTGTTCTAGAACATATTGTTGTGTCCTTCTCGAACTACTGGGCACCTTAAGAAAGAAAACATGGCCTTAATAGCTCCATTCACCCTTGGCTCATACTGTTGTGTCCTTCTCAAACTTCCTATATACTAGAACAATACTTTACATTACTATGGGGATTGCAATTTGGTAAGAGGATGCAGTGGGTTGGCATAGTTCTAAAGTCATGTAATAATATTACAAAGAAGAATCAATATGTGCTTCTAATTAGTATAGAAGAAATGGTTGTCCCGTGCTTATTAACTATAACACAAAAAACTACATGGATTACTACAAATATCAAACTATATATCACAAGAAAATTGTAAAAAATTCACTATGAGTTGTATATATTAAACGTTGACATGTCCATATGATCTATATAACATTTCTTTAGCTCTGTTATTAAATCATCTTACTAATATCAGACTGTATCTTATGGTTCAACAGTAAGCAATATTCACCAAGTATTGCACTGGATCTTTTATTGACCATCATATGGACGGAGTTTCTAAGGCCAGACCAACATAAACTGTATAATTTACATACAATTGTGTATCTGTTATAGAGTTTACCTTGCTGTAAAATATTTAGTATTCATCCTTCATCTATAAATCATTGACAAGTATAGTCTTCAAGCATGAAGCTTTTCCAACAACTGATGATAAAACACTGAGTCTAGTATGATAAACAAAACCGGAATGTCAATGTGTTTCGAGAATGAAGGATACAACAAAATCCCCCTCTTGCAAGAGCAAGTTTTGCATCATCCAATATGGCATATAAACCACGCCTTCTTCAGCAATAAACCATGCCTTTTTCACTCTTATAGCATTTTTTATTCTATTTACATATACCTTTTATTAAGTTTTCTGGCTATTTATACCTTTCCATCCTCTTATTTGCTAACACGTTCTCACAATTATTTAGATAACAAATTAATATTTATTTTGTATAGTGTCCAAAGCAGCCGAACAATACAGATTGCGGGTATTATGTGCTGAAGTATATGAAAGACATCTTTGATGCGAGAAATAGAAATATTCTTGAATGTGTAAGCTACTTAACATTATATTCTTTTAGTTTGTTCAAATTTCTAAATAAATTGAAAATATCACAATATGTTGATATATTTGTCATATGATTGCAGTATTATTCGAAGTATATTGGTCGTAGCTTCAACCAAGAAGAAATCGATGAGGTCCGAAACGAGTGGCGACATGTGTTCTTGAGCACACATAAAATTATGTGACATGTGGGGGAGACATTTGTTCTTTACCATAGACCAATGTGTGAAACTTTTTTAGTTAGTTTTTAGTTCGATTCTAGAGTGGATACTCATTACTTTGTATTATTGAATCGTTGTATGGATGATTTAATATTAATTAAATTTAGTACAATTTCTTTCAAGGTTTGATGGAAATTTTGTTCAACTATGTGTTTGTTTGTGAAATGAAAAAGTATAATTGCATATTTATTATAATTTATTAATAATATGGTTAATTTGATCAATACAATTGGTGCGATATATGACCTTTCAAACTCTAATCAAAGACAATAGTTAATAATATGTTGTAAAATGTATCATTCTACAACAAACAACACATGTTGTGTTATCCACACCTATTACAACAGGTTTGTCAGGAAAAAATGTACCTATTACAACAGGTGTTTCTAGTGAACTACAACATGCATAACCTGTTGTATAAATTATGTATATTACAACAGACACACACCATGTTGTCTAAACAATCTTACTACAACGGTTAAATGTATGGAAAGACAACATACTCCAACTGTTGTATAAATATGTATATTACAACAGGTGCACTGCATGTTGTAATAGACCTACCTATTACAACGGGTGTGTTTAGTGAAAGACAACATGCTTCGACTGTTGTAGAATATATATTACAACGGGTGAACCGCATGTTGTAAAAAATACCCCTATTACAACGGGTGTGTTTCGTGAAAGACAACGTTGTTCAACTGTTGTATAATATATATTACAACAGGTGCACCACATGTTGTGTAAAATACCCATATTACAACATGTCATTCCTTAAAAGACAACATGTTTCAACTGTTGTATAAAATACATCTATTACAACATGTGATCACATGTTGTGTAAAGCACCCCCCATAAGACCACGCGATCTAATACAACGGTTAACACCTGTTGTAAATTGAAAAAAGGAACTGTTGTAAAAAGCATTTTCTGTAGTAGTGTTGCTTGAAATCTCGGCAGCATAAACGCTTCTGCCAGCAGTGTAGGCAAGGCAACATTGCAGGAAGCGACGACATGAGATAATGATCCCTGGAATGATGAATGTGAGGCCGCATGCACGACAGTAAAGAGCCAGAGGCACTGTTGGAGCTGCCCATGGTCACCTATGCAGATGTTGCGGATGCGGACTACTTGTGAATGGGGTGCGCCCCTAGTGGAGACCTATAACCTTACGACGAAAAAAGGAGATGAGGCAGCTAGTTAATGTATTTCGACCATGATCTTGATGGTGGTGGTGCAGAGTGTGGAGAGAGCAGACTGTAGAGGTATCTGGGTGAACTGTGGAAGAGAGGAAGTGAGTGATTTTTACGAATGTGATGAGGTAGACGATGTAGCCATGTGGTGAGAGTTGCCGCATTTCATGCCACAGACAGTTATTAGTTTGTTTGGCATCACGGGGATAATGATCTTTTTCATGGGATCGTGGGGGAAGTTATTGTGGTGAATTAGTATGTGGAGACGTAACGTAGGAGTTGGTCAAACACAACCGTGTTTTCAGTAAATATGGCATGTGAATTAATTATTTTCTCTCAATTTATGGAGTGAGGGTGTGTGTTGAAACTAAACATGGAAATCAGAAGTGAATAAATATCTCTCAATTTATTTATTTTTCATTTTGTTTAATACAAAATGAAGAGAATATTAAATTGTGTTTAATAAAAAGATTCAATATGTTGGTTTGGATTAATTGTTTTTAAAAGGATAATTACCGTGAGTTTATGGGAGGTACCGTTATGCCAAGAGTAGATGAAGTAATGGGAAGACAGAGGGGAGGTGTGCGATTTTTTTTTAGGAGAATGGCTTAATAGGCGGGGAGAGTGAAATATAGAAGATATAATAATGGGGGTTAAAAAAGAAAACAAAGATATGATAATTAGAGAAAAAAATTAACTTCCGATGGAGTAGTTGGGGTGCTGACCACGCTTCTAGTGGAGGGAGCGATAAAGATGGAAAAGTGATTTACAATGGGAGAGAAACTAACTTGATGCCACGTTTAGGTGAAGGAAGTGGAGAGATATGTAATGCAGTTATAGTGTGTAGGAGAGGAAGTCGTGGGGATTGGCCATTTTCTGGATAGAATTAATGATGATTGTTGACGTGGTCATACTTGCCGTTAAGGGTGGGGAGACAAACATGAAGTTTAAGCTTGAAAATAGGTCATTTAATGGGGTGACGTGTGTGAGAAAAGCCAACAAAATAAATAAAAAAAAGTTGTGAAAAAAACGTGAGAAGAGAGAGGGTGAAGGAGAGAATACCATTTTGGAACACTGTGTTGTGATTGGCTAAGAGGGGTAGAATGGCATGTGTTTGTAATTAGTCCAAAAAACTCCCTCTTTTTATAGTAGTATACATATACGCATGTGGTAATAGCCTTCAAAGAGGAATTGGTGGGCAGTGTCAAGTCCCTTTCCATGAATCCATCCAAAGAAAACAAGAACTTGGCGAGAGCCTAGTCACTTTGACACAGACGGAACCGCGCAGAAACCGACGCACACGGTATCTAGACATCAACCCTGGACGGCGACACGGATAGAGTATGTACATGGAACCTACGCCGGAAGGTCTGGCAAGCGCCTCCGTTCACATCTCCTGCAAGTGGTCCGGAGATGTGCGCAGGCCGGGTTGAAGGAATGGTGGCTACATTCATCCCCCTCCTCTGGGCACAACCTGTAGGTATATCGGGTTTGGAACGATAACTGTCAGATACACACGATTGCATGTTAAAATATATCTTGTAACATGTGGGTGGGATTGCTTTGGGTTTCGTTTCGGGTTCCAAAACGAGTCTGAATAGCAAACTTCTTCAAGTCTACATCTGAATCTGCCATATTACCCTTATTATTGCTATTTCTTTGACAGGTTATGGAAACCAACATATAAATCCTGAGAGCTAGGGTTGGGCCTCTGAAGTAAGTAGACGTACAGGACGGTTAAAGAAAGCACTCGGTGCTTCCTCACTGGCATAGGAAGAAAATCCCGTGCATTATCTAGACTAGATAGCATCTGGGGGAGATGCAGAAACTGGCAGCAGGTTGATAAAGTCCCAGCGTAGCGCGTGCTCGCAATTCGCAGTAACTTTTGGGACCAATTTGGACGTACAATGTGGCAGCTGGTTGATCTAGATCAGAGACGAAGTTGCAGTAACAACTTGACAACTTCAATGTTACTCAAAAACGATTTGTCTGTCTGTACCATCCTACGGATACACAATTACCTGCAGTAGCTAACTGTCGAATGCAATGGCCCATGTACGATTGCATCAATCAATCCATTCCATGTATGTAGCACCGCTTCTGTCAAAGGCTTACGTTAGACGTGTTTTCACAGCAGCTACATCCGGGTATACTAGGAAAGACATACGACTGCATGCGTACTACGACATGGCTGGACTGTCTACGGACCTGCGAGCACCTGCATCAACTAATAATGAATCGGAAGGACACGGTGCGATTTGTTCCGATGGTGACTGGCAAAACCACGGTACCCCTCCGATCTGCAGTTGTCGGCCACGATGGCCCACAGCCATTGGACGCCGGCATCTACTGTGATCAATTTTATGCTCCTTAAATTACCCGGCACAGCACATCGACCTAGAAGTCGCGGCGGCCGGCCGCCCGGCCCCCCGGTATGCGTAAGCGCTGGGCTGACCAGGTCCCAGGACCACTGCCACCGCTACCTAGAAACCGTGCAGTGGGGAATTTAATGGATTCTTACACACCACATTATTCATCCCAATCTAGTTGTATTCTATAAACCGATTGCGTGTGCTACTTAGCTCGAGAATTAGTAAGGGCTTGGTTTGCCGGATTTTTAGAAATCCTGTATTTTGTCCATCCCGCATTATTAAAATGCTGCATTGTCAAAATCCCGCAAAATAAAATTTTATGTTTGGTTTGTTGGATTTTGTAAGTGCGGAATTTTTTTTTTCGTGTCCACGACGTTCGCCATGTTGGATTAGCCTCAATTCTCCAATCCTGCAAACCAAACTTAAAATTTGTTGAACTGGAGTCCAAAATACAATCCAATACAGCAAAATCCAAGTAACCAAACATGCCCTAAACGGATATGAGTTTGCAATGTGTTTGCCTACATCCAATAGATAATATTAGCCGGGGCTACATTATTAAGTGGGATTTCTTCCCCTTTCAAATTAGACTTATCCTTAATTTACCTCAAGATTTACTACTCCAGCGTGGATGTACACTAAAATACATTCCTACCTAATTAATGGCATATGCCAACGGGATTTAATTGAAACCACTGATTTAAATTGCATCAATACATGTACAAGGATAAAAAAGAAGTAACTTCCCAACGAGGTGCAGCAAATCTAAACTTCCTTAATTTATCTTTTTTCCTCATATCTTTGGGTTTATGCATGGAATTATTGCAGTATCAAAAGAAATCAAGTCTTCGTTATTGTTTGAAAGAAGAAGAAGAAGAAAGTCGACCTCTTGTATGGCTGGAATTAGGGCTGTCAATGGGGAGGGTATTATCCGTTTACCCTTACCCATACCCTGGAGGGTAAGGGTAATGGTAAAGATTTTAATTACCCTTTATCCGTTTACCCGTTCCCCGTTTCCCCACTATACTATAAGGGGTGGGTAAGGTATAGACATTATCCATACCCTTTTACCCTTTTACCCGCACATGATATAAAGGTTACACAAATATAAATATTCTAAAGGGGTTTGTATGTAAATGTTTAACCCTAATACTTTATTCTATCATTGGAAAATGACTTGGTGTTGTGCTTGTAATAATTTCTTGTTGAGAGAAAAATATATATATCTTGTGGAAAATGAGGTGTTGGTGAAATACTTATTTGTTATGCATACTTATGCAAAGGAAAAAAAATAATTTCTGCATAAAAAATTATTATTGTGTGAATTGACTTAACTTTACACGGAGAAACATATGATTTTGAATTGGATATAATGTTTTATATGTTGTTATCAATAAATTAGTTATAAAATTATTAAAAATCAACACACAATGTGTATAAAATTCTTTTTTGTCAAAATTACCCGCTTACCCTTTACCCTCCTCGTTTACCCTGTGGAGAAGAGGGTAAGGGTAAGGGAAGGGTAAGGGGATTGCTGAGAAGGATAATTACCCTTACCCTTATCCGCTACCCAAAGAGAGTAAGGGTAAGGGTAAGACCTTACCCTCCCCATACCCTCCCCACTGACAGCCCTAGCTGGAATCTGCCTAATGGTTGTCTCTCTTACCTGTTGAGCTATTTTACGTATGGACTCTATGAGTTCGAATGGATAAGGCTAAAAGAAACAAAGAGAGCGGAGTGTTCAGTGAAAGAGGAGGCAATTATAATTTAAATTTCATCGTAAGAAAGGTGGTAGAAGTTATAATGTAAAAATTCAAAAAGGATGTACTGCAGGAGGTTCTTAGAAGACTCTCACTTCCAGGCTCAGTGGGGGTCATTGACTTAAGTAGTTGAGAATCTTATTGTTAAGTCCAAGCTCATTAAGAGACCAACGTACACCACTTGAGCTTTCGTTTTCTAGCCAAGAATCCCATTAGCTAAACCATTGTGTGTGCTCCTTAGGTTAGGTTAAGAATTATTCAAGTTCTCTAGGATCCCTGCCTCTTATAATTACTAAGAAGATCTAAGTGTGGGATGTTTATGGACACATCCAATAATATACATTTATGTGGGGTTACAATTTTTCTTAAATGGGAATCTTTTCAAGCTAGACCTATCCTTTATTTACTTTCCTTTAGTAAATCTCTGGTTTTATGCATGCAGATAGTACAACACCAAAGAAGTCACCTCCTTGCTATTGTATGTAAGAAAAATAGACCTCTTGCATGGATGAAATCCTCCTGATTGTTATCTCTCTTAAGGACAAGTAATATTGGATTGTTTAGTTATTTTGGCATTGAATCCATGAGTTGTCAGTGCAGAGGAGGCAAGTAAAACTTACTTTTCCCCACAACAAAGAGGGTGACAAATAATCATAGGATAAACAATTTAAGAAGAAATTATGGGAGGAGGGCCTTCGAAGAACCTCTTTTCTAGGTCCATAGACAATGAAGTAGTTCATAATCTCATTGTTATTGGTCAGAGCTCATTAATAGACCAATGTGCACCACTTGTACTTTCATTTTGTAGTTAAAAAGGTCATTATTTAGGCCATCGTATGCGCTTGAGTGTGGGATTTTTTACCCACATACGATAATATTATAAATTGTGGTTATAATTTTTTTTTAAGGGGGATTCTTTTCAAGCTAGACCTATCCTTACTTTACCTTCTTCTTGGTGCATCTTTGGGTTTATACATGTAATTATTCTATCACCAACAAAGTCAACTCCTTGCTATTGTTTAAAAGAAATAGTTGACCTCTTGCATGGTTGAAATATCGGTGATTGCTGTCTCTCTCACAGACAAGTGATATAGCATTATTGAGTTATTTTGGCATGGAATGTATAAGTTATGTGGATAAGGATAAAAGTAACAAAGAGCACATGTGTTCGATGATAGAGAAGGACAATAAAACTTCAATTTGATTGTCGAAAATAGAATGACAAAGAATTATATGGTAAATAATTTAAGAAACATGTTAGGGAGGAGGGCCCTAGAAGAATCTATTTTTTAGGTCCATTGGCAGTCAAGTAGTTCATAATCTCATTATTATTTTCCATTATGTGTGCTCCTTAGATTTGGGTTGAATATTATCCAAGTTCTCTAGGATCGCAAACTCTTATAATTATTAACAAGAGATGAGTGTGTGATGTTTCTGTCCACATCTGATAAGTCACATTTAGGTGGGGTATAATTTTTCATAAGTTGAAATTTTTTAAGATATGCATATTCTTAATTTACCTTCCTTCAGTGCATCTTTAGATATATGCATGCAGTTATTGCAGTACCAAATATGCCAACTCATGGTTATTGTTTTAAAGAGATAGAAAAGTCAACCTTTTGAATGGCTGAAATTTGACGGATTGTTTTCTCTCTTATAGGAAAGTAATATTGAATTGTTGAGTTTTCTTGGCATGGTCTCCATGAGTTATGTATATAATGCTAAAAGAAATAAAGTGGTAGAGGTGTTCAAGAAAGAGAAGGTAAGTAAAATCCAAATTTATCATAGGAAAGAATGTGATAGAGAATTATTATACAAACAATTCAAGAAGGATGTTTGGGAGGAGGGCCTTAAAAGAATATATTTTCTAGGTCCATTAGTAGTCATTAACTAAAGTAGCTCATAATGTCATTACTACACGACTAATCTCATCAATAGACCAACGTACACCAGTTGAACTTTCATTTTCTAGTCCACAAGGTCATTATTTAAGCAATATTGTATATTTCTTAGACTTAAATGAGAAATAATAAATTTCGACAGGGTTCCAACCTCTTATAAATATTAATAGAATTTGAATGTGGAATGTTTTCACCCACATCTAATAATATATATTTATCTAGGGATACATTTTTTCTTTTTTGGGAATTTCTTAAATCTAGACATGTCCTTCATTTATCTTCCTTTTGTCCATTTTTAGATTTATGCATGAAGTTATTACGACGCCAAAGAAGTTATCTCCACGTTGTTCTAAAGAATTAAAAAAATTGAACCTCTTGCTTGAATGAAATCTATTTGATTGTTTTCTCTCTTACGGGCAAGTATTGTTGAACTGTGAGTTGTTCTGGCATGTCTCTATCAGTTACGTGGATAAAGCTAAAAGAAACAAAGAGAGAGGGTTTGTTTGAAGAATGAGGAGGTAAGTAAAAACTAAATTTTCTTGTAGGAACTACGATGACCATAATTTTAATATAAATAATTTAAGAATAATGTCTAGGAGGAGGGCCTTATACGAATCTCATTTTTAGGTCCATTGGTCATAATGCATAGAAGTAGTTTGCAATCTCATTGTTATTAACTCAAGCTCATTAAGAGAGAGATGCATACCACTTTGACTCTATGTTTCTAGTCAAGAAGGTCATTAGATAGTCATTATGTGTGCTCCTTAGATTTAGGCCAAGAGTTATTCAAGTTCTCTATGATCAAAACCTTATAAGTACTAAGTATATGTAAGTGTTGGATGTTTTTCCCACATTCGATAGTATACATTTATTTGGGCTTATGATTTTTCTTAAGTAGGATTATTTTCAATCTAGACAAATCCTTAAGTTTTTGTTCTTAAATGTATCTTTGGCTTTATGCATGTAGTTATTTCAACACCAAAAAAGTTATTTCCTTTCATTTTTTGAAAGAAGCAAAAAAGTTGTCCTCTTGCATGGACAAAATATCCCTGATCATTGTCTCTCTTACGTGCAAGTAATATTGAATAGTTAAGCTATTTTGACAAGTATACCATAAATTGTGTGAATAAGGCTAATAGAAACAAAGAGGGAAAGGATATATGGAGAAATAGGAGGTAAGTAAAACCTAAAATTTCTTATGGAAAAGAGGGTAACAAAGAATTAAAATGATTCAACATGAATGTTGGGAGGAAGGTCTTACAAAAATCTCTTTCTTAGGTCCAATGGTCATCATTGAATGAAGTAGCTCATAATCTCATTATTATTGGTCTGAGCTCATTAACTGACCAATATACACCACTTGAGCTTTCATTTTCTAGTTAAGAACACCATTCTCTAGACCATGTTTGGTTATCGTAAATCCTTAGGTTGTCTGGGTGAAACATGAGTAATGGTTTTCTCTTTTGTGGGAAAGTAACTTGAATTATGAATCTATTTTTTTATTAATGTTGTAAAACATAAGGATAAGGATGAAATAAACCACGAGGATGTCACAGAGGATGCTATTGATACCTTGTTTTATCACTTCAAGGAGGACTATAGAGAAACAATGACGACCTTAGAAGAAATTAATTCTTAGGTTCATGATGAGGTAATTGGTATTTTCATCATTACCATCCAGGTAATTTTTTGTTTTGTAAATAGACTAAGGGAAAAAATGTTATAAGTGGCAATCATCTTCATCTTACCTTTACAAAAATACATCTAACATGATTTGAACTCAATACATACCAAACATATCCAGTGTCTTAACCATTTAGCAACACCACATCTTGATTCCATAAAATCATGATGCTTCTTGAGTAAATTACATATATATTATGGGCAATTACCTTTGTACCATCGAGTTATTTTGGCATGTATATCATGAGATATGAGGATAAATATGAAATAAACTAACAAAGTAGGAGTATTGCCTCTGAGAGAGGATATTGAGACCTCATGTACTTTCTCTAAATGGGTTATAGAGAAACAATATGATGGTAAGGAGAAGTTTATTATGAGTATCTAATTTTAAACTTCAATGACAACCTTTGATCATGTTAGTTTGTATACTCATCACTATTGGCCATGGTTATTTGGGAGGCAAACATACATCAATTGAGTTTTTTGCTAGACGAGAAGGTAATTGGATTTAAGTTGATAATAGGTAAGAATTTATTGCAATGAGAAATCAACAAGTGTAGGATAAAACTAGAAAATTAGTGTTTACTAGGAGGTTGAAGTTTGCAATTATGGCATCCATTACACATTTGGAATTGCAATAATTGTTTTTTTAAAACTTATTGTTTCTCCAAAAAATGAACCATAGTTAGTAAGAGCCAACGGAACCTGAAGTGTACTATGGCTCATCATGGAATAGTAAAAATTAGTTGGTGAATGGTATTTAATAATATTTTCAAAGAGATGGAAAACTAGGACTTAAGGGGGTTTCATTGGAAAAGATCGACCAATCCCTCTTATAAATAAAAAAAGAAGCAAATGTTATGTGGGAAATTGGGCATCACAAATTTACAAGAAAATGTATTGTGTGCTATTTAATCTAAGAGTTTTTATTAATTAATCACTAACGAAACCAAATTATGGAATCCATGTCTAGGTCTCATAAACTTCTGTCATTTCTTTTCTAGAATTCTATTTATGATTATATCTCTTATGGGATGTGAATATGAACTACTAGTTTAGTGTGGTAATCATGTAATCTAAGGATGGATTCTTCAACCTATGTTTTCTTTTTGGGAACCCTAGGGTTATAGAAACTCTAATATCATTCTATATATTTTCTAGATGATTACCATGATTTTATGGTTAATTAATACTTTAATGTAGTAAAACATTAATTTGGCTAAGAAAAATTGTGTTATGTGTATATACTAAAATTCAAGTAGGAAAAAATGACACAGAGGAACTTTACCCATGAAAATTTGAAAAAGCTACCACACTTTAGGAAAATAAGATATGAAATCAACTAATGCTAGTGTGGTGTCAATCTATGGGTGACAGGATTAGCTAGAAGGGCAAATGAAAGGCCACTTTGGGCTAAAGTAGGATATGATGATCATGATACTTTAAGATGAAGAAAGATGCATCAAAAGGGTTGATTTTTTCAAAGAAGGACAGTTAATTGACCACTTCTACTCAAATCAGCGAGCTTTGTGTGTGAGCCAACACCACTTTGGTCACAGTCAACGATTGCTTTGACAGTCCATGCACATATTGATCCTCTAATATTGACTGATGTGGGGTACGATGTAGCATTTTGGGGGTTATTATGCACCATATTGGCATAGTGCTTCAACCAGAGGTTGGTGCATTTTCTATTGATGTAGCGAGAGTGATATATTTCAAAAAATCAAAAATATCTTAAGAAGCAGTCAATTAAATGCAATAAAACTTGAAATGCAGATTTGTATCACCAACAAATACTTGCTCTAACTCCTAAATGAGGGTCGTACGATTGTATTGGTGATTGAGAACATGAAGCATCGACCTAAATCAATAAAATCAAGCTAAGATCTTCCTTGGTAACTAGTTTCTAATGTTTTATCTTATTTTTCTTTATTAAAGACCATTCAGTGGCTAATTATGGCATCTCTCTTGTATTTCCCCTCTTCTCCATCCAAAGCTTTATGAAGTGAATAGATTTGATTTTATTTTATGTATGTGTTATAGAACATAAATATGTAAAATACAACTTTCTTAAGGAATGACATAGAGAAAATATTTAAGTAAGAAACTACGAAATTAAGAAATCATAAATGAAATAAAGGTTCATAGAAGTTACTGATTGAAATGGCATATCTTCACTAACTAGTTATTGACAATTTGTATACCATGAAATGTAATGCTCCAAAAATATAGTTTAAAATAAATCTGGAAGCATACAGAACATCAGTCTAATCAGCACAAAAACATTCTCAAGAATCAGTCATAAAGAGAATATTTTTTATCCATAAGTAAGATTTGTCAATTAACAATGTTTCATAGGGAATAAAATGTAGATCATTCATGGTTCTTTTATAACAATAAAATAACATTTAGTCTGAACATAAAAGAAAGAATAAAATCTTGTATCAAAATAAAATCTATGAGAACAAAATATTATATAAAAATAAAATCTATGTTCCTATTATGCCAGAAGGATCATCATGTCGACTATTAGCTAATATCAACTAGGTACATGCATGATCAGGATGCAAGGAAAAAGTTTCCAGTCACTTTGTATGTAACCACAAATGTGAAACATATAAAAAGAGATAGTCTAACTAGTAAATTTGAGTAGAATAAGCAATACCTAATGGCATCGCCATGATAACCAATTTTAGTATTTTTTACAGTCAAGGAGCAAAATATGTATTAAGATGCATTCAGTAAATCTTGGGTGACAAAGTAACCAAAAGTTGTAGCCATACCACTAGCATATAGTTAGTAAACAGTCACACCACAAGGGTGCAATCACCACAAGGGTCACTACTACATAAAAGTCTTTTAGCGTCAGTTATTTAAGCTCTTTAGTGTTAGTTTCAAAGCGACACCCAAGTGGGCACCGCTAAAGAGGGACACCTTCGGCGTCAGATCCCAACCGACGCCAAAACCTTTTTCGCCACCGAAAACGCGCTAGCAAAGGGAATATATGTGTCGGTTGTTTAGTAAAAACCGACGCCCAAACTCTTCCCGCCATCGAAAATGTGCCAACAAAGGGACTATAGGCGTCAGTTGTTTACTAAACAACCGCCGCCAAAACTCTTCCTGCCACCAAAACACGCTAGTAAAGGGATTATAGGCGTCGGTTTACTAAGAGAAACTGATGCCACATCATCTGAACTGACGTCGGTTTTGTGATAATAATCGACGCCCTATCCCCTGTCTGCCACCACGACCGTGCTTCCCATCACGGTTATGGTACCTGGTCACATAGACGTGAGTTTTAGGTGGAAACCGCCGCCGTATATCATAGGTGTCAGTTTTGTTCAAATAACCGACGCCTATATTTTTATTTATTTTTTTTTGTCAGTCTACAGACCTACTTTGGCTGGTCACAGATAACTGAACTGCAGGTTTTATGACATCCATTGATATCAGCCAACAACATTCCACAAACCTGTAAAATTAACATGATGGACAATATTATATATATGTGATTCACACTCATGTATAAGAATATTTAATTCATATTATTTTTTTCATCACACGCATGTAGAAACCAGTAGCAACCTGCAGTTCCATTTATTTCATCTCTTTTCACATTCAGACACATGTAGAAACATTCATGTATTGATGATTTTCACACACATATGACAATTCATAAAAATTCATTCACATTCACACAAAATTAATTATGAGAACAAAGTTATTCTTTATTCATCATTGTCCTCATTGTCATCATTGTCAACAAAATCATATTGAAGAGCCATGAAATAGTAAAAGAAGCCACAATGAAGAGAAGCATGATACAGATACAATACATAAAGTGTAGCATGTACAAGTGTTTCAGATTCATATAACAACATGATAGACTAACACATATATAGTGCATAACAACAGCAGCGCCGAATTTACATACAACACTAGCTTAGTACATATATAGTGGGACTAAGGTGACGATCCCACCTGCTAAAACAGGTTACCGACAACTACAAGTTACGACTGGGAGGTCGTGATTCAGCAACCGTATGCATTAGCAGGAGGACAAACATATTTTACCACGAGTTAACATTGAAGAAGGTCTACTAACCTACACTGAGCTAAACAAGTTTATCAGTACTAGCCTAAGGCACAAGTACCGTTCGTCGGGACAATGACGGTCGTGGAAGCTTAGTGGCCACTGGCCAGTTGAACGTGTAGTGGCCACTAAGCTTCCATGACCATCATTGTCTCGACGAACGGTACTTGTGCCTTAGGCTAGTACTGAAAAACTTGTTTAGCTCAGTGTAGGTTAGTAGACCTTCTTCAATGTTAACTCGTGGTGAAATCTGTTTGTCCTCCTGCTAATGCATACGGTTTATAAATCACGACCTCCCAGTCATAACATGTAGTTGTCGGTAACCTATTTTAGTAGGTGGGATCGTCACCTTAGTCCCACTATATATCTATATAACCTTAGTGTGGGATGCTTGCTTTCTCTCCGACTATTGCGCTTTGGATTTACAAAGCAATGTTGATGGCCTGCATAGCTATGTCATGGCTGTCCTGCATATCCTGTAGTCTTTGGCGAACACCTACAAATTAAATAGAATTTCTATTAACTAGTATCTTAAAAATTTGATAAATAAACACACTTACATAATATAATTATAAATGAACATATAGATAGAAACTTTAGGGATATATTCTTAAAACTTGCATTGTCAGGTGGTGCAAGCACGTCCTCACCCTCACGGTGATCATTAGCACGGTCATCATGGGAACATAATAAAAATATAAACATCCATGCCTTTAATATTGTGATCTTTTATCAATTAACAATCCTTCATTCTGATCCCCGCGAACATACAAGTCATTGTGATCCCCAGCTTCCATGTTTGGTGGTGTTGGCAACCCAACTGAGAATGGATTGGAGTCATCATACTTATCATAGTACTCTTCTTCATCTATAGGATCTTCAATGAACTGTCTTTTACCATGAAGAACAACTGACCATTTATCATTTGCAGGATCATTGATATAAAATACTTATTTTACATGTGATGTCAATATGAATGGTTCACCCTTCTCACCAATCTTTTCAAAGTTTACTAACGTGAAACCCAATTCATCCACTATAACTCCTTTGTTGTTGTCAACCCAATTACATTTAAAGAGCGAAATTCTGAAATCTACATAGTCAAACTCCCATATGTCTTCAATGACATCGTAATATGACATTTTAGCTTCACGTGGACTTTTATCCTTTGCACTTGCAAAAAAATGAAGACGCTTAAATGGTGACCCCACTATTTTGCACGACACACTTATCTTCTTGACGCTTTGTGTAATATGAGAAACCATTTATGTCAAACCCTTCATAAGACATAACATTAAATTTTGGTTTAAAGGTGAGGCATTTGATGGTTTCAGTAACATTATCTGGTGTTTGAGATACTTGATGTAAGACTTTATCTTCAAACCACTTAATAAATGTCTTGTTATGCTCTCTAGCAAGCCACATTGAATTGGATCGAGGATATTGTCTCTTGATGAAATTGGTATGTTCCTCGATATAAACACTCACTTCGTCGATGTTGTGTAAAATATACAAGTGACCTTGCTCCAACTGCTCATGGCTGATTACTTTCACCCGTGATCCTAAAACTCCTTTACCAAAATGCTCCTCAATATTCTTGTCATTCACGGGAGTGTCATTACCACTCAGAAAGTCATTGCAAAAATCCATAACCTCTCTCGCCACATAACCCTCAATAATACTCCCTTCAGGCCGATAACGGTTTCGAACATCACCTTTAAAAACGCTCATGTATCGTTCAAAGGGATACATCCAATGTAAGAAAATTGGTCCCAACATTTTCACTTCCCTAGTCAAGTGGACAACAAGATGTACCATGATATCAAAGAATGACGGAGGAAAATACATCTCAAGCTGACATAGGGTAACAACCACTTCTCTTTGCAAATTATCGAGAGTATCAAGGTCAATAACTTTGCTGCACATACTGTTGAAAAAGAAACAAAGTCTAGTGATTGCAAACCTTACATGCTTCGGCAATATAGATCTAATTGCCACATGCAATATTTATTGCATTAGAATGACAATCATGAGATTAAGACCTATCAACTTCAGATCTTTCATTGATACCAATGTACGGATGTTGGATGAGTAACTCTGTGGCACCTTAACATTTACCAAGAATTCACAAAATGCTTTCTTCTCCTTTCTAGACAACGTGTAACAAGCAGGAGGTAAGTATGTTCTCCGATCGCTACTAACTACTTCTGTTAATTCTGTCCTTATTCCCATTTCACGTAGGTCCATTCTAGATTTTATCCCATCTTTAGTCTTACCTGGTATATTCAACAGAGTACCAATGACGCTATCACATACATTTTTCTCAACATGCATGACATCGATACAATGCCTGACTGTCAAAGAACTCCAATAAGGAAGATCCTAAAATATCGACTTCTTCTTGAATAAAGACTTGTCACTCCTTGTGTCCATCGTACATTGTGATCTCTTACCAAATTCATTGGCGATGTCTTTCACTCTTTCATAAACATTATCCCCTAATACAGGTTTAGGTGCACTATGTTCCTCATTCCGTCCATTGAATGCTTTGCGCAACCTACGATACGGATGAAATTTTGGAAGAAACCTTCGATGAGCAAGATATACAGTCTTTCCATCGTGTTTTAGTCATATTGAATCAGTGTTCTCTTCACATATAGGACACACTTTAGAACCTTTGACACTATATCCAGACAAATTCCCATATGCTGGAAAGTCATTCACAGTGCAAAATAACATAGCGTGCAAACAAAATGTCTCTCTTTGTGAAGCATCATAGGTCATCACACCTTCACCCCAGAGTTTCTTTAAGTCATCAATCAGAGGTTCAAGATAAACATCGATATCATTTCCAGGTTGTTTAGGGCCCGATATCAACAACGACAGTATAACGTACTTATTTTTCATACACAACCAGGGAGGAAGATTGTATATAACAAGCATGACTGGACAAGTACTATGTTGGTTGCTCAATGTCCTGTACGGATTCATCACATATGTACAAAGCCCAAGTCTTAGATTCATGTCCTCTTCACCGAATTCAGGGTACAATAAATCAATATTCTTCCATTGTGGGGAATCAGACGCATGTCGTAGGATCCTATCATTATTTTTCTTAACATCTGCATGCCACCTCAAATTCTTCACATCTATAGGATTGGCAAACAAGCGTTGAAACTGTGGTATTATAGGTAGATACCACATCACCTTGGCGGGAGAACCAGTTTTGGACTCCCCCGAAGTCATCAATTTATACCTTGACGCACCACATTTCAGACAATCTTTCAAATCTACATAGTCCTTTTGAAATAATACACAATCATTCTTGCATGCGTGTATCTTCTTGGCCTCCATTCCCATTGGGCACAACAATTTCTTTAACCGGTATGTTGAGATCGGCAGGTCGTTTCCTTCAGGAAGAATTTCTTTCAACAAAGACAACAATGATGTGAAGCTTTTGTCGCTCTATCGATTGTTAGCTTTCAGTTTATACAATCTCAACACAGTGCTAAGCTTCATAAACTTACAACCCGTGTATAATGGTATCTCAGCATCATGTACAATGTTTCTAAACATGGGAGGTGGATCGGTGTGCTCTACCCCACAACTATCTAGCATCGCATCAACGATGTCTACTGGAACGGGTTCATTCACATCTACGTCATCGGAGGCAATTTCTTCTTCCACACAAGCACTGCTATCAACATCCACTCACTACTATAGAACCTACCTTTAGTATCGGTTATTTAAGGCCTTTAGTGTCGGTTTCTAAGCGACACCTATGTGGGTGACACTAAAAGCTCACCCATTACGCGTCAGTTCCAAAACCGATGCCCAAACTCTTCGTGCGCCACCGAAAACGCACCATCATGGGACTATAGGCGTCGGTTATTAGATAAGAAACCGATGCCCAAACTCTTCGTGCGCCACCAAAAACGTGCCATCATGGGACTATAGGCGTCGGTTATTAGATAAGAAACTGACACCCAAACCCTTCGCGCCACAGAAAGGGCGCCATCTTGGGCACTATCAGTTTCGGTTATAAGTAAGAAACCGACGCCATATATCTGGCCAGCACGGCCGTGATGTTAAGGAAATAGACGTCGGTTAAGAGTAGGAAAACCGACACTATAACTTTGTGTGTCGGTTTTTTACAAATAACCGACGCCTATTGTTTTTTTTTGTCAGTCTGCAGACCTGCTGTGGCTGGTCGCAGGATGAGAAACCTGTAGTTCAGTTATGAACTGCAAGTTTTACGACATCCATTGATATCAACCAACAACAGGCCACAAACCTGCAAAAGTAACAACAAAAATATATATTCACACATGCATTTAGCAATGCAACCTGCAGTTCCATTTTATTTTCACACATTTAGAAACATTCATGTAGCTAGCAAACTGTAGTTCCATTCATTCACATTCACACATGTAGAAACATTCATATAGCAACTAACACTTTCATTCATTTTCAATCAGACACATGTAGAAACATCCAGACATGTAGAAACATTCACACATATATTATAATTCAGAAATTCATTTACAAAATATCATTGTTTAGTCATTATTCGCTATCAACATCCCAATTATATCTTAAATCCCCCACTACTTGTATGGTTGTTGCCCATTCTTCTCTTACTTCATTTAATTCTCCCGTCGTATAGGAAGCATGTACATCTGGTAAGGCATTTCCTGTAGTGTGGTCAGTTGTAAACACCTGTAAAGAGAATGATGTATATATAATTAATGAGCTATAAATAATATTGATATATTTCATATTATCTAATGAGACTATATAATACCTCAGCAATACAATCGATGTCCATTGTGGCATATTTGATAATCATGTGCATAAATCGCATCACGTAGTATCCACATGCCCATCCGTTGTCTTGTGTGGCACACTATAAATTCAAATATACAAAATATTAAAAAATACAACTAATTAAGCACTGTTCACATAAATAATATATACATATATTGCAGTCGGGAACTTACTTTCACGTTCTTCCAAATTATTGGATGGTTCTTTTTCATGGGGACCTTTCCTCCAGCCTTTTTGAACTCATCAAAACCCCTACATGTAAATGTAACACAGTACATTGCATAATTAAATAGTAATGTAATAACGTATGTTAACGGATATGACAATAAAATATTTCTCACCGGAATAATGTCATTTTCATTATGTGTCCATATTTTGTATTCAATTTACTCCCCTTAGGATCTAGATAATAGAAAGTGAACGTCTCGGGGACAATAACCAGTAACTCCCAATGCATACCACTAGAGGTAAAAAAGTTAAAAATTAATAACTCAAAATCCACAATAAAAATGTAATTTTCTTAATAAGCAAAGTAAACTTACTCTACATTGAATGGAGCCATTATCATCGTCTTCTTTTTTTGAGCAAAAATTGAAAAAGCCTCACAGCAGTATTGTTGAACTGACGGAGGGTCTTTAGCTACTAGACTAATCAAAGATGGAATCAAAAATCCTACATGTTCGAATACAAAATCTGCACATATCTTGTCTAAGTAGCTGCAAAATATGTATTAATTACGCATGCATTAATAAATAAGAAAACAGATCACCAGATCCTTCACAAGGTATATGGATGTATAAAGAAGATCTCACCTTATCCATATCTCTATCACAGATGTATTTAGCCAATCATATCAAAACAACTCCAAAATATCTTGTATAAATAGTTTGCTTTCGTATGATTGACCTGCAACATCTGAATCTATAGAAACAGTTATAGGGCAGTTTATATCATGTTCACCTAACCATATTGCCATACCCCTACAGTTAGGACCTAACGGGACAGTTAGGTCATGTGGAACCCAACTGGGTAATGTAGGAGGTGGAAGTGGAGGCCTAGATGTTGTGGGTGTCTTCTTTTTAACCTGTATATATATATAATAATTTCAGATCAACTGACATCATATACACATACTAATAATTTAACGTAATGTAAATTTACCATACAAGTTCAGTAAAGATGACATCCACTTTTAGCCACAATATCACTCCACCTAGTGCCTCACCAAGTGTTTCACAATCTGGGTGGGCATATGGCAATGGAAGATCCATCCACTTGGGGAATATATGTACCGGACTCACACGAATCCAACCAGCTGGTAATGGAAACCTGTGAAACATTTCCCCTGGTAGGGATGGGTAAGCCGACGCCTCTGCAACTACGTATTCATTCACTTTTAGACGGCATGGCTTCAACCCCTACAAATTTTTGTGTAAAGAATGTTATATACGTATATACATATCATCTTGAAAACATATCATCTTGAATTAAAAAACTAGTTACTATGTCATAAAAATACTTACAGTGGATGTGCTAGGTGGTGGGTCTATAGGATTACTCCCAACCTCTACAGTAGGAGTAGAGCGGGATGCTATGATAGGTATTGTCTGCTGAGTGGCAGTCTGAGATGCCTGCCACTTTTTCAGTGCTTCTTCCAGTTTCCTATCAACTAGCTTATCTACCTATACATGGATAAAAGAAATATTAGCTTCTAATTATTGAATTCTCTTTTTACAGTAACATTATAAAGAAATAATATGTTACCTCTTCTTGTGAAAGTCCCACTTTTGGGACATGTTTGCGCTGGGATGGCCCAAAAAAAGATTTGATGCCCACACCAGCGCCTGCAGCCCTAACACGTCCAGGATGCTCTGGGTTACCCAGAGCAACTGTCAATTCATCCCTTGTGCCCTCAGGGATGAACTTGCCTTGTTTCCTCAGCTCGTGCAGCTCCCTCTAATCGCCAAAACAAAAATTTGTAATTAAATAAACACCACAAATAATCAATATTTGAACGATTGTTGTAAGAGTTGTATTTTACCATTTTTGCAGCCGCCTCAGCAGTTACGGGCTTCCTTATTTCTCCCTTCTTATTTTGCCTCCCAGCTATCCAGATATCATGGCGGGGCAGAGGTGTGCTACCTACAGTGGAGGACTCCTGAGTAGCAGCAGACTGAGCAGTAGCCTCAGACTGTAGTCTTTGGCGAATGCCTGCATACCCCTTTGGACCCATTGTGTGGTCATGCACATTCAGTGCACGCCTTGATCTTTGTGCCTCACTGAGGGCCTAGTTAGTATGCACATTAATGATTTGGTTAGTAATAGTAAATGTTAATCTTGAATAGGTGAATACAACATATATTAATGAGATTGGGACTTACGCCTAATACCTTGAATTCATCTGTTTGTCTTGAAGCAACAAACGCGTCCCATTCTTCTTTGTCCAGGAAGTTCCACTGTTCAGTGGATGTCTTCTTCCTCTTGTCAGCTTCTTTTATGTATTCTCGGGTAAGATTTGTCCTATAGTTCCTTAGGACTCTCCCACAGCGTTACATCACACATTTACGATGCAGCTTTTCATCAAATTCAAATATACTCTGCAAATTAGAATTGCTATTAACTAGTATCCAAAAAATTAGTAATCTACAAAATATAATTGCAAATTAATAATAACTCACGCATAAATCCTTCCATATTACGTCTTTCTTCTCCTTAGAAACTTTATTCCAAGAATCTATCTTACAACCACAATGGCTATGAGTAACATACCCAAGATATGAAACAAATGAATTGTGATTCACACCAGATGCATTTTCTGCATCATCAAAATCCACAACAATTTTGGGTCCATTGCCCTTTTGTGCTATTAACTTCTTCATCATAGTGATGCCCCTTCTCCTGTCAACTTTTTGGTGTTGCTGATCAACTGCCTCAAGTGCTTCAGATGGTACATGTGCATCATCAACTTAAAATTTGACAAAATAAACACATTTATAAGATATAACTATAAATGGACATATAGATATAAATATATGATATATTTTTAAAACTTACATTGTGAGGCGGCGCATTGATGTCCTCACCCTCACGGTAATCATCAGCACGGTCATCAGGAGAATGCTCAGCCATCTGAAAATTCACATTCACATTGTAAAGTTCACATTCACATTGTAAAGTTCACATTATAAAGTAATTCACATTGTAAAATTCACATTGTAAAGTTCACATTCACATTGTAAAGTTCAGATTCACATTATAAAGTTCACATTCAGAAAAATAAAACATATAAAAAAAACATTGTATAAACATGCCTCTAACATGGACATCCATGATCTATCCATTCTATGATCAAAGAGAAAACAAGTATATATTACAACAAGATTAGGGTCTAGGGTTAACAAATACATGTGATGTCATTATTATATATAATAAATGTGTACCACCTATCCCATTCTTGAAACCTAATCTCACAAGTAAGTGTATAATGTGTATTGGGTTTTCAAGAAAATTTCGACAGCATTTCTCCGATGTTCTCCAAGTACATATGTACTAAGAGAACAAACGGGGACATGCTGCCGAAATTTTCTTGAAAACCCAATATACATTATACACTTACATCCTAAGCGAGATTAGGTGTTCAAAAACAGTCTCAAACCGGGGACTATCCAAGATTTACTCCTAATGAGTAAATCTTGGACGGGTTTGTAGGCCAACAAATAATGTGTTGTCATTCTTATACCTAAAATCCTAGTTCTTCAAGTTATGGTGATTATTGATGTCTTTTAAAAAAGCATGATTGGCAATTTAGGGAAAAGTTCATCATTTACATTCAAAGCATGTCACATGTGTGCATTACAGTTCATCATTAAGCAAGAAGGGTGATTAGGATTCTCAATATACTCAACAATGAAACAAGTTAAACATGTGTGCATTACAGTTCATCATTTACATTCCAAGCATGTCACATGTGTGCATTATAGTTCATCATCAAGATATCTATAACTTACTTAAACAGAAGTAAATATACACTTAATTCAGAATCGCATGACGCACAAATAAGTAGATGAAAAATACAAATAAGTAGATTCGGGTCTGGGCCTGAAGGACGAACTCAAGGCTGCGATTTTCGTGGTGTTTCCCGGGCAGAACTGCCCCTGGTTCAGACCTGCTTCATGCACAGGTGGAAAGGGCTCAGCTAGAAATGCAGCTAGGTGCTGCTCGTGGCTGAGGGGGCTGCGGAATCAAGTTTAGGGCTCTTAGTCGGAGTCAAGGGTGGCATTTGGTAGTGTTGGTCATGCCCAGCTACTCCTGGACGGCGTCGCTACAGCTGCAGCTGCTACTTCTGGTCGCCGGCGTTGCTCTATAGGTCGGGCGCTGCTAGGGTGAGGTAGAGGAAGAAGAAGGGCGGAGGAAGGAGAAGAGAGGAAGGCGGCGCCACAAGAACGACGCGATGGTTGGGGTTGGGGGTGGGGTAGCGGCGATTGGGGGTGGGGTGGTGGCCATCAGGGAAAAGCAAGGCGGAGGAGAAAAGGGTTACCTTACAGAGGAAGCTGGCGGCGGCGAGAGGACAGGAGCAACAATCGGCGGCAGCACTGAGCGACGACGAGAGGACAGGAGCACAGACGGCAGGGAGCAGCGGCAGGGAGCGGCGGCGGCGGAGCAGCGGGGGCGAGCAAGAAATCGCTGGACCTAACTGAAATCGGGAATGAAACAGGGAAAGGGAAAGAGTCGCTCGCGCTGGTGAGCTATTAAGTTGATAATAAGCGTCGGTGATTCAACATAACTGACAACTAAACCAACAATGTCGGTTCTTTTCCAAAAACTGACACCTATACTAGATTATAGTCGTCGGTTTTTAACTAAAAGACAACTGACAACTATTCTTGTCCCACGAATAACCTTTAGTCGTCAGTTATTTATTTATAAATTGACGCCATATGTCAAATTTTGGAGGTAAATTTTTCGCTGGAATTTTGGTTTTGGCGGTTGATTTTAGGTGTCAGTTTTTATTAATTAACCGACACTTAATAAAAGTGGTACCCGTGTCTGGTCGACCTTCATAGATTGGATGTCGGTTGATGTTATCAACCGACACTGTAGAGTTTAGGTGTCAGTTTATGTATACAACCGACACCTTGAAAAGTGACTTTATAAGCCATTTCTGTAGTAGTGACTACTTTCAAGTTTGAAATCTCTCCATACCAGTGCCATTCTGTATAGCCTTGTACAATTCTGTTGCAAATGACATGACTTATGATTTCATCACCAGTACTAACTTTCAAGTTGTTACCGCAATGCCTACATGTACAGTAGAACCTATCTCCAGGTTGTTTCCTATGTTCCTCGGCAAATCTAATAAACTGATCAAGACCAGAAATAAACTCTGGGGTGCAGCAATTGCAAATGGACATCTATGATCTATCCATTCTATGATCAAAGAGAAAATAAGTATATATTACAACAAGATTAGGGTCTAGGGTAAACAGATTAGAGTTTATGGTTAGAACTTTAGCATTTATACATGTGATGTCATTCTTATATATAATAAATGTGTGCCACCTATCCCATTCTTGAACACCTAATCTCACTAGTAAGTGTATAATGTGTATTGGGTTTTCAAGAAAATTTCGGCAGCATTTCCCCACTGTTCTCCAAGTACATATGTACTTAGAGAACAAATGGGGAAATGATGCCGAAATTTTCTTGAAAACCCAATACACATTATACACTTACATCCTAAGTGATATTAGGTTTTCAAGAACAGTCCCAAATTAGGGACTATCCAAGATTTACTCCTAATTAATGAGTAAATCTTAGACGGGTTTCTAGGCCAACAAATACAACACTAGTTCCTTGTTCACAACCCCATTCAACGCACAATTTCTTATAAAAACACTTGTGGACAGCCATAACAACATATCAATACTTCCTAAATTAATCAACATTAATAGCTTATGAATGTTTAGATGCATTTATATTATCAATTCCTAGGGTTTACTGAATTAGGTCAAGCAAGAGGATTAGAAGCACAAATATATACAAGCACAAGATTTATTCATATCCTAGGATGATTTACAATAGCAACATCTAAATAAGTAAACTCAAAACATTAGATAAATAAATATAATCAGTAGATAAACAAATACAAAGCAATAGATAAAAAAGTACATCTCAGTTGATAAACAAATATAAATTAAGAGATGATTAAATAATTTTAAAAATTAGATGAATAAATATAAAGCCCTAAATTTAAATAATGTGATGAATAAAAAATCATTAGATGAACGAATGAGTAGATAAGTAAATACAAATCAGTATTTAAGTAAATATAAATCAGAGTGTCTTGCTCTGGAGCTGGGAGAGAGGGCAAGATAGAGGGTTTTTGGGGATGTTTATCTCTGTTTGAGCCCAGTCGGGCGTCTTGCTCTGGAGCAGGGAGAGAGGGCGAGATGGATGGGTGCACGTGGAATCTGAACGGGCAGGCCGAGTGGGCAGGCGAGCGTGGAAGAGCGGTGAGCAGGCAGCCATCGAGTGAGTAAGGAGGAGGGAGAAGGGCGGCGGTGAGCAGGCAGTAGGCGGTGAGCTCTGGAGCAGGAAGCCAATGAGTGGCGATCTCTGGAGCAGGTAGAAGGCCAGCGAGCTCTGGAGCAGGCGGTGAGCTCTGGAGTAGCTAGGTAGAAGGCCGGAAAGCTCCTGAATCATAATGGAAGTGATCATTGAAAAAATACTAGACAATCATATTTTGTTTCATATACAATGTTCAATTTAAATAAACACTCCCTTAGAGGATCTAATATTAGGCACAAATTCATGTCTTAAATACTTTGGAAAAATATATATTGATTCAAGATCACAACTCCCATGCAGGTAGACATCAAATCCACTCTTAACAATGTATTAAAGGACTAATCAAGTAAAAATGACACTAATACTAAAGTCGGGTCAGACAAGAACCCTACAGAAATCAACATTGGATACAATAAATGGAGATGGAGACCAGACTGTACGGTACTCCTAGTTGCAATAGCACACACATAGAAACCAGTGGATCAACCACAGTAGAAACAGAGATGGAGACCAGACTATAAGGTACTCATACAGGTCACACACATAGCACACACGTAGAAGCGGAGATGGTTCCATTACCTTTGATTGGCTGGAGTAGCAGCGCAAGCAGTGGCGGCGGAAGAAGGCAGCAGGAAGGCGGCACCGGAGTTGGAGTAGTTAGAGAGTAGGCCGCCGGATTTGGCCAGAGTAGTAAGAGAGCAGGCCTTCGGATGCGTCGGAGCAGCAAGAGAGCAGGCCGCCGGAGCAGCAAGAGAGCAGGCCGCCGGAGAGCAGGAGACCAGGCCATTGGAGCAGCGAGCGGCGGCGGCAGAGGAGCAGAGACCAGCAAGTGGCGAGCGGCAGGTGGCCGGTGGTGAGCAAGGAGAACGACGGCGGCGAGCAAGGAGAACAGTGGTGGTGGGCGGTGGCACAGAGGAAGTCTGCTTGCTCACCGGAATCGCCAGACCCTAAGCTGATTGCAACACAGAGAGAAAGGGAAAGAGTCGGGCTCGCTCGCGCGCTATTAAGTTAACATTCGGTGTCGGTTATTCAACAAAACTGACACATAAAACTAAAGGTGTCGGTTAACCACAACAACTGACACCTGTTCTCAATGATAATCGTCGATTTTAACTAGAAAAAAACTGACGTCTATCTACATATGCTGATTAAAAATTGTGTTCTCGATTAATGACCATAGTCATCGGTTTTTTTTAAAATCTGACGCTCAAAGGGTGTGAAAAATTTCCCACGAACAGCATGGGAAAACCCATAAGTGTCAGTCATTGTTGTAAAACTGACGATCAAAATGTGCCCAATTTCTGTTTCGCGAATAACCTTTCGTCGTTGGTTTATTAGTTAATGACTGACGCCATATGTTAAATTTTGGAGGTAATTTTTTCGTTGGAAATTTTGGATTTGGCGGTTAATTTTCGGTGTCGGTTTGTTATTAAGGAACTGACACCAAATAAAAGTGATACCCGTGTCTGGTCGCCCTTCACCGATTGATGTTGGTTTATTTTATAAATCAACGCTTTATTGTTTAGGTGTCGGTGTATTTATGCAACCGACGCCTTAAAAGTGATGTTATAATCCATTTCTGTAGTAGTGGGTGCAATCAGTAAATAGTCACACCACGAGGGTGTAGTCACCACAAGGGAGCACTCAGTCAGTAACTCAACATAAGGTTGCAATCACATCATGAGGGTGTAGTTGTAGGGAAATATGGGCACAGAGTATGTAGTGGAAACAAAAATTTATCTATCCATATTCCCCAGAATAACAAGATCGTGTCAACAATAATGTAATGAGAAGAATGGTTTAATGAGTTCATACCTGGTCCTGGAACAAGTCCACCGACTATAACTCATTGCAGTAGTGCAACACTCCTAGTTGCACTTGGACAGTGTATGAGCAGCTCCTGATCTTCACTACAGACTGTTAACACAGACAATGTCTACAGTAGCTCCACCATCGACTACAGGATGATTTGTTATCCTCCTAGCAGCAGACAACGGCCTTCATGCTTCTAGAGATTTCCACACGAACAACCTAGAACTCCTATCATTCTACCATAATGGATAGGAAGGAGATGTCCCTCATGTTGGTGCACTAGTCATCAACTTTCTTTCCCACAATTGTTCTCCCTTACTATTCCTCCCTTTAGCAGGTAGGACTTGCTTGGGCTCTCTATTGGTTACCACAATCACAGAGGACAACATTTGTCAGGCAATTAAGTTGTGTTCTGAGAAACCCTTAGTATCCTCTATTTATAGGAGGGGTTAGGGTCTGGGTTTCCGGTCTGTGTGGGAGTGGAAGGACGGGAATTTCCATGAATTAATTTCCCTACAACATGTGAACCAATCGGTTCACTGGTGAACTAGTCGGATGGCACAGTCAGCCGATCAGTTCATTATGTGAGACGATCATTTCACATGTTTTCCAATTGCAATTTGAATTGACAAATCATTTACAATTAATGTACAATATTAATTCCTTGTACCAATCGAATTGAACAAGTGAAACGATCAACTATTCTCATGAATGAGGAAAATCACCAGAATCTTCGATTGGCATGATTGAGCCAATCGGTTCACTAAGTGAACAAGTTGTCTCACCAACCTGAGCTAATTGGTTCATTTAGTGAGCCAATTGGTTGGTGTCCTGACTCATGCAGAATTCAGATAATTTAATTTCCAATCAATCTAACACTTTAACTAGTCCGTCCAACACTTGAACTTGATGGTTCTTTAATTTTTGGAAGCATAGGAAAAACAAAATCATACCTAACTCTAAACTAAAGTAGAAGGGATAATTAGTTATTTCTTCCATGACCCCTAGGATGCCAATATTAGCACTGATGGTACAAAAATGTAATTCACTATTTAAAGAATTATTCAGAGTTCCTAGAGCCCCTTCTAAGGCTTGTTGAAAAACTCATTGTCAAACCTAATTAATGGCTCTTTGTTGTTCAAAATGAAGGTGACAGTTAATTGGTTGTTTAATTGAATAACTAAACATCTTTGGCAATCATTCTTAAAAATCATTTATGGATATACTCTTCTTCTAGGTGTATCCTATGTGGGTGGCCCTATAGGTCCCATATCATGTTGGCAGTGAATGTCCATAAGACATCACAAGCAAAGAGTGGTGCCCAGCCACACATCAGTGCTACCCAAGTGAATGGAAAGTTGGAGAACAACTTCAACCTACAATCTGTGTAAGGTGTCATAGTGATTGTCTAATTCTTTTGTATTGATATCTAGAATGAACTTGAGGCATGGAATCATCATCCTCTCAATGTTCAATCTATGTTCCTTGATTCAGTGAGCAAATTGTCTGAGATATATATGACCTCAATATCATATATTGATCCACATGTGCATGTGCATGTGTTTCTCAGTCTTACTTATCAAGTGTCCAGGATATCAAAGTCCAGTAGGAGGGACAAATTCCATCTACATCACTCATAGTCAATCCCCATGTGTGAGCTACCCAATCATCACTGTTATGGCAATACTTATTCAGGATTATGTTGGATGATGTCAAAGCACACCAAATGACATGTGATGAGTCTAGTGACTTCAAATCTAAGAACCACAATCACCACCTTTAGTATGAGAGATGACTATGACCATTATTTATGGTTTTCATGTGTCATTCTCATGGTGGGTATGTCTGATACACTATTCTCTAAACAGTATCTATGTGCTTGGTTTGATATACCATATTATGACTAATGATATTTTATCATCAACCAACACACACTCTAGTCTTTAGTATTATTGTTGTCTATCTTCCTTCCATGGTAACAACTGACTAGGGACATAACAAGAATGTACATACTCTTAACATTTGTATGATCTCATTTTCAAGTCACATACTTGAAAGCATAAGTCATTGAGTAATTTTCATTCTCTAGACATTCATTATGTTTCCTCATTATCTCATAACTGAGTGAAATCGAATAAATTGGAAGCTTTCCTTTATGATTACTAATCAAATCCTTTATATTATATCATATACCATCACAATCATCATATGATTGGCTCTCTGGGCATACATACCAATATACTCCCACTTGCAAGACAATCACCAACAAATCATATTCTTAGTGATATGAGCATGTCCATCATGTTTCTGTTGTGCAAGTGCTAATCAGTAGGTTAGCAACGTTTTCCTATAGTTGGTATATTGCATGTTCCTTATCTCTTTTATGTATGATTTCTCGTATGAGACAAAACTGTTGTAATATGCTATCTGATATCCTATCCTAACCATTAGCTTCATTGTTGTCACAATATCTCTATTATATCACCAATGATTGGAACATCTTTAAGTTAATCCATATGAACTTCTAGATCCATATAGTATCCAATCATGTGTTCATAACACAAGGATACTCAACTTCAATTGTAGAATTGAATTAATGGCATGTAGTTTAGAACTCTTACAACTTATAACTCTTCTCATAAGATTAAACACACAACTTTTAATAGTGTGATCATTCTCTATCAATTTGCAAGCTTGTATTAGTGTAACCCTTTACACTCAACTCTTCCTTTTTGCTATTTCTAGCAGCTCATCCTTTAGTGCTTCTCAAGTATTAACAGATGTCTTTAATGACATTCCAATTACCTTCATTGGAAATTTATATCATCTTGTCATGTCCAATACATACAAGACTTATGGGATGAGTACATTTATATAGAATACATGATAGATCCAATTTTTGGTGCATATGGCATCTTCCTCATGTCTTTCCATTATTCATAAGAATCAGAACACAGGGTTCATGAGAGACTAATCCCAAATAAAATGGATAGATTCTCTCTCATTGAAAGATTCATGTGGAATTATTTTAGCATCTTTCTATTGTATGTGCTCATACATAGGTTATGAAACTTTTAAGAACTATATTATAGATCTTGATCCATATCACATATGATCTTTCACCTAATCCTTCATTATTGAAGGTATTTCCATGCCAGGTCTCAATATTTACATTATTGAGGCGTTATTCCTCATCAACATGTGGAATATTTGTATATGATCCCACCAAATCATTTGTAATCACCGATTTTATCTTTTATATTGGCTCAAGTCAAACTCTTTGACTACCTTGTTAAGTCAAAAGAACCCATTTCTGAGATGCTTGTTTCAATATCAATATTGAACTTTGTAGCTTATAGACTTTATTTGCATTCATGAAGTTATAAAACCTTTAGGCTATGTCATGTACACATCCTTTCAAATATTCCTATTAAGGAATGTGGTTTTTAGCTTCATATGTTGAATCTCATAGTCTATACTAGCTGCAACAACAAGAATAAAGGAATTTCTTCATATTCAACAATTTGAACTGATTTGAAAACCTTCAGAACCAATTTGTCCTTTTAGGTTATTTGTGTTGGTTTCTACAATAAAAACCCAAATTCACCCTTTCAATTTTATCCCATTATGTGGTACTACCAAGGTCATATCTTGTTAGGTAACATGGACTCCTTGATGGACTTAAACCATTTCTCATATTATGGTTGGTTAGTTGGCTCATAAACTTATGACCAACTCATAACTTATCTGAGTTATAATATTCACAATCTTCCGATCTAAGATATGTTCTTACTAGAACTATGAGTCTGTGATACATAAGGAATTTGATATTCCAGAACAACTTGTGATTCTCTTTATTCCATTGTACCTCCTTGTTGACCTTAAACCTTTTTGAGTTCTACTTTTATTCCCACTAATTCTTGTGGAACTCAATTATCCTAGCAACAAACATTTTGTTGCAAGATTGGTGTTAAAGGTAGTATTCAACAACTATTATTTGTGGATAAACCTTTTCAAGAAACTACTTTCTTTATATAGGTTTTAATATTAATACATATCAGGACATTCCCATATCATATCTCATATGATGTCTTTAAATCCATTTTAGAGGGTACATTGTTTTAGTGTAAAACATGTATCCTTTGAGGAAATTAGAAGATTAGATTAAATTATAATCACATCATGACCCATCAAGATATAATTCCTTCTTTCTGATACATCATTACATTTTAGGTGGATTTGACTTGTGATGCATTATCACTATCTATCCAAGAGGTCCTCTAACTATTAGTTTAAAGTATTTCAACATTTGATCATATCAAAGTGTCTTAATACTTAAATCAAAGCTATACTTCATTTATAATCTCCTTGAACACTTCAAGAGATTCATGTTTGTAATTCACCAAATGCAAACTCTATATCAATTGATATCATCAGTCAATATAAAGAAGTAGAAACAACTACCTTTAGCACTTATTCTATAAGATCTTCATGCATCATTATGTATAAGTCCTAATAGAATGCATATCCTCCCACTACATTCAATGAAGAATGTTTTTTCATGTCGTGCACAAGTAATACTTGCATATATCCTATTGGTTCAATAATGAAAAAGAGTTTAGATAATCATCAATATGAATTCTAGGTATGCATTTCTTATATATGTGCTCTAGATGACAATGTTATAGATTGTTTCAGTTACCAACTATAATCATATGGTATTTACATTATAAACATTCATCGTTATATTCTTTCATATAAAGATCACCATATGTTTAGGGCATTTACATAAGGTCACACCTTTGAAATAGAATCATTAATAACTCTTTATTGATTTATCATCCTTGCCATACAAGATGCATAAAGTAAAATGTTTCTATTTATTGGCATAATGAAATAGCAGTTCAACTAGCTCTATTACATGCCCAATAAGATAAGATAAAATTATAAATGTAGATTATAGCTTTAGCAACTCTTGCTTCTACAGTCCATCCTTGTCCTTTCATAAAGGCTTTACTTCTTGTCAGATCTTGCACATCAACATATGTCAGGTCTACATTTGGTATCACATACTAGTGTAGAAGTAATTAAAAATATCTTATAACATATATACCTAAAATGGATATCTCTATATCCTCCTTCTTCTTTAGTTCCTCCAACTAGAAAGGACAATTCCTCTTCCAATGTCCTGTCTGGTGATAGTGGTGGCATTTGCCTCCTTTCTTAAGTCATCTATTTGCCTGGAGATTAAAAGATTTGGGCTTCTGGATAGCTTTAGAACTCTTATTAGCTTTGTATTTGCCTTTAAACTTTACCTTTGTCTTATCGATCATCATCACAGACTTGGGCTTGTCTTTCATTATTTGTGTCTCAGTTGTTCTGAGCATGCCAAATAACTCTATCATTGGCTTGTCAAAATCATCATGTTGTAGTTCATGACAAATTGACTGTATGATTCCGATAGAGACTGAAGAATCACATCAGTGGCCATCTCTTGACCCAAGGGGAATCCTAGTCTAGCAAGGTTCTCCACATACCCAATGAGCTTGAGCACATGAGGACCTACCGAATCTCCTTCTACCATGTTAAATCTGAATAACGCCTTAGAGTCATCAAATCTCTCTTGTCTTGCCTAATCTTGGAACATGTTCTTAAGATGTGTGACCATCTCAATAACATCCATGTTCTCATGATGTCTTTACAACTTATAGTTTGTGGAGCATAGAATCACACACTTCACATCCATGCCATCTTCAATATACTTCTTGTACCATCCATATTAGCCTTAGGAGCGGTGGGAAGGGGTTCATCTAGGTCTGGTGTCTCCAAGACATAGAGCTTGTGCTCCTGTGTGAGAATGATTCTTAGTGTCCTGAACCAGTCATGGAAATTATTCCCATTTAACGTGTCCTTCTCAAAGACCAGTCACATAGAAAAGTTGTTGTTATGTGTTTCCATTTAATTCTACAAAAGAATTCACAATTTTGTCAAAAACTCATTTTTAATTTGATTAAAATTTGATGATGTTGATTAGGCCTTTAATTAACTATCGCTCTCACTATTTTACTCAAATTGATAGCCCTCACATATCAATTCAGAAGATTACAGCATACAACCTTCTAGTGAGCCAAGATCCAAAATAATTCAAGTATTACCCGGCCAACGCCACCATCCATAGTTAATCATTAAGGTATATAATGTTTTTCAATTGCATCTTATGCAATTCTTGGATAGATTATATGTGCAACTCTTTTCCATAGTCATCAATTTGCCTTTGGTGCTTAATTTCAATAAGGTCACTCAGTTAAGCCTGACCCAAAAGCTGACATGATAATAATGCACCCCTATTAGAACGGTTACATTGTTACCATCACAGCTCCATGAGATAGACAGTGCACCACCCTTGGGGTACTCACGCCTAGTCGATCAAGCTTTTCATGTGTTCCCTAATGGAAATCATCTTAGACTTAATATTTTATTTGAGGCAGTTTGTATATATATAATATGTATACTTTATTCAATCACCACATATATATAGTATGTATCATGTACATGCTATATCCCATAATGTAAACATGCAATATAAAACAAAAAGCAATAGTTATGGCCATACTACTTGTAAT
>OY856409.1:508261302-508288802 GCA_963693085.1 Alisma plantago-aquatica
TCTAGTGCACAAATAATGTCACTTATTTCTAGCCAACAAGGTGGAATTCATAATGTCACATTCATAAGAAAAGATTTAAGCAACAAACTTGTTTCTTTGAGGAGGAGATACATAGTTGTCGATGTAGCCTCCAAATTAGAGCATTTCAAAAAGCAGCAAGCAACAAACCCTACATTCTTCTATTTAGTACTATTTGATGATGAGGGTTGTGCACGCAATATATTTTGGGTAGATGCAAGATCAAGAATGGCATATCAAACATTTGGAGATGTGATTACATTTGACACAACTTACATGACTAATAGATACAATATGCCATTCGCACCTTTTATTGGGATGAATCATCACAAGCAATCTACTTTGTTTGGTTGTACTTTATTACGAGATGAGATCGCTGACTCCTTTGTATGGGTTTTTCAGACATTTCTGGAAGCTATGTATGAAAAGCACCCGAAGGCAATCTTAAGTGATCAAGATCCTGCAATGAAGAAGGAAATTCGTATTGTATTTCCTAATGCAGTACACCGTTGTTGTCAATGGCACATAATGAGAAAAGCATGTGAACATCTGGGTGTGATTTATGGTACTATTGTTGGGTTCTGTGAAGAGTTCCAATCTTGCATCAATCAACCCATCACCATTCATGAGTTTGAAGAAAGATGGAAGAAGATGATTACATCATACAATTTGGGTGACAACTCACATCTAACCTTGTTATGGAATATCAAAGAGAAATGGATACCTGTATACTTTAGAGACACATTTTTTGCCAACATGTCTACAACACAACGGAGTGAGAGCATGAATGCAATATTCAACGATCATGTAAACAATCATTTGCCCTTATTTAAATTTGTCCAAGCATTTGAGAAGGTGGTTGAGAACTGTTATGACAAAGAGGATGAAGAAGACTATAGAACTAAGGATGGCCAACCAGCATTATGGTCTTTTGCTCCCATTAAGAAACATGCAAGGGATGTCTACACAAGATCGGTTTTTAAATTTTTTTAAAGGAAAAATGAAATTGACCTCATGCTATGATTTAGAGGAGGTTCGTAAAGATTCAATATATCAAATTTCATGTGTTGGCGGTGAGTCACTTGCATTTGTATCAAAGAATAGCTACGAAATACATGTTAATCAAAATAATGAAGGATTCTTTTTTGAATGCAAGCTATTTCAGTTTTCTGGCATCTTATGTGGTCATATACTAAAAGTGATGCTTTATCTTAAATTTCATAAGATACCACCTCAATATGTGCCGAATAGATGGACTAGGGAAGCAAAAACCAAAAGTGCAAGTCATTATGTCAAAGACGTTGATGGAAGTACCCCTTTGGGCAGGTATAACTCACTTTGTAGGTCGACAATGAAGTTAATTGGTATATCTTCTAAACATAAGGACACCTACCTTGATGTGCATGAGCTATTTGAAAAAACTTATGACAACATTGTGTCTTTGCAAAAAGACATGGAACGGCTTCTTGTGAAGAAGACATGCCATCATCTCAAACTCACATTCCAACACAAGGTAGTCAATGTGTGCTCCAAATTCAAGATGCGGAAGATGGCATGCAAGCAAGAGATCCACCTCCATCACATTGTAAAGGAAATAGGAAACCACAAAGGTTTAAGCCACAAGCTGAGTTAAAAGAAAAATGACAAAGGACATGCAGTACATGTAATGGAAAAGGGCACAATAGTCAAACATGCAGATTTGGGTTAAGTTTCAGTTAATTTACATGATTTTAATTTCAGTTAATTTACATGATTTTTATAATCCCGATCTCTCATGTTTTGGAAATTTACATTGCAGGTTGCCAAAGATAAATCTGATGCTCATGACCTTAATCAAATTTATGAGTCTGAAGAAGAATAAGATAGAGTGGATGAAGAATTCAAGTGGCTGTAAAAGTGGATGCTAAAACTATGTAAAAGTGGATGAAGACATTCAAGTGACTGTAAAAGTGGCTCATGAAGAATATGTGTCTTGTAACCATTTTGTGTTAAAACTATGGATTTAGATCTGATTTGTACTGAACCTTTGATGTCTATTTGTGTTTTTATGTGTTTTTAGTACTTGCATATTTAATGTATGTACGTTCAGTGCTTAATGTTTGCACTGCATAATTTATGCGGTGTACTTGTACTATGCAATTTTATTGGAAGAATTTGACTCATTTGGAAATCTTCATTATGTATAATCTAAATCAGAAGTTTCATAATGTGCTTTATTGTTGTGTGAGATCTTAATCAGGTCCTTGATTTATTTGCTGGTGGTTTTAGGTACAAATGACTCCCCATGGTTATACAAGTATCTTCCATGCAATATATTTGTTATAATTGCAAGCATGTGCTAGCTTTAGAATTGAATCTATAGAGGTCTGAATTGCAAATGCTTTTAGCAGCAGCCTGAGAACAGTAAAGCAGCAGCAGCTCCATACCAAATGCTTTTAGCAAAAGGACAGGAAAACTGGAGAAGAAGATAAATCCATGTCCCCATTATTGTTTCACCAATCTTTACCCTATCCCCATAATTCCCAATCTTCTAAGTTTCCAACAACAAAATGAACACAGAAAGTCTGTACGTGTGAATGTGATTGAAAGCAATGGATTTTTTAATATAGAAATGCACCTCATTAAATGTTAAAAAGAAAAGGCAAAAGGATGGATCCATAGTTGTTTAAGATGGCATCTGGCAGTGGACAGCCTAGCTGCCTATGCACCACCTCATAGAAAACCTAGGCGTTATGTCATTTTTATACATATCTTTGATGGTTTGCATACATATTAGATATGTGTGTTTGTATATCCAACTAAGTACTTATAAGGAAACATAAGCAGTGAATCGAGTCACCGATCTATTACTTACAAGCCACACATATTCAAATATTTGGACCATTCATTCATTTAGAACACAGAGTGAAACAAAACTCATTGCATTGAAAAATTTGGGATTACAAAGACATTCACATTTGGACACACAGATTCATTCATTCAGTCATTCATTCATTCACAAAAAGTACAACAAGTCATGGTCCACAATGCTCATGTGCTTCACTAAAATGATTTTACATACACAGCAACAAACAAGACCCATGAAGCCACCAATACAGCCACACACAATCTATACTTGGTCACAACTCTTTCTTCTTTTCTGAAAGACTACTTCACTATGACTTCGAGTTGTTTGATTCTTTCTTTAAGTTCATTGATCTTTGTAGTATTTCTGTTAGGATTTTTCTCCAACTCATCAGCCCATTGGAAGAAACGACAGTAGTCATTTCCTTGCATGCAAAATATCCATCTGCTGAATGAATAGCAGAACGGAAGTAATCAATTAATAAATATTTCGGATGAAATAAACCTGCTTATTGAAGTTCAGACAACCCAAAAATCTTCTCCCAAAGTTTTTTGAGGTCCAAGTTGTCCTAGCTTCCACCAATTTACCACAATAGCAATGTTGACTACTATTTTGGACAATCACCTCACCCTGTTATGAACCACTCCTCGTAATGAAGGAAGTAGAACAAGATGAACCCAAATTGATGTCTTTGTTTTGAAGATTCATGGAGTCAGGGAAAGGGGAATAAGGGTGAACCTTTGATTTGTACTGAACCAATCTGCTGCTATAGACTGTCTTGGAGTAGCTTGTGGGAAAGGGGAATAGGGGAGAAAGAGGGTTGAAGAGGGAAAGGGTGGCAGAGGAAGAGAGATCGTGGAAGAGACATGTCTTTTTCCTCCACACGAAGGGAAAGGGTGCCGCCGTAGGGACCTATCGCCTGCCCCGTAGGGAAGGGAATCGGCCGACCTGTTCCCTGCCCCCACAGGGAAGGGAATCGGCCACCACATGGAAGTGGATCGGTGGAGATCCTGGTCGCAAGGAGATCCCGCCTTGGTCGTGCGGAGCTGCTGGTCGCCGATCGCCTCGTTTGGTCAGGCGTCGTCAAGCCAGAGAGAGAGAGAGAGCGGGGAAGTGCAGGGGAGAGTGAGGGGAGGGAGGGATCCCCTGGTCACAGCTTGATTCAGTGGTGGACTCCGTTCAGGGGATTCCCTTCCCTGTGGGGTGTCATCTTCGGTCGGCGTTCAGTCTAGAGAGAGAGGCCTCTTGGAGGGAGTTGTGGCGGAGAAAGAGATGGGGGAAGGAGCGAGGAATCAGTGGGGGAGAGAGATCGCACGGAAGAGAGAGAGACTGGTCACGGGAGTTATCAGGTGGACTCAGCACCTGTAGTTGCCTGAGTGGACAATTTTTCTCCTAACCGCTGATCAAAATCAGCCAGGATCCAAGGGCAGAAAACTTCATTGTATCCTAGCCCCAATACACTTAAGTGTATCCTAGCCTATACATATATATATATATATATATATATATATATATATATATATATATATATATATATGTGTGTGTGTGTGTGTGTGTGTGTGTATATATATACATATATATATACATACATACATATATACATACATACATATATATACATATAGTGAGAAACATATCTGGTGAGAGCATGAGAGGCATTTGAATAACTCTCCACATAGATCAATTTTTTGTAATCTAACCGTACAAATTACAAGTATACCTTAATATCTACCTTCCTATAAAATTTTATCACCATCCAATTTGTAGATCATTCACAACAACCAAATATTTTTCGACGCTCTATATTGAATTTCAGGCTGACCGTTGGATGTAAAAAGTGTATATTGTACATATGACGTGTAAACAATGTCTAATTGCAATGATTTTTTGCGAAAAGGTAAATGGAAAGATTTTTTTCATCTATACGGTTGGATTTTAAAAAATAGTTACGAATTTATAGTTATTCAAATGCCTCTCATGCTCTCACCATAGGATGTTTCTCACTGGAACGCTACCCTATATACATATATATATATATATAATATATATATATATACACATATATATACATATATGTATGTATATAGAGTCAGGCTAGAATACACTCGAGTGTACAGATCACTTCGTACACCCCAATGGTGTTTCCTTATTTAGACCATATTTTTTCAAAATGTAATCGATTGATCTTAATGGTTACAATAATAATAGGTCACATATAAAATTTGAGCTCATTTGGATGAGTGTAAGTCACTCATCCAAGGACAACAAAATCGACGAACAAAACTAATTTGAAATGCATGATTTTTGCCTCCTTTAGATACAACACCTAAAATTCTCCAAATGAGCTGAAATTCATTATATAGTATGTTCTTAAGATATTTAAGAAGATCTACGGTTTAGATTTTTCAAAAAGTTACTGCATCTTTAAAAATGACTGAGGTGTACGGTGCCTCCGGTACACTCGAGTGTACACTAGCCTGACTCTCTCTCTCTCTCTCTCTCTATATATATATATATATATATATATATATATATATATATGTATATATATGTATATGTATATGTATATATATGTATATGTATATATATGTATATGTATATATGTATATATATATGTATATATATATATAGATAGATATAGAGTCAGGCTAGAATACACTCGAGTGTACAGATCACGCCGTACACCCCAATGGTGTTTGCCTATCTAGACCATGTTTTTTCAAAATCTAATCCATTGATCTTCATGGTTACAATAATAATAGATCACATACAAAATTTGAACTCATTTGGATGAGTGTACGTCACTCATCCAAGGACAACAAAATCGATGCACAAAACTAATTTGAAATACATGATTTTTGCCTCCTTTAGATGTACGACCTATAAGTGTCCAAATGAGCTAAAATTTATTATATAGTATGTTCTTATGATAATTAATAAGATCAACGGTTTAAATATTTCAAAAAAATACTACATCTTCAAAAATGACTGAGGTGTACGGTGCCTCCGGTACACTTGAGTGTATTCTAGCCTGACTATATATATATATATATATATATATATATATATATATATATATATATATATATATATATATATATATATATATATATATATATATATATATATATATATATGTGTGTGTGTGTGTGTGTGTGTGTGTGTGTCTATATATATATGTGGTGAGAGCATGAGAGGCATTTGAATAACTCTCCACATAGATCAATTTTTCATAATCTAACCGTACAAATTACAAGTATACCTTAATATCTACCTTCCTATAAAATTTTATCACCATCCAATTTGTAGATCATTCACAACAACCAAATATTTTTCGACTCTCTATATTGAATTTTAGGTTGACCGTTGGATGTAAAAAGTGTATATTGTACATATGGACGTGTAAACAATGTCTGATTGCAATGATTTTTTGTGACAAGGTAAATGGAATGATTTTTTTTTTTATCTATACGGTTGGATTTTAAAAAATAGTTACGAATTTATAGTTATTCGAATGCCTCTCATGCTCTCACCGTAGGATGTTTCTCACTGGAATGCTACCCTATATATATATATATACATACATATATATGTATATTGAGTCAGGCTAGAATACACTCGAGTGTACAGATCACGTCGTACACCCCAATGGTGTTTCCTTATTTAGACCATATTTTTTCAAAATGTAATCGATTGATCTTAATGGTTACAATAATAATAGGTCACATATAAAATTTGAGCTCATTTGGATGAGTGTAAGTCACTCATCCAAGGACAATAAAATCGACGAACAAAACTAATTTGAAATGCATAATTTTTGCCTCCTTTAGATACAACACCTAAATTCTCCAAATCAGCTGAAATTCATTAAATAGTATGTTCTTAAGATATTGAAGAAGATCTACGGTTTAGACTTTTCAAAAAGTTACTGCATCTTTAAAAATGACTGAGGTGTACGGTGCCTCCGGTACACTCGAGTGTACACTAGCCTGACTCTCTCTCTCTCTCTCTCTATATATATATATATATATATATATATATATATATATATATGTATATGTATATATATGTATATGTATATATATATGTATATGTATATGTATATATATGTATATGAATATATATATATATACATATATATATAGTCAGGCTAGAATACACTCAAGTGTACAGATCACGCCGTACACCCCAATGGTGTTTGCCTATCTAGACCATGTTTTTTCAAAATCTAATCCATTGATCTTAATGGTTACAATAATAATAGGTCACATACAAAATTTGAACTCATTTGGATGAGTGTACGTCACTCATCCAAGGACAACAAAATCGACGCACAAAACTAATTTGAAATACATGATTTTTGCCTCCTTTGGATGCACGACCTATAAGTGTCCAAATGAGCTAAAATTTATTATATAGTATGTTCTTATGATAATTAAGAAGATCAATGGTTTAAATTTTTCAAAAATTTACTACATCTTCAAAAATGACTGAGGTGTACGGTGCCTCCGGTACACTCGAGTGTATTCTAGCCTGACTATATATATATATGTGTGTGTGTGTGTGTGTGTGTGTGTGTGTGTGTGTGTGTATCTATATGTATATCTATATGTATATCTCTATGTGTATATATATGTATATCTATATGTATATGTATATGTATATGTATATATATATATATATATATATATATACATATATATACGTATATATATAAGTATATGTATATATATATATATATGTATATGTATATGTATATGTATATGTATATGTATATGTATATGTATATGTATATGTATATATATATATATATATGTGTATGTATAGGTATATATGTATATGTATATATAGATATATATGTATATGTATATGTGTATATATATGTATATGTATATATATGTATCTATATGTATATGTATATATATAACATACATATGTATATATATACATACATATATATATAGGGCGTTCATTCATTGCCCGCGCGGGTAGTCTGGATTTTCGCTACCCGACAGCCAAAAAAGTAACTCTCCTGGCTAAGAAAGTAACTCTGCTGTAAAAAAAGTAACTATGATGTCAAAAAAGTAACTCTGCTGGATAAAAAAGTGACTCTGTATAAAATATACAACAAATATATATAAGGACGGGTTTTTTTATTTTGGAGGGGCAAATGATATTATTTTTGGCTAAAATATTTTAAATAGCTAGACAAAATAGTCATCTACAATTGCGAAATTTTTTCAAAAAAAAAGTGTTCGGAAGGGTGGGCGGGTAGCTACCCGCGCGGGCAATAAAGATGGGCCTATATATATATATATATATATATATATATATATATATATATATATATATATATATATATATATATATATATATATATATATGTTCGTGTGTGTGTGTGTGTGTGTGTGTGTAGGGTAAAAGAATTATGTACCTGAGTATATGTAGCTTACATGTACCCATCTTCATTTGTGATGATTACATAAGTATAAAAACCAATCCAACCTTATGGATGTGATGTAGACCCCTTAGATAACATGTGTATAAAAATCACTTCAAAATGAGGTTCTTAGACCATAAAATGAAAGAATATACATATTTTCTAATCAACGGTAAGTTGCTAAAATTGCACAAACCGTTGAATGATGTATTGTTATATCTCATTATATACATAATAAATGGTTGTTATTTTTTGAACGCATCTAATCTATTGTATTTTTATTCAATCTATAAGGTTGGATTGAATAAATATATTCTACATATGTCATTTTCATGACCGGTACACATAAGTTGCATGTACTGGCCGGTACACACTTCCTAACCTCATATATATATATATATATATATATATATATATATATATATATATATATATATATATATATATATATATATATATATATATATATATATATATATATATATATATATATATATATATATATATATATATATATATATATATATGTGTGTGTGTGTGTGTGTGTGTGTATGTATATATATACATATATATATACCTATATATATGTATATATATATATACATACACCACTACAGAAATAGCGTTCAGTGTCGCTTTTCTGGGCGTCGGTTATTAAGGAAAACCGACGCCTATAATATCAGGCGTCGGTTATTTAGGCAAACCGACGTCTATATTCGAAGACCAGCCAGACACGGGTACCGCTTTGTATTCAGTGTCGGCTTACTATAACCAACCGACGCCTAAAAGTACCCGCGAAATCCAATTTTCGACCGAAAAAAATTTGGGCCACATACAGCGTCGGGTTTTTAACTATTCACCGACACCTATTTAAAATGAAATTCTGCGCGAAAAGTTCCACTTTAGGTGTCGGTTATCCTTGGATAACCGACGCTGATAATAGTTCCCGCCAACAAATTTGGGGTCGGTTTTTTACTATCAACCGACGCTGAAGATAATAGGCGTCGGTTGTTTGAAACAACCGACGCTATTTGGGAACTTAATAGCCCCGCGAAACAGAGAACTCTTCCCCATTTCTCTGTTTCATTGCGAACCGCCTGCTAGGTCTGGCGATTCTTACCGCCGGTGCTCCCCGCCGTCGTTGCCCCCCTCCCTCGCGCCGCCACCGTTGTTTCTCCCCCGCGTCGCTGCTCCTCTCCTCGCCGCCGCGCCGCTCCTCTCCTCAGCTTTCCTCGCCGCCGCGCCGCTGCTCTCCTCGTCGCCGGTGGCTTCTTTGGTGTTGTCCTTGCCGGCGCCGATTGCCTGTAGGTCTCTGATCAGGCCGCTGCTCTCCAGGCCAGGCATTCTTCCTCTTCCCTCAAGAAACTGCCTTCTTCCTCCTTCCTTCCTCCGCCTAGGCGGCTGCTTGGGCGGTGCCAAGGCACGCCAAGGCTGATGCTGGGCATTTTTTTATTTTTTATTTAAGTTATTTACTTATTGGTAACTTGATAAGTAACTCATATCCATTGATGTTGAAGTAAGTTAAGAAGCCAGTTTGTTGACAGTGATATCTGATTATCCATCTGACTTTTGGTTCTTCATCCTATTCATCATGGTGGCATTGCCTCATACTATGGTCAACTAGGGGAAGTAACATTTGTCTGCAATGTAACTTATCAAAACATGTAGAATTAGTAACTGAAGAACTGGGAGTAGGAACATGTATAATGGGTACATCACAATGGTGAAAATTTAGCTCAAATGAGTGAATTGCTTGATTTTTTTTGAAAGCTCTAGTTATACTTATTATATTTTAATGTGATGTTACTCTATGCATGTTTCATGTTTGGTACACGACTGAAGCAGCAGTATATTAATTTAAAAAATGATTGTCTTTGTTTCAATATTGTTGAGTATATTGAGAATCCTAATCACCCTTCTTGCTTAATGATGAACTGTAATGCACACATGTGACATGCTTGGAATGTAAATAATGAACTTTTCCCTAAATTGCCAATCATGCTTTTAAAGACATCAATAATCACCCTAACTTGAAGAACTAGGATTGTAGGTATAAGAATGACATCACATGTATTTGTTGGCCTAGAAACCCGTCCAAGATTTACTCATTAGGAGTAAATCTTGGATAGTCCCCGGTTTGGGACTGTTCTTGAACACCTAATCTCACTTAGGATGTAAGTGTATAATGTGTATTGGGTTTTTGAGAAAATTTCGGTAGCATTTCCCCGTTTGTTCTCTAAGTACATATGTACTTAGAGAACATCGGAGAAATGCTGCCGAAATTTTCTTGAAAACCCAATACACATTATACACTTACTAGTGAGATTAGGTGTTCAAGGATGGGATAGGTGGTACACATTTATTATGTATAAGAATGATATCAAATGTGTTTGTTGGCCTAGAAACCCGTCCAAGATTGACTCATTAGGAGTAAATCTTGGATAGTCCCCAGTTTGGGACTGTTCTTGAACACCTAATCTCACTTAGGATGTAAGTGCATAATGTGTATTGGGTTTTCGAGAAAATTTCGGTAGCATTTCCCCATTTGTTCTCTAAGTACATATGTACTTAGAGAACAGTGGGGAAATGTTGTCGAAATTTTCTTGAAAACCCAATACACATTATACACTTACTAGTGAGATTAGGTGTTCAAGGATGGGATAGGTGGTACACATTTATTATATATAAGAATGACATCAAATGTGTTTGTTGGCCTAGAAACCTGTCCAAGATTGACTCATTAGGAGTAAATCTTGGATAGTCCCCGGTTTGGGAATGTTCTTGAACACCTAATCTCACTTAGGATGTAAGTGTATAATGTGTATTGGGTTTTCGAGAAAATTTCGGTAGCATTTCCCCATTTGTTCTCTAAGTACATATGTACTTAGAGAACAGCAGGGAAATGCTTTCGAAATTTTCTTGAAAACCCAATACACATTATACACTTACTAGTGAGATTAGGTGTTCAAGGATGGGATAGGTGGTACACATTTATTATATATAAGAATGACATCACATTATACACTTAGGATGTAAGTGTATACCATAATCTTTTCCTAATATATACTTGTTTCCTAATATATACTTGTTTTCTCTGATCATAGAATGGATAGATCATGGATGTCCATTCGTAATCGTTGCACCCCAGAGTTTATATCTGGTCTTGATCAGTTTATTAGATTTGCCGAGGAACATAGAAAAAAACCTACAGATAGGTTCTATTGTCCATGTAGGCATTGCGGTAACAACTTGAAAGTCAACACTGGTGAGGAAATCAAAAGTCATGTCATGTGCAACGGGATTGTACAAGGCTATACAGAATGGCACTGGCATGGAGAGATTTCAAAATCGAAACCAGTAGATGTCGATAGCAGTGCTTGGGTGGAAGAAGAAATTGCCTCTGATGACGTAAATGTGAACGAACCAGTTCCAGCAGACATCGTTGATGCAATGCTGGATAGTTGTAGGGTAGAGCACACCGATCCACCTCCTATCTTTAGAAACATTGTGCATGATGCTGATATACCGTTATACATAGGTTGTGCTAAGTTTACGAAGCTTAGCGCTGTGTTAACAATAGATGGAGCGACAAAAGCTTCACTTCATTGTTGACTTTGTTGAAAGAAATGCTTCCTGAAGGAAACAAGCTGCCAATCTCAACATACCAGGTAAAGAAAATGTTGTGCCCAATGGGAATGGAGGCCAAGAAGATACACGCATGCCCAAATGATTGTGTATTATTTCAAAAGGACTATGTAGATTTGAAAGATTGTCCAAAATGTGGTGCGTCAAGGTATAAATTGACGACTTCGGGGGAGTCCAAAACTGGTTCTCCTGCCAAGGTGTTGTGGTATCTACCTATAATATCACGGTTTCAACGCTTGTTTGCAAATTCGAAAGATGCGAAGAATTTGAGGTGGCATGCAGATGTTAAGAAAAATAATGATGGGATCCTACGACATGCGCCTGATTCCCCACAGTGGAAGAAGATTGATCTATTGTACCCCAAATTTGGTGAAGAAGATAGGAATCTAAGACTTGGGCTTTGTACAGATGGGATGAATCCGTACGGGACATTGAGCAGCCAACATAGCACTTGGCCAGTCATGCTTGTTATATACAATCTTCCTCCCTGGATGTGTATGAAAAATAAGTACGTTATGTTGTCGTTGTTGATATCGGGCCCTAAACAACCCGGAAATTATATCGATGTTTATCTTGAACCTTTGATTGATGACTTAAAGAAACTTTGGGCTGAAGGTGTGATGACCTATGATGCTTCAGCAAGAGAGACATTTCGTTTGCACGCTATGTTGTTTTGCACTGTTAATGACTTTCCAGCATATGGGAATTTGTCTGGATATAGTGTCAAAGGAGCTAAAGTGTGTCCTGTATGTGAAGAAAACACTGATTCAATAAGACTAAAACATGGCGGCAAGACTGTATATCTTGGTCATCGAAGGTTTCTTTCAAAATTCCATCCGTATCGTAGGAAGTGCAAAGCATTCAATGGATGGAATAATGAACGGAGTGCACCTAAACCTATACCAGGGGATGTTGTTTATGCAAGAGTAAAAGACATTGTCAATGAATTTGGTAAGAAATCACAATGTAGTTGGCCATACGGAGTGACAATTCTTCATTCAAGAAGTCAATATTTTGGGATCTTCCTTATTGGAGTTCTTTGACAGTCAGGCATTGTATCGATGTAATGCATGTTGAGAAAAATGTCTGTGATAGCATCATTGGTACTCTGTTAAATATACCAGGTAAGACTAAAGATGGGATAAAATATAGACTGGACCTACGTGAAATGGGAATAAGGTCAGAATTAACAGAATTACGTGAAATGGGTAATAAAAGAACATACTTACCTCCCGCTTGTTACACGTTGTCTAGAAAGGAGAAGAAAACTTTTTGTGAATGCTTGGTAAATGTTAAAGTGCCACATGGTTACTCATCCAACATCCGTAGATTGGTATCAATGAAAGATCTGAATTTGATAGGTCTTAAATCTCATGATTGTCACACTCTAATGCAACAAATATTTCCCGTGGCAATTCAATCTATATTGCCGAAGCATGTAAGGTTTGCAATTACCAGACTTTGTTTCTTTTTCAACAGTCTATGCAGCAAAGTTATTGACCCTGATACTCTCGATAATTTGCAAAGAGAAGTGGTTGTTACCCTATGTCAGCTTGAGATGTATTTCCCTCCTTCATTCTTTGATATCATGGTACATCTTGTTGTCCACTTGACTAGGGAAGTGAAAATGTTGGGACCAGTTTTCTTGTATTGGATGTATCCCTTTGAACGATACATGAGTGTTTTTAAAGGTGATGTTAGAAACCGTTATCGGCCTGAAGGGAGTATTATTGAAGGTTATGTGGCGAGAGAGGTTATGGATTTTTGCAATGACTTTATCAGTGGTAATGATACTCCTGATAATGACAAGAATATTGAGGAGGGCAAAGGAATTTTGGGATCACGGGTGAAAGTAATCAGCCGTGAGCAGTTGGAACAAGCTCACTTGTATATTTTACACAATATGGACGAAGTGAGTGTTTATATCGAGGAACATACCAATTTCATAAAGAGACAACATCCTCGAGCAAGTTCAATGTGGCTTGCTAGAGAGCATAATAAGACTTTTACTAAGTGGTTTGAAGATAAAGTCTTACATCAACTATCTCAAACACCAAATGATATTACAGAAAATATCAAATGCCTCGCCTTTAAATCAAAACCGAATGTTATGTCTTATGAAGGGTTTGACATTAATGGATTCACATATTACACAAAGCGCCAAGATGATAAGAGTGTCGTCCAAAATAGTGGGGTCACTCTTCAAGCGTCGACTATGTACTTTGTAAGTGCAAAGGATAAGAGTCCACGTGAAGCTAAAATGTCATATTACGGTGTCATTGAAGACATTTGGGAGTTTGACTACATAGATTTCAAAATTCCGCTCTTTAAATGTAATTGGGTTGATAACACCAAAGGAGTTATAGTGGATGAATTGGGTTTCACTTTGGTGAACTTTGAAAAGATTGGCGAGAAGGGTGAACCATTCATATTGGCATCACAGGCGAAACAAATATTCTATATCGATGATCCTGCAAATGATAAATGGTTGGTTGTTCTTCATGGTAAAAGATAGTTCATTGAAGATCCTATAGATGAAGAAGAGTACTATGATAAGTATGATGAATCCAGTCCATTCTCAGTTGGGTTGCCAACTCCACAAAATATTGAAGCTAATGATGACTTATATGTGCGCGGAGATCACAATGAAGGATTGTTAATTGATAAAAGATCACAATTTCGAGACATGTATGTTTATACAAATGCTAAATGTTTGCCTTTTTCTATTTAATACAAATGCTAAATGTTTGCCTTTTTCTAGTTAATACAAATGCTAAATATTTTCCTTTTTAATGACATTTTTAGATGGCTGACCATGATGAGCATGATGTCCATGATGAGCATGAAGTCCATGATGAGCATGTTGTCCATGACGAGCATGGCGAGGATACCAATGTAAGTTCTAAAAACATATCCTGTATTTCTATAAAATTCATTATCTTCTAGTTATGTCATATATCTTATATTTCTATATTGGGCTAATTCAGTGTGTTTATTTTTGTCAAATTTTAGGTTGATGATGCACATGTACCCACTGAAGCACTGGAGCAACTTGATGCGTAGCACCAAACACTTAACAAGAAAAGGGGCATCACTCTGTTGAAGAAGTTAATAGCGCTTAGTGGCAGTGGATCCAAATTGGTTGTGGAGTTTGATAATGGAGGAAATGCAATTGGAGTGAACCGCAATAATTTTGTAAACTATCTTGGGTGTACCACTCGGAGCCATTGTGGTGTTAAGTATGATAATTGGCATAAAGTTCCTCAGGGGAAAAAAGACTTGATATGGAAGGATTTATGCGTGAGTTATTATTATTTGCAATTCTATTTTGTAGATTATAAATTCTATTATTTGCAATTCTATTTTGGATACTAGTTAATAACATTTCTATTTTACAGAATCTGTTTGCATTGGATGAGAAGTTGCATCGTAAAAGTGTGATGCAACGCGCTGGAAAGATGCTTAGGAATTATAGGACAAATCTGAACAGAGAATACATAAAAGAGGGTGATAAGAAAAAGAAGTCAGCCCTTGAACAATGGAACTTCTTGGACAAAGAAGATTGGGACAATTTTGTTGCTTCAAGAAAATCTGAAGAATTCAAGGTATTAGGCGTCACACCCAATTTAATTAATATACATTGTATTCACCTATTCAAGATTAACATTTAGTGATACTAACCAAATCATTAATGTGCATACTAACTAGGCCCTCAGTGACGCACAAAAAGCAAGGCGTGCACTGAATGTGCATGACCACACTATGGGTCCAAAAGGCTATGCAAGCGTTCGCCAAAGACTACATGCGGAGTCTACGGCTACTCAGGAGTCTGCTCCTACTCAGGAGTCTGCTCCTACTCAGGAATCTGCCACACCCATGCCTCGCCATGATATCTGGATAGCTGGGAGGCAAAACAAGAAGGGTGAAATAAAGAAGCTCGTAACTGCTGAGGCGGCTGCGAAAATGGTAAAATACAACTCTTAGAGCAATCGTTTGAATATTGATTATTTGTGGTGTTAACTTACCAATTTCTGTTGATGGTGATTAGCGGGAGCTGCACGAGCAGAGGAAACAAGGCACGTTCATCCCTCAGGGCACAAGGGATGAATTGACAGTTGCTTTGGGTAACCCAGAGCATCCTGGACGTGTTAGGGGTGCATGTGCTAGTGTGGGCATCAAAGCATTCTTTGGGCCATCCCAGCGCAAACCCAGAGCGGGACTTTCTCAAGAAGAGGTAACCTATTCTTTTTTTAGAATGTTACTGCAAAAGGAAATTCAATAATAAGAAGCTAATGTTTCTTTTATCCATGTATAGGAGAATAAGAGAGTCGAGGATATAGTTGCTAAGAAGGTCAACGATGTAGTTGCTGAGAAGGTCAAGGAAGAATTGCTGCGGTGACAGGCATCTCAGGCTTCCAATCAGCCTATGGCAACCCACTCTTCTCCTGATGCACAGACTTCGAGTAATCCTGGAGACCCATCGCCTAACACGTCTGCTGTAAGTATTGTTTATGACATTGTAGCTAGTCTTTTCAAGATGATATGTTTTCAAGATGATATGTATATATGTATAACATTCTTTACGTAAATTTGTAGGCATTGAAGCCATGCCGCTTAAGAATACAAGACTATGTTGTTGCAGAGGCGCAGGCTTACCCGTCCCTTCCTGGGGAAAGGTTTCACGGGACTCCAATGCCACAGGGCTACGTTCGTGTAGGCCCATTACGTGTGTTACCCGATTGGAGGGAAGCTACATTGCCATATCCCCACCCGGATATTGATACACTTGCTGAGGCAGAAGGCGGGGCCATATTGTGGCCCAAAGCAGATGTCGTCTACACTACTGAAATTGTAAGATAAATTTACATTGATTTAGACTGTTAATGTGTATATATGATGTCAACTGATCTGAAATTATATATACATGTTAAAAAGAAGACACCAGGAGCACCTAGGCCTCCACCTCCACTTCCCGCATTACCAACTTGGGTTCCAACTGACCTAACATACCCGTTAGGTCCTGCTTGTAGGGGAATGGCATGTTGGCTACGGGCACATAATATACATTGCCCGATAATTGTTTCTTTAGATGCATATTATGCAGGTCAATCATACGATAGCTCTTTATTTATACAAGATATTATTGAGTTGTTTATGTATGATTGGTTGAATACATCAATGATAGAGACATGGGTAAGGTGAGATCTTGTTTATACATCCATATACCTTGTGTAAGATCTGGTGATCTGGTTTCTTATATATTAATGCATACGTAATACATGTTTTGCAGCTACTTAGTCGAAGATCATTGCAAACAATTTGCATTTGATCATGTGGGATTTTTGATTCCATCATTGATTAGTATGGTAGCTAAAGACCCTGATAATGTTAACCAATATTGTATAGATACTTTTACAATTTTTGGTCAGCAAAAGAAGACGATAATAATAGCTCTATTCAATGTCAAGTAAGTTTACTTTATTTATAATTTGGACTTAAGAAAATTCCATTTTTATTGTGCATTTTGAGTTATTAATTGTTAACTTTTTACCTCTAGCGGTAAACATTGGGAGTTACTAGTTATTGTCCCTGGGACGTTCACTGTTTATTATCTAGATCCTGCGGGAAGTACATTAAACACTAAAATTAGACACGTAATGAGAATGCCATTATTCTGGTCAGAAATATTTCATTTTTGTATCTGTTAACATCTGTTATTACATTACTATTTACTTATGTAATTTACTGTGTTATATTAACATGTAGGGGTTTAGATGCATTCAAAAAGGCTGGAAGAACGGTCCCAAGGAAAAAGAACCAGCCAATAAATTGGCAGAACGTACAAGTAAGTTCCCGACTCCAATGTATATATTATTGATGTGAATTGTGCTTAGTTGTATTATTTTGTATGTTTCACTTTATAGTGCGCTACACAAGAGAATGGCTGGGCATGCGCATACTATGTGATGCGATTTATGCAGATGATTATCAAACATGCCGCATTGGACATCGATACCATACATGAGGTATTATATATAGTCTCATTAGTTAGTATGAAATATATCAATCTTATTTTTATATTATTACTTATATATATACATCATTCTCTTTGCAGGTGTTTAAAACTGACAACACTATAGGTAAACGCTTAAAAAATATACATGCTCCATATACGATGGAAGCATTAAATGAAATAAGAGAAGAATGGGCAAAAGCCATACAAGCAGTGGCAACTGTAAGATATAATTGGGATGTTGATAGCGATAATGAATGATACTTTGTAAATGAATATTTCTGAATGTTAATACATGTATTTGAATGTTTCTATATGTGTGAATGTGAGAATTGAATTGATGTCTGAATTTATCAACTTGTGTGAAATTTTCCTTGGGACTTTTGCATGTTTGTGGTCTGTTTGTAGGCTGATATCAATGGATGTCGTAAACCTGCAGTTCAGAAAACTGAATTGCAGGTTCTCATCCTGCTGACCAGCCACAGCAGGCCTCCAAACTGATATGAAAAAAAATAGATATAAGCGTCGGTTATTTACAAAAAACCGTCAGCAAAGACCTACAACGTCGGGTTTCTGACCAAAACCGACGCCTAATGTGGCAACATCCGTACTGGAAATGGCGTCGGCTGTTCGTGTCAAACCGACGCCTATTTAACATATAGGCATCGGTCTTTTAGTAGATAACCGACGCCAAACTGGTCCGCGCCACAGAAAACAGCGTCATCTAGGACACTTTCTGTGTCGGTTACCAAGTAAACATCGACACTATAGTCCATATAGACGTCAGTCTTTTAGTAGATAACTGACGCAGAATGTGTCCTAGATGACGCCGTTTTCTGTGGCGCGAACCCTTTTGGCGTCAGTTATCTACTAAAAGACCGACGCCTATATGTTAAATAGGCGTCGGTTAAAAAACTGACGCCGAAGTGTTCGACCTTTAGCGGCGCCCACATAGGCGTCGCTCAGAAACCGACGCCAAAGGGGGTTAAACAACTGACGCCAAAGGCTGTTTCTGTAGTAGTGATATATATGTATATATATATGGGCCCATCTTTATTGACCGCGCGGGTAGCTACCCGCCCACCCTTCCCATAACTTTTTTCAAAAAAAAATTTCACAATTGTAGAGGACTATTTTGTCTATCTCTCCAAAAACTTTTGGCCAAAAATAATATCATTTGCCCCTCCAAAATCAAAAAATCGGTCATTATATATATATCTGCTGTACATTTTGTACAGAGTTAATTTTTTACCACCATAGTTACTTTTTTGACCGCAGACTTACTTTTTTGGCTATGAGAGTTACTTTTTTGGCTAGGAGAGTTACTTTTTTGGCTGCAGGGTAGCGAAAATCCAAGTTACCCGCGCGGGCAACGAATGAACGCCCTATATATATGTATATATGTATATATATGTATATGTATATATATGTGTATAAATTTATTTATATATATGGCATGTATTTTATACATGTCTCCTATTTTGATTATATTTTTTTTGAAGTTTCTTATTTTTGACATGTAGAGGTTACTTTACCTTGTAAATTGTTACTTTTCATACTAGATAGTTACATTTGTAACATCTATAATAAATATATAATTATATATATATATATTGAGATTTATTTAATGTCTGTGCGGGTATTAATGTTTCGCTACCCGGTCTTGAAAATACGGTGGCACTCCTTGTCTTCTGTTTCGCGTATCTGCAATCCCTAATCCCGCGAGGTCTGGCTGGGATTGTGACAAAACCCTGGTGAGCTCGCTGCCCGAATCCCGACGAGAGACTTGACCCTCCTTGCCTTCCGTTGCCTGTCCACAGATGGTCCATGCTCTGATCAATGGACACCTCGTCATTCCATCTACAGAAGCCAGAATCCACCGACAACGCTGAGAGTTTCCTGAAGCAGAGGTATTGCTATATCCTTTATCCATGGATTGACGGCTGTCGAAACAACCGTTGGGGCATTGGGTCTTCGGGACGGAGGCAGTTTGGAGAGAAAGTTGAGAAAACAAGATTTAAGATCGACAGGTCACGATGGTGGCAATGTTGGCAATGTGCGACGCCTGATGATGCGTGAAGACCCAATGCCTTTCCGCTTCTAGGCTGGCTCCACGGCGGCTCCACCAGCGTCGATGACCTTGTGTCCCTGTGTGACGAAATCCATCTATTAGCCTTGCCGCCTTCACCTTGGGAATCTGGGAGTGAGAAAATCCTTGAAAGGAGCCTAGTATTCCCTCGTCTCTCCAGCCCCCAGGCCATAAGCGTCATGGACTTACACTGCCGTCTTTCGTGCCACCACCGGTGAGTCCAAGAAGCCCGTCGTGGTCTGACATGATGCCGTGTGTGGCCGCCCTATGGCCAGAGGATTGAGCTGTGACATAATCGTCATTGATTGCATTCTCACAGCCAAAGAAATTTGATTCAGTATTCTCTACATTGTGGACAAAATTAATGTTACTGCAATTGAACAAGGCTTGGGTCAGTCGAGTGGGGGATTGCAATTCTTGTAAATCACCATGAGATCTAAGCCAAGTTTCAGGATGAGATTGACAGGGCGTCCAGTTCATTAAGCCTGACACACACACACACCCCAAACTCAAAGGTCGTGAATAAGGAGACACTCCTCTTCCGCATGTTAATCCCCTTACTTGTCCTGAATATGAACCTCAATGACGGAAATTTCAGCAGATATTCTGGATTTTTGTTTGACTGGAAAGCCAGTGTTGTCAACACTCTGCCAGGAATGTGTTCGACTCTTGTACTTGGGAAGCTGAATCTGTAGTTTGTCCTAAATGCTAGTGCAATTCGTATTTGTAAAAATCTACAAGACATCAAATGTTGCATTCTTGAACATCAAAATCTAGTTCACGCTTACAGTACAGAAGATGGCATGTCCACGGGATATGTTTGTTTTTTATATAACGAGGGAAGTGAAAGTCGAACATTCAAGCAACAAATGGGTTTCACTCGAGCCTACAAAAAACAGGCTGTTCACAATACTGTCATCGGACCTTGATGTGTTATATATTATATAGATACAATGTTATATATGATGTCTAAAATTTGCATTTGCACTCAATAGCCTGCGACTGCAAGGAGGATGACGATACTGCTAGGCCAGCACAGAAACCTACTGCGACTGGGCGGGTGAGCGTTCACGACCGAGAAAGGGTGAAATCCAGAGAATGAAACGCATGGTTATCTCTTGATAAACAATTATTACATGTTGATAAACAAATTGATATCTATTTTTACAGTGAATCTTCAGACGACTTCGACCAAAGGAAGGAGAACATGGTCTATGGAATCGGGAAGAGACGTTATTGTTAATCTGACCGCACTTGAAAGCCGTGGAGGATGCATAGGAAGCCATTACTACAGCCTATATGTAATTCATACTATTCGGCCTGACGTTGTCATCCTTGTCATTCAACCAAAGTTTGCTTCTTGGTATTCTGTTTCAGTGTTGTTCGCGTGGGTAATGCTTACGTTCAGAGTTACTCTCTGTCATGTGACATGTGATATGGCACATGAACCGATTGTAGAAATGTGTCATAAAGTATAACAGAATTTATAAATGTTATGATGGATTTTATGACGCCTTTGTATTCTAATTGTACTTCATGCATTCTTGCAAATTTCGATAAATATGTTGCCGCCATCCATTGGCTGATCTATACAACTAAAAAAACACAGGAATGATAAATGGTAAACAATGGTGGTGGCGTAAACAAGCATACAGGAATCATTATGAGATTAAATCATTGAGAAACCAACGACCGTTACTTTTTGTACAGATTGCGCTGGATTACGCTGGATGAAAATGAAATTGCACCGAACATAGTTACTTTTTGTATCGCATAATTAGCGGTCAGTCAATACACTCAAGTGTGTTTGCATATCAAAACTATTTTTTTGTAAAATGTAAACCATTGATCTTCACTGACATACTATAACTAGTCTACATACAAATTTTGAGCTCATTTGGATGAGTGTAAGTCATTCATCCGAGGGCAACAAAATTGACGTGCAAAACTAATTTGAAATGTATAATTTTTGTGGCCTTTATAACATGACCTATAAATGTCCAAATGTGCTCAAATTTTTCATACGAGCTATTTAAAACATGTTTAAGAACATCTACGGATTAGATTTAAAAAAAATATATTACTATCATGAAAAACTACTTGAGTGTAATCTGCTCTGAATACACTCTAATGTATTCTAGCCTGACTCTCTCTCTCTCTCTCTCTCTCTCTATATATATATATATATATATATAGAGAGAGAGAGAGAGAGAGAGAGAGAGTCAGGCTAGAATACACTCGAGTGTACGGATCACATGAATACACTCAAGTGTGTTTACATATCAAGACTATTTTTTGCAAAATATAAACCGTTGATCTTCACCGAAATACTATAAATAGGCTACATATAAATTTTGAGCCCATTTGGATGAGTGTAAGTCACTCATCTGAGGGCAACAAAATCGACGTGCGAAACTAATTTGAAATGCATAATTTTTGCGGTCTTCATAACATGAGCTATACATAACCAAATGTGCTCAAATTTTGCGTATAAGTTGTTCACGAGATGTTTAAGAAGATCAACGGATTATATTTTCAAAAAAATATTGCATCATGAAAAACTACTTGAGTGTATTCTGCTCCAGATACACTCGAGTGTATTCTAGCCTGACTCTCTCTCTCTCTCTCTCTCTCTATATATATATATATATATATATATATATGAGAACGTTTTTAATACCTGCGTGAGTATCTTATCTTTGTTACTCGTCCCTAGAAAACATGGTGGCACACATCGTAAATATAGACATAATGTCTGTCGTCCGAAATCCCATTTCAACAATAGTCTGGCATCTGCCGATTTCTCCTAATGGTCGGCCCTCTCCATTTGGATCTACCTGGACTCCGGTGACTGAGTCTCAACATCTCCTCTTATCCCGACTCCACTGGATGATGGATGTTCGACGCCTTTTTGTATTTGAGTGAGTCTCTATTCTCGCGAGCACCGCCGCAGAACCGTCTTCCGACGAACAATTGGTAGATCTCGACTTTTAGTACCAGCACCCGGCTGTCGTCCTTCTTCTGTTGCGTCTGCGGCTGATTCTTCTCGCTCTTCTTCTTCACTCCGTATAGCTCGGCGGGTCCCAAATCGAAGTTGGTCGCGAGTCCCTGCGCCGCTGGAGGTATCTGTTGTTGTTCGGATGCGGACGAGGCTGCTCCTGATGCTGCTGTTGTTACCATGTCTTGCTGCGTGAGCGGGACTGGTGCGGTCTGTGGCGGGAGCTTCCCTAGCTTGATCTTACAGTATCACGGCGTGGAGGATGGGTAGACTCTGGAGCGTGAGGGGCGAGCCACAACTGGGATGCGGAGGACTAGGTTGCCGACTAGGACGCGGATGAAAGGGCAGGGATCGATGGTCAGCGGAGATGAAAATTAGGGTACTATTAGGTTTGGAAATTGAGGATATGAAATTTTGAAGGGGGGTTGGCGGAGAAGGGCTCTGCTAGTCAAAGCATTGGAGAGGGAAGGTGTGGATTGTGGAGTGCAAGGAAGGTGGAAGGGTCAAAGGATGATTTGAATGGTTCAATAATTGGGGATGAGATATATACGGAGTAGGTATCAAAGCGGGAGTTCTGGGTGCACACGATGGGGAAGCAAGCAAGCAACGAGCTAGTGGGGGACAGGCAAAGTAGGGCACATGCTAGAATAATGAGATGGAAGGAGAGAGAATCATGAGCTCATTCTGCTTAGGGTTCCAAAAGCAAGACGGCATCGAGCGAAAGAAGGCAGACTTAGCTGCTGCTATGCTAGATGCAACTAGATCGATGGATGATGAGTTGCTACACTGCTGCCTTCAAATCTAGTGGGAATGAGTGAGAGAAAAAGAATAAGAAAGACATGTATGGCCCCAACTACAACTGGGTCCAATCTTCTCTCTCTCTCTACCGCGACCACCACTTCCGCTGCTACAAACCCAACTGCTGCTATGCTGAATGCTGAAAAAAATAATCATGTAGATGAAGTTTTATTTTCTGAATGTTAACTGTCTTTTTTTTATATTTGAATAAATGCTTCCGTGTAAACAACATCTTATTCTCGTGTAAGTAGAATGTTGTGATCAGCTATGTCGAAGCTGGAAGATACTATTAGCATTGTGTATGTGTTCTAAATCAAAAGGTTGGGTTGGCGTACATATTACTTAATAGACATTAGTGTGAATCGAAACATCATGGTTAGTTATATATTAAATTGTCAGTTTGTGATATCACTACATGTTGAACTTCTTTTATCAGCAGTAGTTTACTCAACCAATGCCATCCTCTTCAGTTATATTTATTTTGTATTCCCTATTTACTGGAGCAATAATGATGTTGAACTGATTTAGCTAATGTTTATTGGACTTTACTTTTAGTGTTGGATAGTTACTTTTCTTGTGTTAGGGTTTACTTTTAGTATTGGATAGTTACTTTTCTTGTGATATAGTTACTTTTTGTCTCCAGTTGTTACTTTCAGTGTCAGATAGCTACCTTTTTATCATGATGTTACTCTTTTAATGTCGGATAGATACTTTTTATACCATATAGTTACTTTTTGTGTCTTAGTGTAACTTTCAGTATTGGATAGCTACTTTTTGTGTCATGGTGTTACTTTTAATGTCAGGTAGATACTATCTGACACTAAAAGTAACACTGGACACAAAAGGTAACTATATGGTACAAAGTGTAACTATCAGTACCATCATCACACAAAAAGTAACTATCTGACACCAAAAGTAACATTAGGACACAAAAAGTAACTATATGGTAACAAAAGTAACTATCTGACATTAAAAGTAACATTGTGATAAAAAAAATATAATTATCTGACACTGAAAGTAACACTAGGACACAAAAAAGTAACTATCTGACACTAAAAGTAACACAAAGACACAAAAATTAACTATCTGACGCTGAAAGTAACACAAAGAAACTATTTGGCACATGGATAACATTTCATAATAAAAAGCAACTATTTGACATGCAAGGTATCATTTGATACTGAAAAGTAACTATTTAACATAAAAAGTAATATTTGATAATAAAAAGTAACTACTGGACACATAAAGTAACACTCTATCATAAAATGTATCATTTGATAATGAAAAGTAACTATTTTATACAGAAAAAGGTGAAGAAAAAAGGGAACATGCAAATAAATCAAGCGAAGAAGAAGAAGGAAAGAAGGAAGAGCCCAGAAAAAAGTTGCCAAAGAGAAAGAAGATGACAGAGCCTATAATAGGGAGCATAGAGAAGAACATCAAAAAAAGGAGGGAGGAAAAGTTAAGGTTGGATTTATTTTTAAGTATATTAGTACTTGAGTATCTGTATGAACATAAAGAGTAACTATTTGAATTAGTAGAGTAACTATGTGACACAGTAGAGTAACTGTAGGAATATAAAGAGTAACTATACGATTGACAGAGTACTATGCGACATAAAAAGTAACTATATGATTGATAGAGTAAATATACGATTGAGATATTGACTATAGGAATGAAGATGGATTCTAACATTGAATGCACTTTATTGTTGACAACACAAGCTGACAAATTTCATAGGTTTTGAGCATTTCAAAACAAAGGAAACCAAAGAAATTGTCCATCACTTCATGGATAATATCAAAGAAATGTAAGAATTGGTTATTTTGTCAAGTGTACAAAATAAAACATTACTTAATCAATATCTAACTTAAATGTATCACATATATGAATGATTGGCAGGTCAAAATGAGAGTGGAAATTCAGTGATAATGTTTGGTGTACGGGAAAGGACCTCGCTTCCCTATTATACAAAGATCAAATGACGCAATCACCTGTAAAAACCAAAATGTAGCGTAATTGTTTGAAACAATAATTTGGATTGCTAAAGAAAAAAGTTTGTGGTTTTTTTTCAGGTTCTAGACTGCTTTGTGCAGATGCTCAAGGTGAGCACAAGCAAGCGGATGAAGAAGGGTTCGACGTAGCACTGCATGAGCACTTATGCTCTGGTAAGACAAGCAAACTTGGTATACAAAATTACATCAAATTACAAAATAGAAACACAAACTGAAACTTATAGATGTGCATTTTTAAATTCTACATTTGCAACAGAAGTTGTCATTCGATGTTGAGAACATCACCCTGGAGCAGATTGACATGCTATCTCCACTCTTCAATGTACCCTTGAAAGAGTTTGACACAATGGACTCAGTGTTACCATAATAAACAATGACAACCACTGGCACTTGTATGAAGCAAGCTTTAGGGATGGAGCGCACCGGTCTTATAACTCAATGAGTGGAAATAGCAATTCATAAAAAGAATTCATTAGATGGGTAAGCGATGAAAAAAGTAACTCTGTTAGTAATGGGTTGAAAGGATTAATGTTTATTGGTTAATAATTAATAAAAGTTGTGTTTTTTTCCTATAGGTGGGTATTGTGCACAAATTCTTTAGGGGTGCACCAGAAAAAGGAAGCCAACTGTCACAGTGGGAGCGGGAGTACCCACTGTGCCCACAGCGGCAAGTAGACTCACTTGACTGTGGGATCTTCGTGATGAAGTACCTTGAATGCCTGGTCAATGAAAAGCATATGGACTTCACTTACAAAGACATGGCAGCAATAAGGGCTAACATTTTTCAAAGAATGATGGCAAGGGGGCAGCTGTAGCCAGTACAAGAAGATGAAAAGAATGCAAATGATGACACCAAAGAAGGTCCATCTGAATAGCACAAGGAAGAAGCAGATAAGGGTCAAAAAAAGCAAGAAGGAGAGCAGAAACAAGCAACATATACAGATGTGCAGGAAGAAAAAGGCACAGAGGAAGAAGTTGTTTCAAGCCTCGACAGATGGCTGAATTCGAGCTGAATACTGATTTATTAAGTGAAATGTTAAATTTGAACAATTTGGTTCTGGAGTCATGATATGTAACTTCTATGAGATATATTTACTTATGTGTTGCAAGTCTGAAAATACATTTACTCTGAATCATACTGTAAATAGGAGTATTTTTGGGTTTAATAGATAACGTTCTATGCTTTATCTGTGGTATTCTTGCATGATAGCTGATGTGATTTTGTATGAAGATATATACTTTCATTTAGCCAGTCAAAATAAACAAACTCAAGAGGAAGAGTGATGATCTCTTAACCCTTAAAGTAATTATAAGAACACTAAGGGTAACTATAAGAACACTAAGGGTAATTGTAAGTACACTAAGAGTAACTATGACAGTAGATAAAAGTAACCCTGTAATTAAAAAAAGTAACTCTTATACTTTATAAAAGTAACTCTAACAGAGGAAGGTAAAACATGTATCACAAAAACAATATGTATGGAACACAGAGTAATAGGGACATCTTGTGAGTAATCGTACGAACACGAAAGCAAGTGTTCTATTCCAAAAAAAAGTATCTATATCAGAACTCACTAACAAATAAAAGGGATGAACTCGTCATCGATAAAGTAATTATAAGAACACATAGAGTAACTGA